>JANPWX010000399.1:39472-159764 GCA_024734555.1 Trochalopteron elliotii
TCGAAACTCCAACCAAGACTACAGACCCCCCCCCGCCCCTCCGAGCCACCCAAGGGCCGGGTATCCCCATCCCCTCCAGGGCCAGGCATCTTCCCAGAGCTACTTCCCAAGAAATAGGCAGCTCTCCTGAAGGCTGGATATCCCACTGTGACCACCCCCCAAGGGACTGGCAGCCCCCTTATAGCCATATCAAGGGGTAGGCAGTGCTCTCCCAGAGTCTGTGCATCTCTCTAACAGCCATCCCAAGGGATGAGCATTTCTTCTTCAAGGGCCAAGTGTCCTCTCCCAAAAGACTGGGCATCCCAATTAATACCTTTTCCCAAGAAAATTGACCACCCCACACCCCACAAAAACAGGGTGTCCACCCACCCCCAGTACCAGCTGCACTCCCCAGAGCCCACATATTCCTCCAGGCCATAGTGGGGTCACTCTACTCCTTGGCTGTTCCCACAAGTGCTGCCCCATCCCCTGCCATGTGGAGCCAAGCCCAACACCCCAGAGCTGGAGGCAGGGGGCACAAAAATCCCATCCATGGGGCACAGGAAGTGCAAAAGGGCCAGAGATAAATGGCATCCATAATTTATGGGGTGGTTAAGATTGTTTCTCTGCCCGTTTCACTCCCTTCTCAGTTCTTTATTGGATAGACCTGGTGCTGCTCCCACCAGGAAAACAGCCCCAAGGAGCTGCTGAGGGCACTCAGGGAGGTTGGTAAACTAACATGGAGCAGCACCCAACCCATGTGCAATCCTCCCATCACTCCCTTGGAGCAATGCTGGAGATGCTCAACCTTTTTTGAGTTTTCTGAGTTTTCCTGGGCAAATATGGGGGGCACCCCAATAAATAGAGTTCCTGGGGCAGTTTCTCCGTGCCCCCCCAGTCACGGCCCCCACCGTCCCAGTCCACTGCTGCTGAGCTCTCCTGGGCCTTAGCGGCATGTAAAGGGTTTCTCCCTCGTCCAGCGATAGGCCTGTAGCATCTGGCGTGTCCCCAAATACAGAAGGGAAACGGCTATTCAGCACTTCTGCTGCCTGATTGCTATTAACAGCTCCACCATTCCCTTTCCCGGTGGACCCGCACTACTGCTGGGCAGCTGCAGCTTTTTATCAACTTAATTTTTAAAAAGTAAGGTGTCCTCCTTTCCAGCATGGCTGGTTGCTCTGCCCCACGTTCTCCATCGGCTCCCTGTCTGTCATCGTTAGTTTCCACCTGGGGCTCTCCCACCCCTGCTCTGCACCCCGGGAAATGTCATCAATGTCCCCTGAAAAGTCACGGAATGGCCCACAGGGACCTGCTCAGCGTCTGCCAGGGCTTGGGGGTGAGCTGGCTCTGCCCTATCCCAGGATACCAAGGGTTTTCCTTGACATAGTCACCCAGGGCTACAGGACCAGCTTCCATGACCCCATCCTGGCTTACACACGCTGGCACCAGGGTGCTGTACCACAGGAGCACCATGCAGGATAGCATCACCCCTGGCACCCCTGCCTGCTCCACACTATGCCTACTGTTCCACTGCCCACCCGCTGCCCACCACTGTGGTCCCCAGGGACCAGCTATCCCCCAGGACCTACCCCAGCATGGTGACTTACACCCCAAGCAAGAGAGGCCGTAGGGCTTGGCAGAAAGGCAGCTAATTGGGGATCCTAAAATTTGCAGCGGGAGTGACAATACCAGTGACAGGGCCAGATCCTGCCACGCCGATGAGGATTGAAAACCCAACTGGAAAACGCCTGTGGGCAGGAGGGGGCTCAGCCTGCCCTGCCCTGACGCCACAGAGATGAGCTTTGAGTCTTCCTGCAGGGCACTTATTTCTCCCAGAGCCACCCGAAAGGGGACAGGGAGTCCCGCAGGCCCCCGGCCTTGGGGGAGCAGGATGGGGAGCAGGGGCTCGGCTCGCACGCAGGGAGACTTCTCCTGCCGCTTCTTGCTGACCGGCTGTTTTATATCAAGGCGGGAGGGGGGATTTGCTGTTCTAGATGGTATTTTAATGGGCAGGCAGGCAGCTGGAGCCTGGGAGAAGCCTGCTTTACATTGTTTGGGGTTGTAACAAATAAATTCAATTAAAGGCAAATGGCTCCGCGCAGCCCCCACCCTGCGCAGTGTCTCTGTGGCACTGGTGGCTGCGGGAGCCTCGGGTGCGAGGCGGGAGCCCCGCACAGGGACCACCCGGGGCTCTGCCCACCCTCGCCCCTCGGCCCCGCCGCAGGGAGATGCCGGGGTGAGCTGGCAGGATGCGGTGGGAACTGGGAAGCGCAGGGTACCGCACCCACAAAGAGGATGGAGTGTCCGGGGAGTCCACCCTGTCCCCTGTCCCCACACTGCGTGTCCCACCCCGTTGAGCAAAGGAGATGTGAAAATCCCCGTGGCGGGAGCCCCGCCACAGCGAGCACTCCTCAGGAAGGGCAGCCCAGGACAACAGCCTCGGCGGGCAGCAGCATCCTCCGGGCAAGCAGAGACTGGGCAGAGGCTGGGGCGTGGAACTGAGCTTTGCACGGCCACCATGCAGCCCCAGAGCCCCATGGCCGGGGGGAGAAGCAGAGGGGACTTGGCAGGGACATGCCAGAGCCTCAGCACGCTGTAAACAGCCGCCGCCGCAGCAGCAACTCCTCTGCCGGGAGCCAGCGCCGGGCGTTAGTTAGTTGGAAACCAGATGGTGCTCTCCCAACCACCGGCACAGCCCGCTGGCCACGGCCCCGAGCCAGGCGCAGGCTCCCAGGGACCCCAGGGCTGCACCGCACCCAGAACAGGGACCCCATCGAGGGGGACGGAAAGCTGGGGGTGCAGGGAAGGCCCCGCAGATGGACAGGGGCTGTCAGTGTGTCCCCGGCCCCGTTGCTTCCTTAGCCAGTGCCGTGTGTGTCCCAAGGGATGATGTGTCGCAAGGGATGGAGAAGGGAGGCAGAATCCCCCAGAGGGGATTGGAAATAGGGTGTTAACATCCCTTAAAAACCCCATGCATCCCTGTGTGCCACACTGTGCCTCAGTTTCCCTCTGCCTCCCAAACAGCAGGGAACAACCAACAGCTGGCCCACAGGTCAGAGTCCACCTCATCCCCCCAGATAGGGCTAAGAGAGCAGGGAAGGGATAAAGCCTCATCTCCGAGGTCAGGGAAAAACGGAACAGTCCCTGCCACATCACACCTGGAGTAACCCTCCATGGGAAATACAACACGGAATACAGACAGCAAGCCCCCGTCCCAGCACCACCAGCAGGACCTGGGGCTCCGAGCTCTTCCCCACTCCCCAGCGGTCTTGGGAGCAGGTGCACCGAGGGGGCACAGTGTACCCATCCCAGCCCTGGGATTTTGGGGAGGTCTGCAGCAAGAAGACAAACAGCCGGGGCTAGGGAGGGGCCGGGGGGAAGGACGGCATCCCTGGTAGCCGAGGCGGGGGTCCTGTGGTGTTTACAGAGCTTAAAACCCGCCTAAGCCCCGCAAGGCCACGGCGCACAATAGTGTGTGGACGTGGTGACACCGGCCGTCCCCACACCACCTTGGAAGACAGAGAGCCCTGCCACCCACCGCCAGCACCGGGATTAATTATGATAATGTAGTTCTTTCCCCCTTTGTCACCCTAATGAATGGGCCCCTTTAGGATTTTAAGGCCTTTGTTTGGTGCCTCTTTACTGCGGTATTGTAGGATGGGGACTAGCAGGTGGCAGGTCCCCAAACAGCCCCTTTTGTCTCCTTTGGGGGCTGTTTTGTGGTGGGATCGTGGAGGGGGATGCGAGGATGCAGGAGCGGGGGTGTGCTGCAAGGGAGCTCCTGGACGGAACCGTAGCACCCGCGCCATGGCTGTGGGGCCGTGGCACTCCACGCTGTGCATCGTGGCATTGGGGACCGCCGGCCCCGACCGTGCCCCGAGCTACCCGTGCCCTGCGCTGCTCAGTGGGCAGATGCCGGGAGCCACCGCCTGAGCCCCTGCCTTGATCTTTTACTGCCTGGGCAAATCAATTTCCCAGCAGAAAAGTCCCTAAATCCCACCATAAAACCCGTTTAGCAGCCGCGGTGGTGCTCGCCAGGCCCTGGGCAAACCTCGCCCTGTGCCGGCACGGAGCTGGAGCGATTTTCCGCGGAGACAGTGGGTAGCTGCTGCCGGGGAAGGTCGGGCTGTAGGCGCAGCTGCACAGCATCTCCCCACTCCCAGGAGGCGGAGGAGGGCTCCCCAGGAGTTCCGGCTGTGCTCAGACCCTTCTGAGACCTCCACAGCTTCGTGCCCTTCTGCACCAGTCTGTCCCCCCTCCACATCCCCTGAGCGTGGGAGCAGCTGGGGATGTGACAGCACCGAGCATGGCTCTGGGGACCAGGGATAGACAGATGAGGTGGCACAGAGGCACAGGGGGCAGGAACAAGGCAGAGCACGGAGGCATCCGAATGGCAATGCCCGGTGCCAGTGTGGATCCATGCGGTTTGTGTCAGGGCCATTGGTTGTACTCAGCACAGAGCATGGTCCCACCACAGGTGTGATGATGGAGCCTTGCTTCCTCCTGTGCAGACACATAGAAGCACCTTTAATACCAATGCCAGCACAGGGATGGCACCAGCACAGGGTTAAGGGGCCTGGGTATGGTTGACGTCCCCCTGATTGCAGGCTGGGCTGGGTGACTCCTTCAGGATGCCCAGGAGCACTGGAGACACCGCGTGGTTCTCCCTGGGGGCATCGTCAGGTGCCGGGCATCGGGGATCCCTCTGCTGTGCTGTGCCTTCCGGCACGGGGCACCCCGGCTGCCATGTCCCCCTGGGCAGAGGGGCTCCATGAGGATGGGGGAGATCTTGGCCAGGCACTGCCGGGGGCTGCAAACTGGTTAGCAGCGGGGTGGTAAAACGGTGACAAGTAATTGGTGTCCCGGCCAGTCCTTTCATGCCGACGCCGTTTTATGGGTGAGGAAATTGCTTGTGAGTCAGGAACACAGGAGACAAATTTAGGAAGTGCTCTCTGAATGTGCCGGGGTCAGGCGCCGAGGCCGAGTGCTTGAAACCTGGGTGGCCTCGCCGCTCGCCCCGCGTTCCCCCCCCCTCCCCCCCCCCGCCGGCTCCTCGGCATGGGAAAGCAGACCTTTTATCTTATCACTGCTCTTCCGCCGCCCCGGCCTCCCCCGCACGGCCCCCTCCCGGCACAGCCGCTTGCGCAGCAGACACAATGCGCGGTGGCGGCCAAACGCGCACCCGTGACCCTCCGGGAGTGCCTGGCACAGGGGGCGGCTCCCACCCGCCTGCCAAAGGGCTCAGGATCCTTTGGATCGCTCCGCATTCCCTTGTCCAACGGCACCTTGCTGGCCAGAGGGCTGACACAAGGTGCCGTGGGATGAGGGGACATGGCATCCAACGCTTCTCAGGAGCCAGCCCTGGCACAGGCTGCTGTGGCCCCAGGCGTGCAGCGATGGGGAAACACTGGTGCAAAGGTGTCCATATACCATGGGGTGGCTGGTCCTCATCCTGCTGGCAAAGGTGCAGGCAGACCTCCCGTGCTGCAGTGCTGCACCCCATGCCAGCCTTCCCCACACGCTGGGAAGTTGGTAGTCCCTTTTTCTCCCTTTTAACTGGGAGGAAAGGCCTCCGCTCCATTAAGGTGCACCCGAATACAGCTGCTGGCTACCTTGAGCTCGTAGCCCCCATCCCCGGCCGCGGCCGAGCCGCCGCATCGGGCGGTTTGGATGTATTTTTCTTGATCGCTGGCCAAGCACTCTCTCCTGCAAAGCAGCATGTTTCTCATTTTCTGTAGGTTTAACTCCAAATTAATTTGTAAGTGATCTAGGTTTCTTGTTCCCCGAAAGATACCTAATAGCGAGGGGAGAGCTCCTGCCAACCGAAACGTCTCAGCGGGGTAAAGGAAAAGCAGGAAAAAGAATCCCAGGAACTGTGACCCCTGGTGGGTATTTAACAAGGTGTCAGGGCAAGGGATTTTCGGAGCCAAATAAGTGGATGTGACACCGGCCCCGTGGGTCGGGACGGGGTGTGGGGATGCTCCCGCCGCGACAGAGCTTGCTGCTGCCAGGTCTCATCCTGATCCAACCCTCGGGGGCAGCAGGAGCAGGGAGGGATGCTCCATACTCCATTGCTTGGGCTGGCGGATGCTGCGAGCTCCGAGGTGCGAGAAAAGCTGGGAGAACGGGAGGTGTTTGGGGTTGGGGCGAGCCATCCCCAGCACGAGCCGGTGGAGGTGCCCTCGCTGGGGGCCCAAGGGAGCGTATTGATGCCGGACCAGGACTGCGGAAGCGCTGGCGCCTGCAGGGAGGCAGGGGAGGCCCCACAGGGTGGTGGTCCCCTGGGGCCGGTGGGTGGTGGGAGGGGGCCAGCGAGCCCGCCGGGCGCCCCTGCCGCATGGGAAGCGGGCACGGTTTAATTGGGCGGGCGGCCGCTCGGCGGGGCCGGCTGCTGGCAGGCGGACACAAGCTCTTTTGTCTCCGCTCTCGCTCCCGGCACCGGCTGGGGCTGGCAGGGCCCGGAGCGGTGCAGCCACTGAGAGCCGAGCTCGCCACCGGGGCAAGCAGCCAAACCCACCCCGGCTCCTCGGGCTGTCACAGGCCCTCGCTGCACGCGAGGAAGCGTCCAGGTGGCCAGCGAAGCTTCCTGGCTGATGAGGGTTTAGGAAATGTGTGGCAATCCCCGGCAAAGTGCCCTACAGTTCTCCCCGTGCCCCCTTCTTGCCAGGAGACCAGGAACAGGCGAGACCTCTGCCCTCCGTGCTGACTGGGCTCCTGAGCTTCATGGCCAGGGATCCCGGGGCAAAGGGCATGTGAAAGCACCCTGGCTTTTGTTCTCCAAGGTGGGATCTACAAGAGGATGCCCAGGAGGGATCTACAGTGACAGCAGACGCTGCTTTTGGATCCTGGTTCCTCTTGCATCCCTCCTGTTCCTCAGCTGCACTCAGATCCTTTCTGCGGAGTGGGGCCACCAGCCAGGGGCTGTGCGTCTCCTCCCTCCCCCAGCACCCTCCAGGCAGGGTGGGTCTCCAACCCCACAGGCAACATCCATGAGGGTGGACGATGACAGGGCTGAGGAATAAGGGGCAGACCCCCACTATGTGCATCCCTCACCTGCCTGGTCTCCCAGGGACATTCCCAGGAGCCTCCTCTCCCAGAAGTCTCTTGCTACAGGAAGAATAGGGGCTATGAAGACATGGTGAGAGCATTGAGAAGTGATCCCCAGGTGATGGGGTGGATGGTCTGGCCACCATCCAGAGCAGACTGGACTCCTCACAGAGCAGTCCCAGCCCCATGCACTGAGGGAGCACGGCTGGGGCGGCGGGGTGTGTCAAAGCCAGCTGTGGATCAGCAGTGGCTGCAAGCAGAGCGCGGCCAAATCCCTTCTTCCCGGCATCCGGCACCAAGAACCCCCTTTGCAGAAAGGCCCAAGCAGGGGAAGATGTTGCTATTGCTCAATGACCCTGTGAGGGCCTGGGTCCTTCCTGGTGCTGCTGGAAATGACTGGGTGACAGGGCTGAATTGCCAACCCAAAAAGCAGGCACCATCATCACCATGGTGAGCAACCTCTCATGGTGGCACAGACTGGCCAGGTTTGCCTCCTCAAGTCTCTCAACCCATCACCAGGGGATTCATGGCTTTCCTTGTCTGGGAACACAGCTGGATGCTTTGGGGAACCCCAGTGCTGGGGTGGAGATCAGAGGGAAGGAGCTGTGAGGCCATTACACTGACCATCACACCCATCACCGCTGTCAGTGTTGCTGGTCAGTTGCTCCTCACCATCCCCTCCAATTCTCCCAGCCCAGCAGGCGGCTGCACCCTGGCCCCAGGCGCAGGTGTTTGCACGGGAGACCACAGTCCTGGGGAATAGTGCTGCCTTCCCTGCCTGGGGCAACCTGCATCCTGCCACAGGGTTAAACTCCCTAAGGAAAGGAGGGAGGAAGATAGGAAAAACAATCACAAGAATTTGTTTCATGCTGCCTGGATCCCTCCCCACACGCAGCAGTGTTTTTGGACGGCCGATTTATAATCAGCAGTGTGGAATGTTGTAAATTAAATATTTTTAAACAACTTTGCTCTCTCTCTGGTTAAACATTTCAGAGATCGCTCTTTCTTGTCTGTCTCTTGCTGGGTGGTCCCTCCATTCGCCCGTACATCTTCCTCAAACACAATTAACCATTTAGATGTTGCACAAAGGAATAGCTTATGCATACAACACCAGTCGCTCGCTGCTCCGGCGCTGGGGGAGGGAGGCAAATAAGAAGGCAGCTTCTTTTATTTTCTACTAAAAACAAAAACAAGAAAATCCCTTTTCCCTTCCCAAACTATCCCATTTTTCCTTGAATTGTAAAGGCACTGATCCAAGCTCATCAGCTGTCTTGGTCCTCAGTCCAACAATCCCCTTGCCGTCCCCCATCCCCTGAAATTCAACATTAGCATTTTAAAAGCCTAAAACATACAAGTTTATTTAGACTCGAGCTCTCCCAAGCTCTTGCTTTCCATATTTATATACACACGTATTTTAACGTATATAAAATGTCTGTCTATAGGAGCTGGAAGGAAGTTCCCGTCTGCCGGCCCGTCTGGGAGGCACAGGCGCGGCTGTGGACCTTGGCTCCTGGGAGATGGAGTGAAAACCGACAGGATTCAGAATCAGCCTTCTGGCTGAGAGGGAGCAAGCCTCGGTGGGCAGGCTGCTGCAGAGGTGCTGGGGCAGGGTGGGGGTTTGCTGGGTGCTGGTGAGGGCATCTCCACATCCCCAGATTAACTCTGCAGGTGGCCAGTGAGAATGGCCCTGTGCTCTGCGCTCCCCCATGGCACTGGGATGGGCTGGGTTGGGGCACAGTGGGTAGCCTGCAATGCCAAAGGCCCCAGCCCCAACTGCCCACTGCAAGAATCAATCCTTTAAAACAGATAACCAAAGGCCACAGGAATGGCTGTGTGTGATGGCAGGGTGGCACTGCGGTGTCCTGGGGCTGGATTACACCACACACTGTGCAACGTGTGTCTGTTACACCACTGCTGCTGGCACAGGCAGCTCCTCTGTGAGCCCCACGTGGGGCTTGATCTCACTCTCCCCCTCACAAGACATTGAGCAGGGACCACAGCAGCCACTACTGGCCCTCAGTGGGGACTTGGGCCAGCGTGAAGGCAGTAAGGCACCTCTGAAAAACAATGGTGTTCCCCAGACCTGTGGGGCTTTATTAGGAAAATCCTTATCTCTGGACCAGCAAAGTCCAAAGGGTGGGCAGGGGCATGGTGAAAAGCACTCTTCCCAGGCAGCCACAGGAAGGACAGTGGGGTGCTGAAACCAGCAAGGAAGCCAGTTAGGAGCATGGCTCTGCACAATCAACCTTGGAGACTGAAGGCAGTAAAAGATTATCAAGCCCTTCTGATCCCAACCCTGAGAGGTTCAGGAGAGTCCTATTGCTAGGGCTGCACACATGGTTTCAGCTGGATACGTGACTGGGGGAGCCAGACCTGTGTACCTAAGACCATATGAGTGCTCAGGCCCTGCTCTCCCCTTCGTGCCCAGAAACAAAAAAATTGTCCTAAAAGCAAGACCAGAGCTGGGTACAAAGTTTTTGTGTCCACCTGAACACCATGGGGGTGGGAAGCCCACGGTCCCTGGGAATGGCTGGCTGTTTGTTTTCATCTCATGTGGCTCTCTTCCAGGGCTGCCAGGAAGATGGGAGGCATCCACTTTGGTTTGACTGCAGAAGAGATCAGATGAGCTGCTGCTTCCTGAGAGATCCCAACAGCCACCTACAAAAGCAAACACGAACTGCTGAGGGAGGTGAGCCATGGCTCTGGGTGTCTGCAACTGCCCAACAAATGCTCTTCCCAAATCTGGGTCTTACAAATGGGCTTGGCTGCAAAAATCCTGGCAAGACCTGGCTGCAGAGATGCATGGTTGCACCCAGCTCTCATGGGATCCAGAGTGAGGGGGCAGAGCTTCAGGTGCCCCGTCATGGTGTGCCAGGGGGGCAGGACCCACAGGAAGAAGTATGTCCAGGTGTGCACACACACTGCTCTGCACCCACACCAACCCTGCTTTCCTGATCACAGGAAAAGCATTTTGGGAGCAGCTGGCAAGACATCACTCAGGGAAAACTACAAGCCAGTGGTCCTGCTGGCCATCATGGCAAACCTCTGCTTTACCCCATACAGATCCAGGATGTGACAAGCTACTGCAAGAACCTTTTCACAGCAACCCTGGCACCACATCTCCCAAGAAAGTGTTCAGGACAAGTCTGTCCAGAAAGAGCCAGCGCCTACAGAGCTGGAGAACTTCGTCTCCTTCAGAGAAATGTTGCTTCTTTAGCACCACTCTGATGCCAGTAACACTGTGATGGGCGTGAGCTGTAACACTCAGCTGCCTGGGTGTGACAGAGCATCTTATTTGTGTCTGAGAGGTGCCCCATTCCTCAAAGACAGTGAGCAGCCTGTACCAGTAACACCTTCCATAATGTCTCTGTGACCTGGGACCAAACAGCCACGTCCAAAACTACCTGGGAACAGAACTTCATGTCCTCAGTCACCTCCCCAGTTTTCTCAATGACTCTAACATCACTCGGTTTGTGAAGTTGCCTGACCCAACCCATCACATGCTCACCTGATGATGACAGCAGCGTGGAGGCCAGGTTAGATGAGGAAGGGTTAACCTCCCGGTGCCTGCCTTGGGATTCCTGAAGGCCCTATTATCCCAAACTATTTTTCATAATTACTGCCACACACGTAGACTACATCAAGAGTGAATCTTCACTTTGATAATTTGTGCTGTGAAATCTCACTTTGGGATCTACTTTTATCTCACACCAAACACCTGCAGGTCGTAAAAGGCGAAAAGGAAAAGAAAATGCCTCAAATCCCAGCCAGGTTTTCAAGTGTCAGAAAACACTAAATTAATGCTAAATTCTAACTGACACAGTAAAGAGCCCCCCACCCTCTTCTTAAATTAACTAAACAAAAGGACTGAGACTTTAACATGTAATTAAGGCACAAGGAGGTAAAGCTGTAGCTGCTAAACAGGGCAATGCAGACTTTTCAAAAGTAAAGATGTATCCTAAAAACAGAGGTGGAGAAGGTTTTGTGTTTCAGCAAAAGGACTGTGAGTCAAAGTCCCTGCAAACCTCTCATGGCTTTGCCAGCCTTCTGGTAAAATGCAAAGCCAGGTAATTATACCCCACTCTGCTTCTGTTCCTACACACCCAAAATGGAGCCTCTCTCCCTTGCCGCACACAGAGACAAGAACTCTCTTTAATTAACCTTTGTAAAGCCTCTGCGATCCTTGGATGAAAAAGGCTTCGTACCTCAGGAACATGTTTGCACACATACGTGAGACAAAACCTCCAGCACGAAGCTGGAGCTGAACTGCAATGCATTTCTTCTCTGCAGCTTGTCACAGGCCTTGAAGCTCATCCTTACCCATAGTTTCCATCCCAATCCAGTCCTTTAGAAGGATTTTGTTTATGAAGCTCAGGGAATGTCTGGATTATAATCTCTCTCCTGTCAAATTAACTAGGAAATGGTAATTCTCCTCAGGGGTCACAGATGCCCATGAAGCACACATGTAACATTTATCACTTCAGTTAATGAAATACCGTCCCAGCCAGTTGCTGTAAGCACCTCTGGATGTCAAACTGCCAGGGGCAGATAAATGCCCCGTTCAATCCTGCTACATTCTAATAAACAGCTTTTAGGTAGGAACTTGTGTCCAATTTATAAACATTAAAGAACAGCTTGTGTTTCAATCCCATCCAGGTGCTTTACAATCCTGGCACAGGCCCTGACCACAAGGCTGTGCATTTCACATTTAACACGAGCGACTCATCTCAGAGACACAGGTACAGTCATCCACAGATCATCCAAGTGTGGGGAGAGACCTCTTGTCTGGGATTAGGAACAGTGGACTGACAGGAAGAACCATCAAAATAAGGCAGGGACTACCCACTGGTTACACCTCATGCCTCCTTCATGCTCCATCAGCCCTCACATACTTGCTCTTGGGCAGGATTTCCAAGTATCAGACCAAACTCAGCCCTGATGGAAATGGGTGCCAAACTCTTCGGCTGCATTACAGAGAAGAGGCACAGATGAAACACTTCTGTGCTGTGAGGCAGCATCATGAGAGACAAGTGAGGAGGAGGAGGCTGGCGAAGCTGCTGGGCTGCAAAGAGCAGCCGGCACTGCTGCTGTTCCCACTGTCCGCCTGCTGCGTTGATGAGATGCACAAGCAGCATCCTGAGCAGTTTCTCCCAGGCTCAGGGACGGCGGTGCAGGACTGCAGGGACGTGGTTTACACCGCAGGGAGGGCGGCTAAGTCATTCTTTGGAGTGGGCACAGTCTGTGTGGTCCCCGCTCTCCCTTCTGCTGGAAAAGTACAGTGCGTTGGCCGGGCGCGCAGGAACCGATAGAACCCGGCACAAACCCGCGCATCCCAATGAGGGGGGAGGGGCTGACGGACACTCCGCTCTGCAAATACTCCTTTATTAAGACATAAATATAAAGCTGAACAGGAAAGGAGCAATGACAGTGTAAACCATGCCAGTACTGATCTGTACGGATGATCTTACGATGCTTGAACATCTGGTTCTGCTGCTGGCTTCCATAAAATCATCTTTAAAAGCTACTCGGGTTATATCTCCATCAGCTGTTCAGTGCCCACAATGACTTCATTAACATGTTTGGCTGAAAAGAGAGAGGGAGGAAAAGAAGAGCAATTGAGTTTTGCAGCAGAGCTTCAGACCTTGCATTTTTCAAACCTGCAACTTTAAAACAAATGAGAAAAGCAGATTCTAGGGAATTCAGACAGAGATTTGCTGGACTCCAGTGTCTCTCTGACAGTATCCCACACACATGGTGAAAGCCTAAACAACTGACTAAACATCAGTAGATTTCTCTAATGAGGGTTTTCACATGTATGTGTCACTAATAAACAAGAGAGGCCCTACGGAAGTCACAGCTGCTACTGACAGGTGTACACCTAGGTCAAGGCAAGGAACCATCAACATCCAACGTGGAGATTAGACATAAAATTAAAGATCAGTAATCCACCCTGGCCCTAAACAACAGTGTCTGCTGCAAACTGCTTGGAGGCTGGGGAGGAAAGGGGCAATTTTTCTTTTTTTTTTAAATTTAAACCTGACTCTCCTGTCGAGCAAATCTGTTGGAGGGGCAATTTCTGCAAGGTCACTCCTTTGCCTGTTCCCAGGAGCTTTGCATAGCCCCAGTGGACACATTAATGTGCCAGTCCCTGCCCCAGCACTGTTAATGCACTGTACTGAAAGAGCCTTCCCTTTAAAATGCAAAAGCAGCTTGTCAGGGAAGGACTGCAAATAAAGGATCTAAAGCCAAAATAATAAAAACACGCAACTGAAAGCCCAGTGCCTAAAAAACCCAAGCATGTGGCCTCAGAGCATGACACAAAGCTGGTGTGCTCAAAGTGGGTGTCCTCAGGGTACTGTGGGGGAGGTGGTGAACCTAAACTGCTCTCCAGTAGCTGGACACCTATTCAGGTAGAGCCCAGGTGGTGTGTCCCATGCCCCTAGGCTCTTCATCTTACCTCCTGCAATTAGGAATAACAATTGGCTCTGGAGCCTTGGATAAAGTATCAAGGCCTGTGAGGGGCTGGGATACACCAATGGAGGAGGCTCTGATGTCTCCCACACCTTACACAGCAGTGTGGGTAGACAGCCAAGGATGATGGAAATGATGAGTTGTGTTTTATTTACCCACCTAAAACTCCTCCCCTCAGGGGAGTGGATCTTGCAAGACTGCTGCAAAACAACAAATATGCCACCTTTGGCTAAAGGAAGAAATTCCTGGCAATCCCCAAAGTGTCTGGGCCAAAATGGTACTTCTCTTGGTTTAAAATTCAAGATGCAACCTTTGTACCATGCAAACCATTGCTCCAGTAAAGGTTTGATCAAATTCTGCTCCATAAACTTCAAGGTGTTCTGCACTGTGGCAAGATAATTTCTCACTACAACCTCAACCCCACAATCATATGGATCATATGCAATCTTCTCAGCCTGAGGGACAGAATGGGTGAGCCACACCACTTCCTTTCAGAGACTTGTGAAGGTTAAAATAAGGAGACCAAGGGGCTGCTTCTCACCTGCAGCATCAGATTGAGACATTCAGCTCTTTCCTCAGGATATTTATCGTCAACTGATAATTAGTCCTGGAGTCTCACAGTAACATCCTAGAGCTCAATCTCCAGCACTTTGGGCAGGATGAGCAGAGGTGGATGCAATGCTCAGGAAAATGAGGGGCTGACTGTACAAGTGCCAGGTGCAAGTATGATGTAGGTAGCACCACACAACTTCTTCAGCACAGCTCTTGCCAATAGCCCCAAGTCCAGCCTTCAGCACCTCTCTCCTCCCGTCCTGGACCCCACACAGCCTTGCCAAGGTACCTCAAATCCAACCTGCAGCATTTCTTGCTATAACATTCCTCACTCCCAACAACTTTCCCAATGTATCTCAACAGGCCCTGTAGCAACTCCTGTGACTCCATTCCTGAACCTCCTCCAAGCAGACTACCTATCATGTTGATTTCTATGATGTGAATAAGACCCTGGCTACCATCCAGTGCGAGTAATTACATTATGCCTCTGCAGATTAAACATGCCTTCATCTAGGCTTATAGAGAGCCATGTCAATTTATAGTTCTATATATAGGTTATCTGTAGGAACACTTTTTAATAAGGAACTTCTTGCTTCATTTCAGACAGCATCCTCCATGGTCCTAAATGTGCAGAGCTGGGATGGGTCCTGTCACATACCTTGCTGCAGAGGTGGTACCAACTATTTCTATTTTGCACTGACATGCTTGCAGCAGCCTTACTGTGCCTTGTATTTTACACCTGATGAGTTCAAAATGCTTTTTGAGAATGTGTGAGTAAGAGAGTTCCTGTTTTACAGATGGGGAAACCGAGGCAGCAGTGAGTTTAGGGAGCTTAAGCAGCCAAAGCCACATGGGAAATTGCAGCCTGCATTCCCTCATCTCTCATCCCTCTGCCTGTTCCATCTCCTCCTTGATCCCCGTGGCCCACATCCCCCAAAGTGGGCCCACATGGTATGTCACTGCTACCTCAAGACTCATATGAAATCACCAAACTGATTTCTTCTTGTAAGGCTTAAAGAAAACACATGAATCTGCCTGTCTAAAATCCGCGAGAAAGTTTTTAAGCGATAAAGGGAAGGGGTTTGCTAGAAACAAAGCCCCATTCCGCACCCCAAGGGGATGCGATAGGCAGATAAGGATTCACCCTGCTTCCCTCTTCCATTCCCAAAGCCCTTCTTGTGGAGCGAAGGGAATTCAGACTCGGTGTGTGTGCCAGAGAGCTGAGCTGTGGATAGCGTTTCATTATCAGACGTGGCTGCCAGTTGCCAGTGGCTCTGGCTGGTACCAGCAAGCTCAGTTCCTGCAGAAACTCTGCCTGAAACTCTGGGGGAGGAGGGAGAAGTACCTCACATGCTTTGCTGTTCAGCTCCCTTTTTACTTCCCCAGCTCCCCATTAGGGATTTCTTACCAGGCTGCCTTTTATCTGACACTGGCAGAGTTACAGATGCATTCAGCCCACAGAGAAAGAAGACGGATTAGAGAAAGGACTTTGAGAAAGCCTTAAGAGTTGGACTCTTCAACCTTAAATCATGTTCAACTAGATCTTCTCAGACTGGGAGCATCTGGTGCTAAGCAAATCCAGAGCTGATCAACACATTCAACCTCCTGATTAGCACTTTGCTTCAACTTGCTGACGCAGCCCAGCCTGAAGTCAGCCTGGGTGCTTGAACCGAGTGTCCACGGAGACTTTACTGAGTGTAAATCAAAAACCTGTCACTAGTTATATATGCGTTCCTGCTTGGGAAGACATTTGTTTACATATACTGTACACTAGCCCCTTAAAAACATACGCAGAAGGCGAGCTAGAGAGCAGAGCAGCTTTTGGTGCTTGGCTAAAAACAAATTGTAATGCAAATAAACAGAGGGGCGGAAATGACTGCGCAGCCCAGCACAAACCCCACCAGCAGGCTGGGGGCCGGGGACCCAGCGCTCCCCAGCCTTCCTGGCAGGTTCCTGCCAAGCCGCTCACAGAAAGGGGATGCCGGAGCATTCCTTTAAAAGCCATGTGAAAGCATCTCCTTGTTGTTTGCTCAATTAGCCCCAGACAGATTGCTGCTGCTGCTGCTGGTGGCAACGCTGGGTTGTAAAGGAGGAGGGGAAGGAGGGGAAAGGGAGGAAAAAAAAGAGAGGAAAAAAAAGGGTTAGGGCCTAGGCCCAGGACCACCACGAAGTTTCAGCCCTCAGGGGCTCCAGAAAACGTTCAGTTTACTCACTCAATTACATACACTGTTTTATAAACCCTTTAAAATAAAATAGAAAACAGTCCCTGGCACAGAATTACTGCTCTATTATACAGCAGTGATGAAAGCCACTGCTGTGTATTTGCTCTCTTTAAAGCAAGAGATAGTTTAACTTTAAAAACTAGGCGGGGGGGAGGGGTGGCTGCAGAAACGCATGCACGAAAACACGCTGTGGGTGGTTCCCACCACATTCACCCAGGACAGAAAGGATCAGAGAGTGGAAGAGAAGAGCAACTTGTCTCTGCAGTGATGGTTGGCTCTGGAAAAGCAGCCAGGTTTGGGGGGGGAGAGGAACTAAAGGGGCTTAAGGGGATGGGAAGCAGCTGAAGCTTGACTTTGGGAGGCTGGAGGGTGTTTTAAATTACATATACAGATAAAGGGAAGCAGGTGATGGGAGCTGATTTGTTTGTGTTTACAGAGCAATGGGACTTTCCAGTCAAGGCCTGTTCTCTCCTCAGCCAAACCTCACTTACATGATCACTGGAGACCAGGGTGACCACACTGTGGCCCCAAAGGCCAGGCGTGTCTCACAATTTCTCCCAAGTGCCAGGTCAGCCCCACTGTGCAGGCATCAGTTGAGTCCATGGGTCCCCAGCAATGATGATCCCCATGAGCTGAGTGTTCCAGCTGCTCCCAGGGTGGGATGTACAGCTCATCCTAAGGGGTTGGTGGTAGCTTCAGGCAGATCAGTTCTGGCCCATAGCTGGGGCCTCCAGCCCACAGAACAGGCAGGCAGTAAAGATCTTACTTCTGCCTTACATCCAACAACCACCAGTTCTCAGTGCTGGTGGCCTCATGGTTCAGCTGAGGATTTTTTCATAGTTCAACCAGAATTAATCCCTTTGCTCTCAAATCCTTCTGGGGAATAGATGTGTCTTGAGAGTGTAAAGGTAACAGTGATTCAGTGCCCAATGAGAGATGACTTTACTGTGGCTAGGAGCAGATAGAATGAGGGAGTGAAGGAACAGGAGAGAGATGAATGGGGAAGTGATCAGTCAGGGTCTTAGAAGAAAAGTCAGTAAAGGGAAAAGGAGACTCAGAGCTTGAGATGCACCTAAGATAGCAAGCTCCTTGGGGAGGGGGACATGCTTGAAGTCCTCTGGAACAGAGTCCTAGCAAAGTGTGTGAGAAGGGACTGGATTATATCCATCAGTGTGCTCCCATGGGCTATCACCCCCTCACATCAAATGCAAGCAGAGATCTCAAAACAGCAGTCTGACTGCCCACATCTTAACTTCCTGATATGATGGCAGAGGTACCATATTTGCCTACAGCACTGGACACAAGTCCTCTTCCTTTCTCAGCATCCACTGGGGTGTTCTTCCTGGCTCTTTCATGTGGCTGAGCTCTAGCAGAGCAGAAGTGGTTATTTTCTCTGCATGGAGCATGTAAAAATATTTCCACAAGGTTATGAACTGCTACCTTATGGGTAGACATCGTATCAGCACGCTGCAAATGTGGCAGCACGTTTAACCTGCTCACTCAGGAAGCCTGAACTTCCCTGGCTGGGAATGACAGTATGCACAAGTGTGACAGTCCCCAGTGGCAGAAGGGAGGACAAAGCATTGCTGGATGGATATTCTAGGGAAGTTTTATGCCACTGCTAAGACCAGAACTCATAAACCATTTTTATACAGCTTGGAAAGGAGGCTTATTAGGATTAGTTAGCAATACAGTCACTGCACAGTCACTGAAACAAAAATGTCGACTATTTAAGAGATGCCTGTTTTAACTGCCAACAAAACCTTTGTCATGGACATTCAGTAGTTAAACTACTTCAGGGAGAAATCTTACCAATCTCTCAGTTTTGCTATAAATTCACACCATTCCTACACCACCTCCAGCTCATTTTGCACCCCTGTGCACAATATACATGTGTGCACTGTTTAGTCTGTGTCTGTTCTTCATGAGCTTTCGTAACTCCCATCTGCACAGCAGCATGCTTTCTGATCCCAACCCTGTGTCGTGCTAAGTGTTTTCAGTTCCTGAAGACTGCACCAGGAGGTACTCAGCATCTTGCAAGAGCAGACGCTTGCCCTTACTTGAATGCAGTGAGAGCATCAAAAAGTCTCTCAGTTCCTTTCTGTCCCTATCCTGTAAAATCTTGGCTCATGTGAAGCCACCTCACAAGCAGGGACCCATTCACATGTGGAGGTTTCATAAAATGTACCTGCCTTCAGAGGATGACATTAGAGAAAAATGTGCTCTTTGGCCCTCATTAAAATAAAACAATTTTATTCTGTTTCATTGAGAAGTCTTGGAACTCCAAGTTTGGAAGAGGACTTGGAAAATGATTGGAAACGGGAGCCAGTCCTTACTGGATATGTGCCTTTTTCTCTTCTTGTGAGAAACCACACAGTTTTGGCTATGTGATAAGCCTTTGAAAAAACTCTGAAGTTTGCACATGTTCTCAGGAGGGCAGATAAAAGCTCCAGAGACTGCAGTGAGCATTCTTGACCATGGAAGTGCAGGAGGAAGGCAGGGCTTCCTCCAAGCTGAATGGACCAGTGGAGCACTCTGTACAGAACCACTCCCCTCCTGTGCCCAGCATGAGCCTGTACAGGCATGAGAGAAAGGGACATGATCCAACTGAAAGCAGTCAGGGAATGAGTGCCAAATAAAAAAAAGGAGCATGGGACTGTTAGGCAAGGGGACTGGAAACAGCAGTTATGGTCAGACCAGAGGAGGTGTCAGATGGGTGTCTGGAAATAACCGAGTAAGAGAGAAAAACAAGTCTCTATGGGAGAAAGACCAGGAGAAAAACCAAAGAGAAGGCTAGGACTGGGATGAGCCTGGTGCTGAGACAGAGCCATAGTGGAGAGCTGTGAAGCAGGAGATAGGATCAGGTAGGACATAGATCTAGTTGGAGCCCCATGTCTGATGCTGGCAATAAATATGCATAAAAATGCATATTTATTGTATTTATTCATATTTATTGTTTTATGCAATAAATATGCATAAAACATCCCTGCCCCAATGACAACAGAGATGAAAGCAAGGGATAAGGTGGTGAACTTTATACCAATTTTGCTAGTTTTACACTTTGTGTGTTTATTGTCTCTGTTCGTGGTGTTGCTTTGAAGAAAGGTTAGGCCGCTTTACCTTGAAGAAGGGTTAGGCTGCTTTACCATATAGGTTTGTTCCTGGCTAACCAATACCAGATGTACAATGTTCTCCTGGCTGAATCTGGCTGAGAGACTCCTTTGGGAGCTCTACTTAGTGACTCCAGGCTCATCTGACTCCTCGACTGGCCCATCAGCAGCAGTCCCTCTCTCTAGACCTACTTCACTGAGCACATGCTGCTTTTGAGCTCCTCTTTAAAACCAGGTTTATCAAAAAGGCTGCAGTGTAATCTTAATAACTGTCTTCAAAACAGTGATTGAATGCTCTGTGCAATGACGTTCTTTCAGAATGCTGTCTGCCATTTCCTATTCCTCTAAAAATTACTGCCTTTTTCTTAGGTATCAGTATGTTTTTCAAACTGCTGCCTGGTGAGGTAGTTTTCACAAAGCCTATCTGTTAATTCTCTGCTAGCAAATTCCTTTAAGTATCGAAGAGGAAGGAAAGTGGATGCTTCCAAGGCATGGTAATAAAAGCAGTAGGTGAATAGTAGGGCTCTCAGGAGGCATGGCTTGCAAATCCAGAAGTTAAATAAAACATCATACTTTGACTTCAACAGAGACATTTAAAAATACTGTCTCTGGCCAGTTCTGTGACAGGGCTGAAGTCAATGCAGGACTGGGACAACACTGCTGACAGTTACCTGCACTCCTGTGTCTCCAATTTTCTTTTTAGTTTGAAAGTACCAGGTTACGTCTGATCTACCCCTGTAACCAGTGTTGAAGTATTCCCTCTATTTAGGTGTCCAGAGATTTGCCAAGCCCCATTATTAAGTGATGAGGTCTCCCACCATGTCCCCAGGGAGATTATCCCACAGCCTACCAGACCACATCGTTAGGAAAATGTTCCAGATAGCCAACCTAAATTGTGTTTAATTCAATCCCATTACTCCCAGCTGTACCATTTGGACCACCCTAAATATACCCATATTATTCTGCAGAGGGAGAAGGATGAGAGCTGGTTTAAGTTACGTTTGCCTATCATTTGTGGTAGCTGTTCTCCTGCCATCTTCCTTGTATGGGACTGGAATTCATTTTATGAAAGGAGGTCAGTGCACCACTGGCTCAAAGAGCTCTTGTACCCCAAGCTGCCTGGGCAGTGTGGCCAGGATTCATATGGTAGAGCAGGGAGCACACAGCCAGTTCTGCAGCAAAGTCAACTGTGGGATCTGCTTGGGGCTGTGTAGGATGATTCAGGGATATTTCTACCTTTGATGAATGCTGGCTGATGTTCTGGAATAAGGAACTGCTATATTTTCATTTTTTTAATGTTTCTGGGAAGGTGTATGGAGTTTTGCTGAGGAGGTTTCTACTCCCAGAAACTGGCATGTGTAACTCCCAGACTAGGGTCAGCAGCCAGCAGCTACTGCTTATGTCTGCTGAAGGGTGATCAGCTTGCAAGAAAAGGTGGCTCCTACCCAAGAGAACTAGGTTTTTTCTTAACCCCACCATGAAGGCTCAAGTTTGAAGAAGGAAAAGTTACCAAACAGAAAAACACAGCCAAAGTCTTGATGAAGGGGGCAATATGGAAACACACTTACAGGGCCACACCAAAAGCTTGGCACAAGATAGAGGAAGTCTTGGGCAGGGGAAAGGAAGTCATGACATGCTTTCATAGAGAAAAAGAGAAGATCCAGTTTACTATGGGACCAGTCAAGGTCAGAAGAGACATGCTGGGCTGGAAGGACTCCACGGTGCAGGAAATAAGTCATGAACTTCGCAGACAGATCCCAGACCACCAAGGCAAACCTGACCCCCAGCCCAAAGAAATTCTAGAATGGTTAGGAAACTGAGGCAGGAAAATGAACTGAGGCTTTACCATTTTTTCTTCCTCAGCATAATGGTGTATTTATAATCTACCTGAATATGTCTCTGCTAATGTCAATCACACATTTCTAAACAGTTTAACTAGAGGGCTCCCAGCCTCTAGTAAACCCAAGAAGTGGGTTTAAGCTTTGGGGAGGGGAGCAGTAGACTCTCAAGAATAGGTAGATGATCCATGGGTACAGCTCTGCTACTCTCCCTGCAAATACATCTACAGAACCTGAAAAATATTCAGACAAGGATGACAAGGACAATCAAGAAGAAAGACCAGTTTTCATGCTACAATCAACCAGACTAGGATCTGCACCCTGGAAGAGACTTCCGAAGTAGAAGTTGTTGTTGGCCAACAAAGGTAAAAGGTGATATTTCTGTTTGGTATAATCTACTAAAGAAATCAAAAATATTCCTATTTCCTAAAATACTAGCTAAATCTACACCTTGTGTCCTCACAGTTCACACTGCAGGTTAACAACCAGACGTGACCCAATTCATCTCTCCTGGTGATTCATGCAGATTCATGAGTAGATGCAGCACTTAGGGACATAGTTTAATGGTAGACTTGATGATATGAAAAGGACTTTTCCAACCTAAATGATTGTATGACAGAGGGCAATGAACCCTACAAAGGACACCGATTCAGACTGGTGTGATGGGCAAAGCTATAAGTAAACACAGTCACACAGAGACCAAGACCACAGTGACTGCAGTGTGTTACCTGCAGTATCAGACTTGCAACTGCAAGATCAATACTTTGTTTTCATGAGTCCTTTTTACTTTTAGTTTCAATTTAAGGAAAATTTGTCATATGCGAAGCTGACAATAGGTTACGCTATACTACATTACGTTCAAACCCTGCTCTGTATCAAGACACTTAGAACTGGGAATCCACCCACAAAGACAAAGCAAGCAAATAAATCCTGATCTGACTAAATAACTTCACATGGAGCCTGCAAAGGAACTCACTTTTGTCCTCAGTCCACACACTGGAGCAGGGATCTGCCAAACCCCAACCATAAATATTCATTAAAAAGCCTGTGCTTGGGATGCAGTGACTGAAACAGCCATTTCCTGCCCATTATCTCTTAGGGCAGGAAATCAACAGTTCCACTCATGCGGTTACCACCGAGCCCTCACCACGCGCACTCCCACTGGACTGGCTGAACTTTGTATAAATGAGAGCCACGTAGCTGGATCCTTTCTGAAGCCCCAAAATAGCACTTTCATGGCAGTAAAGCAGATCTGAACGTAGCTGCCCTTGCATTTCATATTGAGCACAGCAGCCCTTAATATGATGTTCCACCTCGAGCTTTTGCTTGGAGCAAAGTGAATGGGAGCCTAGTGGCACTGTGGGTTGGGAGCATCTACAGGGAAGGATGTTTGTGTGATCAATAATTGGCCTGCTTTGCCCATCACTGACAAAGATTACTAGTCAAAACAATGGCTCCTTCTGCTGAGGACAACCTCAGGCTGATCTAATTGTGGTCTCTGGGAAGAGACTGTCTCAGCACCCAAGCTTGTTCTTTATAAGAACAACAGAGCTTTGCTGCCAACTTCAGAGGAGCAAGCCCCTGAACTTACGCCAAGAAGCTGTACTTTCCATGAAAAACAAATCCTGATAATATAGGACACCCCACTGTAGAACTGCCACAGTTTACTAGCACTTCATGAAGAAGCAGAAGTTCTGAAGAAGTTCTGAAATTTATTACAAATGCACAGTAAATACAGCTTCTGAACTTACCTTTGGTTTCCAGTCTCTGATCACTTCCAATCAAACAGTCCTTGATGTCTGCACCCTTCTCTATCACAGCATTATGACAAATAACACTGCCCTGAAGACAGCACCTACAACATAAACATAAGCAAAGCAAGAAAATAATTTAAATGACAGGTAAAAAACAAAGGTATCCACTGGAATATCTAATGATTCTGTGACATGATCCAGTAAGTAGGTTCAGTTCAGTTCTTTTCTCAAAAACTCCATTCTTCTCTTGATCCTCACATCCAGTTGCTGGAAAAACTTAAATGCCAGGTGTCAGATTGGGTTTGCAAAAAAGTCTGCAGTTATACCTCCTGTTAGAACAGCTTTCCTCTACATTTCCTCAACAGAATAAATACTTAACTGAATAAATAAAGACTTGGGACCTGGATCAAGTCTTGTATTTTCCAGTCAGTCTGGGTAACTGTGGGGGTGGCTTCTCCACTCAGCTCCCCAGCTAAAAACAGGAGCAGCAGCCCAGCCTTTCTCTGCTAATTTTGTTGAGCAGTTTTATACATTCCAGCTTGCCAGGCACTAAGAAAAGGTGGAGAGAAGGGGCAGATCAATAGCTCAGCTGGTTGGCTTTGTTCATGTTACATTCAAGCACCCAAACATGATTATTCTGCAGTACTAAACCAATGAAACCCACACTAGACCTACACTACCTGCCTTGGGTATCTTCACACTCATGTTGCCTTTGACACCATTAGGTCTGAAATGCTACATAGGATGGAACTTTAGCAAAAGCCACCTTATTCCAAAATGTATTTGAATCTGTAATAATCAGCTTTCAAATCTGCCAATCCCACTGTCCAGAGAGGAAAGGAGTTCAGAGTCCAACTGCTGGGTTTGTAACTTCTCTGCTGAGAGATTCTGAGTTACTGCATTGCTCTGAGCCCCTTCTTCCAGTAAGCTGGAACTTGTCAGTCTTTACTAGTACCTGTGATGTGTCCTGAAATGCTGGTCCCTCAGCATGATGAGTTGTGTTAAATAGCATTAAATGCAATTTCTTTCAAGGCTACACAGAAGAAAACAGCTGTGAACCAAATTATTTATTTTCTCATTTTCACATGTGCAAAGGTAGATAGGAGTCACTGAAGGACAGAAAACACAGCTAAGATGTATCTCAAAATACTAACACTCATCGAAACCAGCTGATTGGGAAGAGGGTATAAGCGAGATCTATAACCCTGGAGGGATGCAGGTAATCTGCTCCCTCTAGATAATCCAATATTAATCCTAGTGTGAACCATAGCATCTCATATCTGCTTCCCAGTATTTTTGTCAATATTAATTACAGTAACTGTGAATATTATCAGTCCAACAACCGATCTCTGTCAAAACCAGAAGTTTTTGGCTTAAATTATGTTCTGCACAGCAAGTTGCACTGTTTCATGACCTGCAGCCATTCCCCAACTTGGTTATGGGCAACCAACCATAACCATAACCAACACTAGTGAAGCACGGCTGCAGTGAACCATCAAGCTGGCTTGTGGACAGAACTGTTAGCCTGGAGTCTGAACTAACAGAGGGGTTTTGGTATCAGGTCAAAGCCCTGAGCCTCAATTCTGTATTGAATGGAGCACTAGTCAGCTGAGCTCCTCAAAAGTGTGAAACATCGATCCTCACTCACTCCAGACCGCTGATCCCAGAATTAATTCATAGTATTTTCCTGCTCACACAACACTATTATCTAGAACAAAGAATTTATCATTAAACATATTACAATTCTGTTGCTTGTGTGAGTCAGAGCAGAAACCATCTGCCCCACAAAACCACCATTAATTCTGCAGGAGTAAAAGCAATAAAACTGGACCTCAGTTGCAGTGGTTCACAGTTACAATCCCCCATGAACAGACTGTCCCCTCTGAACAATTATTCTTTTAACTCACTTAAACTCCCCCTCTGCTGACCTATAAGGAGGCAATATGAGCAATTATTCTACAAACAACCAGCTCAGGTTGCTTTGGCAAGGTTTTTACTAACATGTTAATAAGATAAAAAGCGGCAAAGATACACAGCAGACCCCTGCCTGTCTTTGCTCTCACACTGTCACAATCTGCTTCCTTTCCAATAGCCTCATGTGCCCACACAGCAGCTCAGGCCGTCGTCCTCTGCAAGGGCAGTTGCTGAGAGCAAGAGCAACTTGGCATTTATGCCAGGCTAGGGAAGGAATCAGTGGAAGCAGGACTGCCCACTGCTGCCATCCTGACTTAGCTTTTGGCAAGACTAGCAAAGGGAATGGGAGAAGTTGCTCATTTCCCACTGAAATGGCTCCTATCCAAAATGTGCACTCCAGCATACCTCCTCCTCTGTTGCTTTGAACCAGTCAGATGAAAGCTTTTCCCTGCAAACTTTCAGGTTCCCACCATCTATCACTTCTCCTGAGCAAGAGAGCAGCTGTGAGTGCACTACACCTCTCAGCATTACCCTCATGCAGGAGGATATTCCCCAAAAGAGAGGGGATTTAAGCTGTCAGTCTGGAGTTCAGGCTGGAGAATACTGCATGTGTGTTCAGAGCCTACTTGAGCACAGGCTTTCAACTCTCTGAGAAAGAATAGCATGGTAACCAAGAAACTGCTGATGACATTAACATCAAAGATAGTGGGGGATCCTGCCAAACCATTTTTTGGGAGGGACAGGCCAGGGAACCAAGATGAACTTGTCTGTGCCAGGTGCTTGCAAATCAACCCTTCCCTGGTGCCAGGGTAAAACAAAACCGAAGAACTCCACTACCCCAGGAGTTTCTTAAAACTTATAAACCCAACCAAGTGCAGAAGTTTTAAAGCCATACAACGCTCAGATTACCCCAATCACACAAACCAGCAGCAAATCCGGCTTTTATTGCTCAAGTGGAACAAAACTTCAAGAGATAAAAACACAATTTGTGGGTGTTCCCTTCACCCGCTGACAGATGTAACACAGCCATTTTGAAACCACTTGTAAATGCCTTTTTTCTTAAAAAAAAAAAGTTATAAAGCCTGCCAAGAGAAGTATTTTGTGTGTTTATTTAATTTTTACTATTTTTTTCAAGTTAAAGAGTAAGGAATAAACTTTTATTCTCTTACAGGGTAAATATCAGATCTCAGGGCACTGCTGTAGTCTCCTTGGCTAAACTGCCACCACAGTTTCTGCCTTCCATAACAATTAGATGCTATTAGCCCTCGAAGGTGCTCTGACAGCATCCAGCTCCATCAGCTCTGGTGTGTGTGTGTGCATACGCACACATTGATGTACTGCTTTATAATGCAAACCATATTTATTTTTTCCCCTGAAAATGCAGTATATTTTTAAACTTTTCAGCACGGTGAAAACGGATATCTCCTGACCTTAAAATCCAAAGAGCATGTTCAAACCCACAAGAGGAACTAATTTGGGGCATTTGATTTACGGCTGAAATTTCAATTTGAATTTGTTTTAAGTGTAATCACAAACTGAAAGTCTGGCAGCTGGGTGTTTTTCAGAAAATAAATAAAAATATTCAGCGTGCATCTGCATTCTAGAGAGAGCATTTTACAAGCCCAGTCCTGCAGTGGGAACAGATGTAGCTAAAGCATTAATTTGTTCTACAGGTACAACGTGCAAATGGGAGCATATGAGAGAGTGTGTGCCTACGTCTGTGTCTGTGTGTCTGCTACGTGCCTGCATCTGAGAGACAGAGCCTGACTTTGGGGTGGGTTTTTTTGAAAGTGAGAGAACAAGAGCAAAAGGAGTAGTGGCCAAGGAGGCATGGGGGGATTACAAGGATTTAGGTCTTTAAACTGCAGACCACCTAACAAGATCACTCTGAAATGCCACTAATTTCAGTTAAGGCCACAGACCTCCCTTCCTCTGCCCTCCCTCTCTCCCCCATTGTAAACAACTAATCCCAGCAGAAAACAACAGAGAGCAAAATGTACACACATTCTGCAACATTCCAGGTCCTTCTTTATCTTTTATTTATTTTTCTAAAAGGTCAGCGTATGTATGGAGGGAGGGGGGAGGGGAAGAAAGCCAAAAAAACCTCAAGTCCATCTCTTGTGTGGGCTTGAAGGAAGCTGGGAGAAAGCAAAGTCCAAGAGCACACAATATGGAGCTTTTATAGCACAGCAGTTCCTGGACTCGGCTTACTTTCCCCTCCCTCTATTTGTGGCAAAGTCACATAGCTTTAAACCAAAGGACAGGGTGGTCGATTAAATCTGAAAGAAATGTAAAGAATTGGGAAAGAATTCCATCTCCTGTCGAAATTATAAATAAGGAAGTATTAATCCCAGAGACAGGCTGATTTATGCAGCCCTGGAACTGCTGACTTTCAGCCCGAGTATCGGTCTATAAATCAAACTCTTAAATCAAGTGTGTCAATTGCTGCAGCACTGTGATACTCAGGCAAAGCAAGGCACCTACCACTGAAAGCAGGAAGATTGCCAGGGGACTGAGGTGCCGTACCCTTCTCTAATTTTCTAAAGTGTAAATCTGAGATCAAACATCCTTTGGGGGAACGGGAAATCAAAATACGCAGTGCTCAGCACACCGGGAGCAGGCAGCAGGAGTCCAAGACACAACCCCCTAATTACAGGCTACCCACTGATTATTTAGGACTCTGTGATTAAAGTGATGAACGCTCCTGGGAGAAAGGGGCTTAAGTAACTGAGGTCAAGACCTCAACTGCAGCTCTCGCCCTGGTTGTGCAAGCTTAGGAAGGTATGAATGTCACAGGTTTGCCTTACAGCAAATCTCCTGAAATGCCAATGGAAGTTATCCAGGCCTGGTACTTTAATCCAATTGTGCCAAAACCCTGACATAATCTCTGTTGGGCAGCAAAGCAAATGAGGTGTCTATAATGCAATGCTTAAAACTGTAGACTCACAAGAAAGAAAGAAAGCCTGGAGCACAAAGCCTAGGACAGCCTCTTGGTACTGCTCTGCCGTGCCAAGAAGTTGGGTCTCTTGTGCCTCCAGATGAGCTACAAAATGGAGAGACTGACACAGGAGTTACAAGCAAAGGGTGACATGTCTCAGCAGCTACTTTGTTGACTGAGGGGTAACAGATGTGAATTCCCCTGAGAGCAACATCCCCTTCTGCTCTGACCAAGAAGATAACAGCCACCACAAGCACCTTAACAACACTAAGAGGTGGCAAGGAATCAGGAAGAGTTCTAAAACCTACCAGCAACCCCTGAAGGAATCCCCTGCTAGCTAGTGAGCTGGTGGCTGGGACTCGTGATCACAGGGGTGAAGCACAAAGACCATGGATAAACAGGAGAGAGGCAAAAATACTATTAGGGAACTTGGAAAACCTATAATGTTGCCTTTACCAACATGTTTTACACACCAATACGTTTTTACACCAACACACTTTTACACATGAACACAAGAACTCCAGGCACTATGAATCTCACATTATATGCTCAAGTAAATACCAAAGCTTACAATAGATGCCAGCAGTACATGCTATAATTTATAGATACATTTCAAAGCAAGCATTCATAAGTGAATTTGGGCTTTGATCTCCTGTTTTTCCCCTTGGGGGTAACAAAATCATCCTACCAACCCCTCTAAATCCTTCGCCCGTCTCTGAGGGTGTTTTCACCAAGGAACTTGTTTCATGTCTCTTTTCTAGCCAAGCTCATCACTGTGGTATGGCTCCTTTACACTTCTTCCCCACACCCTAAACATTTTGCATTACATATTGCATATACTTGCCAGCACTCGTATTTTCCAGTGAAAGTTCAACTGACCTTAAAGGATTGCCTCAAACCTACCTTAATGTGTTTTATTAAGTGAAACTTAGGGTGTGGGGGGAGGTCGCCAGGAAGGTCATGCCTCACCTCTGAAACTTCAGTTACATCCAACTGATCTTGGAACAAACAAATTGGTGGCCTTTTATGTAGCCGCAAGCTCGGGGTTGCACACTTCAGCAAAAGTACACTGCAAGGAGTTTACACCAGGAAACCCCCCACACAGGAAAACTGACCACCCTCTGGATTCTCTTTTGCAGGGTGGGAGGGCCAGGTACTACACAATTTTACAGACACTTCACTGATGGCCAGGAAAAGCTACTTGTGTCTATGTGAAGGAAATAAAGCAGGAAAATTATATGTTCACTACCCCCTCTGGGTTTGCTTCACTTTCCCACCAGATCACAAAGTCAGACTGAGTGAGGTTAACAGGAACAGCAAAAGCACACCTTCTTTGGGGTTTTTGAAGCACAGTTCTGGGTTGAGAGCTGTGGCCCTTCATAAGACATTATTGGTTAAGTCAGTTTCCATATCAT
Source organism: Trochalopteron elliotii (assembly GCA_024734555.1). Classification (NCBI taxonomy): domain Eukaryota; kingdom Metazoa; phylum Chordata; class Aves; order Passeriformes; family Leiothrichidae; genus Trochalopteron; species Trochalopteron elliotii. Next base: position 68,713 of record JANPWX010000399.1, read on the forward strand.
GTGAGCCAGGTTGACAAGTAAAAGGTTTTTGTAAATATCACTCTTACAACTGAACCTGGCTTCTTAGATCCAAGCTGAACACCATACCCAGGTGGGGGAAGATTTTAAAGAGCATCAGAGATATTCACACCCAGATTCCTACCAAAATCCAACAGCAATCAGCTGTTTGTGAAAAATCTCCATACTCTTCAATTAGACCCATGTGGTTAGCAGGAGACAGAAGCTTATTTATAGCTCTTAAGTCAGACATAACCCTGTCCACCTGAAGAAGGAGATCAGCAGAATGACAGGAGATATTTTAAAATACTACTTTTCAGGGCTCATCTGTGCTTTAAGTTCAACATTTGATGTACAAGATGTCTGGAAAACTGGGACAAGCTCCCTGCACTATCAGGGAAACATCTGCATCTGAGATTAAAGAACAGGTGATTTATTTAAGACAGACTGATGTACCAGGAAGGTAGCCAGAAGAAAAAATTTTTTGAGGAGCTGCTAGTAATAATGTTTCAGACACTCATAAGGTAACAGGTATTATATGAGAAATTTCCTCAATACATTAGATACAGTAGAATTTGACTTCAGTTGAAAGTAACTGAAAACCAGTTCCACAAGTAGCTCTACCACTTCCTACTTACTAGTTTCCTACTTTGCACTCTCTTCCTCAATTTATCTTCCTGAAACCAAACACTGCTAGCCAGACATTGTTTCTATTCAGTATCTTACATGGCATGTGCAGTGAATTAAATAGTAGAATGAAAATTATCATTCCTGACCAAAAATGTTTACAGTTTAAAACCAAGAGGCATGACAGAAAGGATAGAACTGCTACATAATCACAATAAATAAGACCCCTTTTTACATGCAGGGACTACAATACACAGTTTGCTTCATGAATTTAATTTTTATCCATATCCATGATATACTTTATCCATATATTTAAGAAGAGCATGTGCTTTTTCTGAATTAAGTTCTCACTTTTTATGTGCTTTCTGCAATATCTATTCTAAACTCGTTCTTCTTTCTAGGGAGGCAGGGAGCCAGGGAGCCAATCAGCAGCTTGAGACAAAGTGTCCAGGAGACAACAGCCATCTTAAAAACTGGTTCAAGATACAAAATGTTTGTGAATTTCACCATAAGCAGATCTTTATTTTCAGCTTTGCAAACTATGGTGCTGGAAACAACTACACCTCCTCATTCCTTTTCATGAGGCTATGTACTGTAAAGTATGTTGCCTTGGCAATAGGATCATTCCTTTGTACTGCCATTGTCCAAGGGGAAAAAGACTACTTATGCACTGAACCCCTATAAAGACTCAATTCCACCCTGGTTTTAATTAGAACTTTCTTCAAACTGCTGACTGTTTCTACATCAGGTGCTGATTTGGCACTATTGAGGAAACAACCAATAAAATTCACAATCAATCTGCAGTTAGTAGTCAATCCAGCTCGCCTTGCTTGTTGTTTTCTTTCTTTGTACATTTTCTCATAGAAAGTAGCAATAAATTGAAGACATGTGGCAAACTAGAGTAGCCTTAACCAGTCACATGTGGTCTCTCTCCAGTCCCCTCACTGCACAGAATTACAGCATCTGTCCACCTAGTTTCACACAGGTAGCCAGAACACCTGTAGCAAAATCCAGTGCATAACCTACTGTCTTGACATGACTTAAGAAGGATGATGCTAGTTTTGGCTGACAAAACATTTTCGGTGCCAGTTCTTTCTTCACATATCTGGGTACTTTAGTCCTTCATACTAATTTTTACTGCAGCCTATTCTTTCTTCCCGGGAAGTCAGAACACCCCAAGGTTTATCACATCTTCCCGTGGGACTCTTCTAACTCTCCCTCTGTCCTCACCATTCACATTGCCTCCCTGCAGTTTGTAACTTGAAGCCTTTGGTGTCACCTCCCTTGCATTCCAAGTTTCCTGATGCTGCAACACTCTGCAATTTGCTGGCATCACAGTGCAGCCTGACCCAAAACATATCTGCCTGTCTTTTTAACCCCTTCCCTTTCCAAAAGGTGACCTTAGCTGTGTGCCACATGGGGAACTTGGGCAGTTCAGTTCAGTTTTTTGGGTAGTATGTTGGCATGTGGCTCCAACAACATGCTGTAAACGTTACAAACATAGATATGAGGCTATTATTGCTCAATGATTCCTGCCCCTGCACAGACTCAGTAACCTCAGTCACCCACTTGTCAGTAACCTGCACAATCAGTAACGTGTCAGTCAGTAAGCAAATCTTGGACCATTTGCTCTCTCTGATAACCAGAGCAGCCTATTTATGATTTCCACAAAAACATCATTTGAAGCAGAATGCTTTCCTGTATTTCCATGAAAAAAGAAAAGCAGCAAAATACTTCATTTCAGACTACATCTACCACAGAGTCTTTATGGTACGGACTATCACCATGTCAACAGGAGCTTTCCAAAGCATGGCTTACAGTAGACTCAGTATTTATCTGAGCTTTTCACCCTTGCCTTCTCAACAAACCTCTAAGCAGTCCAAAGACCAGATTTTTTTTCCCTATTAAACAGTCCCTTCCCCTGAATCTTTACCAGGGAAATGTTCATTTTCCATGACCAAGGAAAAAGGATATAATGTGCACAATTAATGGCCAAGCTCCTTCCCGTAAGTGTATACACTGGGATAGTTTTACTAACAAACAAGAGATTTCGAAATATTTATCTGCAGGGATGGAATAAAGGATTCAACATGTTTTTCCTGTTAATATTATTTGCAATGCTCAGAGCGCTTCAGCGCAAGATTCTGTACGACCAGAGCAATTAGATGTCCCTGCTGCCAGAAGGTAGCACACTAAGTAAAACAACAAGCTTGGTAAAAATAAAGCCAATGTTTGATAAAAACCAAAAAACCAACCGTTGACTGCTAAAACAAAAGCCACAACAGGAACCTGAAACTAAATTAATCCATCCATAACTAGGCCTCATTTCAAAACAGCTAAGTGTGCCTAAGTCTACCAAATGAAACAATGTCATAGAACCATAAAGTAATTTGGGTTGGAAAGGACCTTAAAGGTGATGCAGTCCACGCCCCCTTAAATGAGCAGGGACATCTTTAGCTAGACAAGGTTGATCAGGGCCCCATCCGGCTGGGCCTTGATTTTCAGGGATGGGGCAGTCCCAACTTCTCTGGGCAACTTGTACCAATGCCTTAAAATCCTCACAGTAAACAATTTCTTCTTTGTATCTAGTCTAACTCTATCTTCCTTTGGTTTAAAGCCATTAGGCCACGTCCTGTTGCAGCAGACCCAGCTGAAAAGTTTGTAACTGTCAATCTTATTTAAGTCCCCTTTAAGTTCTGAGAGGCCACGATGAGGTGTCCCTGGAGCCTTCTCTTCTGACCAACCCCATCTCTTTCAGTCTTCACAGAAGTGCTCCAGTCCTCTGATCAGTATTATGTCTGATCATATGTATTATGGACCATAAAGTTGAGAGGTGTGGAAAGAGAGACTGACAGTGAAGAATGAGGCAAAAAAAGTGGTTGAATACCTCAGCCTTTTTTCCTCATCTGTTGTGACCACCTGGCTAGCCCTGCTTATCAGGGGGTTAAATCTACCAGGCATCATTTTCCATTTGCAGATGGCACAATCCCCCTGGGCAACCAGCTTCAGTCAGTCTGTGGGTGTTACAAGCAGTCCCTTAGCAGAGAGCTATGGTGAGGGGACTCCTGCACCACGGATGCAGCAATCCAGGGACCCTGTTGTGCTGCTCCACCCCTGAAGCAAATAAAGCAAAAAGAAGGGGCAGCCCCGAACCACTCTGGAGACTAAAGACACACACAGCCACTGCAGGAACATCCACACAGACAAAAGTTTTCAAGTGACCTATGATTTTAGCTTGATTAGTAGATTTTCTCCACCTATGTAACTCAGTGCAGTCATTTGTCACTGAGCTCTAGGGAGCCATCCAGAGGGAAAAAAGAGCCATTCTGCCACTGTAGCCTGTCACCTGGGCAGTCAGCATCTCTCAGCACTTGGGCTGTTGTATAAATTACATCCCTCCCAGCTTGGTCAAGTATGTCCATCATTCAGCACATATGTAATCTTTGCTATTTTATTGTCTCATTGATGGAAGAATTAGCTGCACAGTGGGAAACACATTAAGAAAGGACTACCAATTATTTTGCCCTGTTACTAACTTCTTTAATCCCCTGTAATCTCTTCTAAGGGGGGATTCATATCTACTCAAATCACTTCACAGGAGACATATATAATGTAACAGAAGCTCTACACACCAAAGCAAACAAAAAACCCAGCTTCTGGTACTCCAAAGTATCAAATGCACCAGCCATGGCTGGAGGACAGATCATAATTTGTGAACAATATGCAATGGATTGTCCAAACTAACCCCAGTTACTTGATCCATTCATTTGGGAAAGTTATCATCACCTAGGCCATGACTGCTGTTCCTCCAATAATGAGGCAACCACTGCCTAACAAGAGATATTTGGTTTTGTTCTAAGCACCTTGTGGTGCTCCCACCTGCACAGCAAGAATTTATTCAGTTCAGAAGCTGGTCTTAAATGTGGTGAGGCTATTCAAAAGCTTTTTTCTGGTTTGGAGACAGAATTTGTGAATCTTCACACAGGATCCTCAACCACCTTATAGGAAAACTATCAAAAGATAAACATTTTGGTGGGTTTGTTTGTTTTGTGCTTTTTCTATAATGACATAGTGAACTGAAGCTGCTGATCACTTTTGCAGCTGAGATGGGAAAAAAAAGAAAGATTCAACCCAGAGAAGCCAGAGGTGGTGGAAGAGGCAAGGGAAATATCATGGCAGTGCCATGTAGCTCTTGATAAATGAACTTAGAATGCAGAGCAATTTTTGCATTTGGCTGTTCCCAGTATCCCAACTGTAAAAGAAAAGATTTGTCTGATATTTCTTTCTTCTGAGTTATCTATACACCTTTGTCTTTTCCATAATAAGTGTCCCACTGCAGTCTTCCAGGCCTAATGCTTCAAGTTGGTGTTACTGCAATGAATGGCTTTCAGTTACCTCTCACATTTGACTTGGGCATTATTATAGTAGACCATTAGTCTGGTTGAGCTGCTCATGTCAGCATTAAAATGTATATTCTTTAAATGACACAGTTTTTATCCACTTCTCAATGCAATTTCATAAGTTTCTAATATATAATACCTTAGTTGGTAAAACTGGCTTACTTGTAGGACATCTGCTGTGCAATAAAAAAAAATTAATTAGATCTGTCAAGGCATTTTATTATGCTCATTTTGACCCATATCAGCCAACACATACTGACTTTCCAATTAAAGATGAAGATATTTTCTGAAGTTGTGATTAGATAAAGCCTGAGCTGTTTTACAGACACTCAGGAGAAGAGGTATTTGTAAGGAGTTGGTCACTGTGAACAGTTTAAAGCAAAACCACATCCACCTGTTGCAAATGGATCCATCAACACAAGTAAGAATGATAAGCATTTTAACAAAAATCCACCAGATTTAACCAAAGTAATGAAAGAGAGTCAAAATACATTTAAAAAATACATAGAAATCCTTCACTGCAAGCAAGGCTTCTTCCAACAAAACTCATCAGCTAGAGTATTTCTGTTTCTCACTACCTGTGTATGCATGACTTCATGCCTCTCTAATCTTAAGACTTACCATGATGCAATCAGAAATATTTTATCAGCTCAGTATCTGTGCAGATCTACATAATATTAATTACACTATGCTTTGCAATAAATTTGATCCAGGGTCTACAGCCTTAACTTCAGCTGGAGAGGAATAATTACAAATTTGATTCCAGTGCATCAGTGTACAGTAACCATAAAGCAGCTAAATGGGGTAAACCCCTGGGACTGTGAGTTTTCTCACTCTTTAGTGGCTATATTGTTTTTACTAAGAGTGACTAGGGATCACATTGTTTTCTAGAATTCACAAAAATGTTACCCCAAAAGTCAGTTTATCTCTCTTAAAAATAATATATCACCAACTTTATGATGCTTGTGGAATTTTGTGAAATGCTTAACATAACAGCTCTGGGACTGATTCAGGATTTAGAACTCTACTAAAGGCCAATGCAGACAAACACAAGATGATTTGGGACTCTTCATAAAAACAGTGCTATTTATACACTTAGCTGCCTCTGCAATTTAATGGTAGAGCTGCTGACCTCATATGCAAAACCTTACCATTGTGATTGTGGCATCAATTCATTAATCAAAATGACAGAGGGTCTCATGATCAAATGAGAGAGGTTCCTCTACTTTTTATGACAGTAGTGCTTGTGATACAGCCATACTGGATCCATCCGTGATTGAACTGGAAAACAGCTATTTTCTATACTCAATGGAATTCTGATTTATGATGTGCTTGAAATTACTGTGGATTTCTATTAAAGACAAACACTCTGTGGTAAGGTACCATACTTACCTGCAATTTAGTTATGTAACAGTAGTATCCTCCATAGACCCCACATCCTTTGGGGTTTTATGTTTTTCAGATATGCAACTTTCAGAGCCAACTTGGCATTTTTTAAGAGTTTGGCCTTTTTCCTGAGGCCCTAAGCAAACCTCAAGCCATGAAGGAGCAGAGAATTTATACAGGTCTGCACAGACTCAATCAGCAGTTTCCTTTCCACTGACATCCACAGGAAGCCAGCATGTATGGAAAGATGGGGGCATGCAGACATCAACAATTACAGACAGGCCACTTTTCCCACATTTGGAAATGTACAGCTCAAGGCTAACTATTTAGTGCTTTAGTGCATGAGAAACCTCTACTAGCTGGCAGATTTTCTCTTTGAAAAGTTTATTCATTTATTCTATTACTCAGCAGAGGCAATGGTAAAGTAAAGACTGCGGGATGACAAAAAAGGGCCAAAGAAAATGACATCTTAGGTGAAGCTGTAATGTTCAAATGTGAGAAGAATATTTCTAGCTGGCAAGCGTACCACTTCAAAATATGCACTGTGACTCAAATATTTCAGGTATACTCATTGATCCAGCCACTAAAATAAGGCTTGGAAGAATGAGACACAAGCTCATATATCCACTTAACTAACTTACACATTCTGAAGATGACAGGATCTACTGTAAAAAGAAATTTGTGTTCCAAAATTGCAGCCCTCTTGTTAGTTCATTTCACTTGTGCACTTCTGGACTGCTTATAGAGACTTATTTGTGACTTTGTCTTTGGAAACACACTCCCTGGTATCATCTCTTCTGGCTGAGGATTCTTTACAGGACAGAATTACTGACTCAGGATCTATCTAGAAAAAGAAACTGCGAATTTAGGGAACTAAGGTACAAAAAGGTAACCTACCCTTCCTCAATTGTAACAGAATTCATGATGATACAGTTTGTTATCTTAACTTTGTCTTTTATGGTACACATGCTGCCGATGATGGAGTGCTTGATGGATGTCTTCTCCCCAATTTGTGTGGATGACCCAATGATACTGTCTGATCCAACCTGGGGTAGAAAAGAACACAAACTAGCAAAAGTACACGGAGTTCTTCGATATGTGCTCTCCATACATCTCTCCCAAAGCATGTCTCAAGCGCTCATCAATAATAAGCTCTACCCTGAGGGATATTTGGCAGAGGAAATACAGGAAAATTTAGGGCCCATCCCATAGGCAGACAGTTAGACAGTCTTCCCAAGGTCTGTTAGCTTGGTAAAACTCCATTAGTGGATCTGGCTCTGGAGGCTTCATGCAGAAAGGTAAGCAAGGTAGGCACAGTGCTGCTGGTACTCACTGGTTTCACTCAGGTTTGCCCAGTGAGACCTGTCAAAGGGAGGCTTGAAGCTGGTATTCAACTAAAATGTGTTAGCAAGAAGCAAAGCTATAATACTGATCTTTTCTGGGTTTGGTGTCCTTAGGGAGGCAAACTTCTCAATTAGCAGGAACTGCCACTAGGGAACAATAAGCTGCAGTGTCTGACTTGGGAGTAAGTTAGACTTTTTACCAAACTTTTAAAAAGAGAGAGACTGAAAGGCAGGAACCCATGGGTGAGGCTACAGAAGACTCTGGGCTGAATCACCTACATTTCACCATTCCACACCTCAGAACTTGGCTTCATTGCCAACAATGGGACTTAATGTTAGCAAGCAGCTCTTGAAATAAAGTGGTTGCAGACTACTGAAAGAGCAGAGATGGGAAAAGGGAACACTTACCATGCCTCTATCAGTGATCTGTGCAGATGCATGGACCAATGGCTCTTCTAGACCCAGATTAAGCAATAATTTAGGAACCTGCATGAAAAAACCCACATCACAAATTAACATGATAATGCTGTACCCACAAGTTACATAAACAGCTGAAAGATGGCTTTAGTTTCTATTGCACTACTGTATTTGCCATCAACATTTTAACTTATGGGAAAAGGCAGTCACTGCATTTCCAATGTCCACCAGCTATGTGTGATTTATCACTCCCCACTTTTGTAAGGGAGACAGGTACACTGCTACCACAGTGCACTGCATGTCTCCTTGCAACTCAGCTTCCCACCTGTGGAGAAGCAGTGGGTCAGCAGCAACAAGGAGGCTGGCTCCAGCTGGACACAGTGACATCCTTTGTGTTACCACAATATCCAGTATGGGCCATTTCAAATGCAGCTCAGTGTGTTTTACACTGTCCAGTAAAGCAAGGGAGGGAAACAAGTAATAACAAATATAAACCAGTAAACTAGCATAAAAAGATGACTGCACCCAGCCCACTCCATAAGACGGTATTCTGAGGCATGGGCAACAAAATTGTATTTCATATGTTTAAGTAGAAAGAAACTAAAGTTGATCAAGTGGCTATTCCAGATGATAGAAAGCTGCACAACAAAAGGTTCTTGACAGGGAGAAGGCAAGCATTAGATAAGCAGACAGAGCAGCAGTGGTAATAAAGAGAGACACAGCCCATGAGGCAGCCAAGAACAAATCCATGGAGAGCAATTCTGAACTGGCTCCTGAAAGGAAGGGGAGCCAGCATTGTAGGAGGATGGGATATCACTCCATCATTCCTCCTTTTGTGGGTGAAAGAGCAGCCTGAGGCATTCTGCATCTCCTGGTGTCAGGCTGAGGCCAAGGTCACACACCACAGAAGAAGTGATGACAGCATGGATGGGGATGTCAGGGGAGGTGGGAGCCTTGCAGCAACTGCACAGACAGTGCTACACAGTTACTGGCAGGGGTGATGCAATGTATGATGTCTCCCTGGTAGGACAGAGATGGCAGTCCAAGGAACACAGGAGACACGGATGTATGAGGGCTAAGAGGTCTGTGTCACAGCAAATTGTCTGGCTGAATGAGAAGCAGCATGTGCTGGGGCTGGTGTGCAGCTCTGCCCATGCTGCTTGGCCAGCCAGCATGTGGGCACTGACTGTCCATCTGGGGTCTGGAATCTCAGCACAGTGATGGTGCAACTGAGTTTGCCTCAAGGGAGGAAGCAGCACTCATTGTCTCCCTTTTCTCTACCCAAGCACCTATTTTTGCAAAGCTCTCAGAAAACCTTATCTCTGAGATCTCTATTACTCTGTTAAACTGGGCTGAGTGTTGCCAGCAATTTCCAGAGTTGCTATTAAGGAACTGCTATACAGTACAATTGTGTAAAATGACTTCCTTAGAAAGCTGGGATAACAAGAGCTGATGGCTAAGGAGTGAACCTCAAAAAGCAAACCCCACAGATCTGAAGAAGATGGGATCAGATGAGCTCACATTTCTGAGCTATCATTTCAATTTGCCTGTTGTCCCCAGTAGACATTTTCACATCTGTAGCTCTTTATATCCTGAAGTTGGCCCTTCCCACAAGACTTGGGTTTTGTTTATTTTTTAAAAAGCAAGAGTAGATTAGATCCTTCAGTCCAAGGTGCACCACTACAGAAAACCACCAGGTTACCAGAACACCACAAACTAGGCAAATCTGCCTGGATGATGCTGGCTGGGTGAAGGGATGTTGTCCTGACATGTCACCTGACACAAAGATCCAAGACAGGAACGCACACTGAAGTATACCTACAGCATTTGTTGGAAAGATTCCTACTATCCAGTGTTGATCTGCAGGGAGGGAAAAAAATGAAGAAAGGCTCTTGCCCTCCTCACTGGAAAGGTGGTGTGGTGAAATAAATAAAGGATTTTACTGGCCAGAGCAAAGCCCTTATTAGAATCAGTCAGTGGTAGTGCAGCCTGAGGGGTAACCCACAAAAGCTACAAGCTCAAGCATTTTGCTCTGAAAAGAAAGGTTAGACTGGGGGCAGGAGTCAGAGGGAGTGCCTGGGTCAAGGGAAGGTTTAAGATGTGTTTGGATTTAATTCATCTTACAAAGAAACTATTTCCTGCTATTGAAGATAACTCCCTCCTGAACCCACCTGCCCACACACAGGCTGCAGGCATCCAGAAACCCAGCTGGAAGTGAAATGATGTGAGCAAAGTGTTTCCTCACCAGAAGGGCAATGGGTTAGGATGCCATTCCTTCCCACAGCTACTGGACTGCACTGCTACTGCTGCATGAGTCTGTCCTTTGGGACCTCAAAGTTATAGGTCCTGACTTTGCAGCAAGGGGATCAGAATCTGGTCTGTGAAGGCCAAGATAAGAGCAAACTAAACACCCAAAATCTTCCTTAGAGACCAACAAAATAGGTAACCTCGCATCCCCCACCCCCAATTAAATGTGCATCTTTTATGAGGATTAGCAAGAGTAACAAAATGCAATGGCACTGAAAAAAGGAACTACTTTCTTACAACTTCTCATTAAGCTCAATTTTATGTTTTACCTCCACATAGTTTCCTCAGAAATTTTACCATCCTGAAAAAGTTCAAAATTCAAAGAAAATCCTTTCCAACGTTGAAGGCCCCAATGTGACTTCAAAACACTAATTCTTTGTACCACCCAGGAGCAAACATATTTCCTGAACTAACCAAAATGTAGAATATTTAGGTTTAAAAAAACCCAACCAAAAACAAAAAACCAACACAAAAAAACCCACATGGAATCTGACTGGCTTAACTCAATAACTTTTTACTGAAGTGGCTGCTGCCAAATGTACACGCACACTTCCCTTAGCAAGTGGTATTCTCCCTTAACCCTTTGGGCACACTTACTCCTGCTATTTTTGGGGAAGTTTTCTCTTTCTGACATTAGTGCTGCCTCTCTTCCTCATCTCCCTAAGCACAAAGCAAATCACTTTATTTCTGTGGTCCTCTGCAAGCATTGAGGAGAAAGCTCCAGTGTGTAAACTCACACTGCTATTCTGCAATTCTGGTTGGCATGAATTAATCCATTACTGTTGTCAAAAAGAAATCAACTCTCAAGTCTCAGAGTAAAGGCAAGGCAGTGACCACTTCCAGAATTCCCAATACAACTTTATCACCTTTCCAGCCCCATTCCAGAAATCTTGAGTCCTTCCTTACTGCACTCCTTACTGGTCTTTCAAAACTAGAGGAAACTGTCCATTCCCGATAGCAATGAGGTTCATCACTAGCAGAGCAAAATACAAAGAAATTGTACATTGCATCAGCCAGTGCAGTAAAAAACCTCCCAAAACCCAAATCCCTGCCCCACAAAGATACTAAGAGCTTTTAATGATCAGCTTGTTAGGTAGTACAGGATTTCCCTAATTCTCATCTGTGTTTTTTTATTTTATGAATTCTCAGTTGTGAGAATGTGAAAGCTGCAACAGATGCTGCATCAGATCAAGAGTCCACCTCTGTGTGTACCTGGAGTACCACACTAGGAAAACCTGTTCATAAAAGAATTCTTTTATAATGGAAATCATTAGGCAATTTAAATGAAAGGGTAATTTAAGTCTTTCTTCAAATTGTTAAGAATCTTTGTTATTATCACGAACAAACATCTGCTAGGAAGAGTCCAGTCAGAACTGAACTTACTTTTAGGACATGGAGGACATTGATGAAATGAGCTATCAAAGCTACTTCAATTATTATTTTCCACACTTTGTGGCTCTTTGGCTGCAGGTCTTGCGGCTTCCAAAAAAACACAGGAATGTGTAGGGTGAGGGTTTTCTCAGCTAAATCAAATCTACAGTAAATCAGTGACTGAACTGTTTCCTGGCCTCACATCCCTATCCAGCAAGCAGTAGGGATAACGTGGCGCTGGTTCAATTCCCACATACTCCTCAGCTGTATCACGGGGAGTCATTCCTGCAGGGTGGAATGCTCTGTAAGCTACTGCTGTATTCCCAGGTGGCATTTCTGTATTTTCCTCACCTGTCTGTTGGCTTCAATGTACAGCCCAAGAGTATTCACTCGGAAGCACAGCCCCTCCTTCATGATATGGACGTAGCAGCGCACTTTTCCTTCATGGAGAGTTTCATTCATATCTCCTCTGTGATCATTCCAACAAGAGTTATCTGGAGCAGGTTTCAGCAAGCTATTATCTTCCTTTATGAAACTATAAATGTCTGGAGAACACACACATGCATGAAGTTAGACAGGATTTAATGAAATACTTTCTGAAGAGGAATACTATTAAAATACTGTTGGTGAAGGGAAATCTTGGCCTCACCTCATCTCCACGGCCAGATACTCAGGAATCATTAACAGATTTTATCACATGTAGTGAGTAAGTGCTTATTTTTATTCTGCAGGTGTGAATTAAGGAATCAGGACAGATGCAATGTTTTGCCCAAGGTCACACAAGGGAAAAGCAGAAATGCTAAAAATAAATTCCAGGATCTGAGATCCTGTCCAGTTCCCAGTACAGGGTGGTTAAGGCTTAGTCTGTTGTCCTACCCAATTTTAGGAACTCCCTCCTAAAATTACATTTTCAAAAACGAATCTAACTTTTTTCCAGAAAAAAAAAAATCCAGAGTACCTAGCTGATTTGCTTATGGTTTACACCAAAATAAGGGAGGAAAAAAAATTATATAGTACACAATATTGTTTGAAAAAGAAATCTATTAGAATCTTTGCTATGGAAAAAAAGCTTCCTCTGCTGAGGGGAAAAAAAGCTGAATCTGTAAAATAGTGTTTCAGGCTAGTTCTGTACTCTACTCCGTAACTCAGCTGTAGCATATGGGCTTTAAAACCTCCATAAACCCAAATCATTGATATTGTTCTGACCTAGGGATGCTTGCTCTTTTTTCTTTTGGTCCTCTTCTTTGTTGTCTAGTCCTTGCTGCAATGATGCAGGAGAAGAAAACTGTTTCCTAACCAGATGTGGAATCAGCTCACTCCGGAGAGATGTGATTGTCCTGGAGAAAGACACACGTGAAGTCTGTGAATGCTAAAACTTATGTCTTCATTTTCTTTGCATACCATCTATCAGACATTTTGCACACTCCATGAGGATGAATCAAAATGGCATGACATTAAGACAATGTCCACTAGTCACTGGTTCCTTCATGCATTAAAATATAAAGAAATATTAAAAATGTGGAAAAAGCTTCATTTTCAGAACTATATCCCCTATATTTTAACAGAGATGACTATAATTTAATATGTCATTGTCCTACAGTTCATACTTGTGTGCAGATGGAATGCAGAAAGTTCTAACACTGTATTGACAAAAACTGAAGCCCCTTTATGTGGCTTAAAAAATGGCATCAATTGACAGGAAAAGAGAGAATAAAGTGCCCACAGAGGAAAAACCAAAGCAGCTCCTTTTCTTTGTGACAAAAATATGGAAATGCTCAAGGATATATGAAATATCAGATCTTTAAATTAAATTTTTTATGATGCATACATTAATGATATTCTGGCTCAAATGACACATCCAGAACATTTTAAAGACTCAGTCCTTTAACCAAGAGAAACTAGGACATCTTGGTTTAGGTCCCAAGACTTTCATGCTCTTTAGATGCTCCAATACAAAATGTGTAAGTGAAGAGAAAGCTTCCAGAGGGTTCAGCTGGCATTACATCCACCTTTCCCTTATACAGATTTCAACGTGTATTATATCCATTCTGATAACCCAATACTAGGAGGTGGGGAAATCACAAGGAGTTTTATCCCAAGCCATTTATGCCTTAAACAAGGATCCCAATCACTAGATTATCTCTACTCTTGCACTGATTTATACATTGCAATGACTCAACAAAAAACTCTCCCAAAGACAAATACCAATGTAGAAAGTCTAATGTACAATGGGATTATAACCCTGCTAATTTAATTTTGACTATGAGAAGGAAATTTTATTTTTCAATAAAGTATTTGGGAAAAAAACCCCAAATCAACAGTTTTTACAGTTGGAGTGCAGTCTTAAAAGAGCTTTATTGTTGTTGTTTCATTATTTTAACAGTCTCCATTTAGTTACTGAATTGTGGATTATTTAAAGTAGTACTTGGGAAAATCATGCGGAAAATGAACTCAAACTTGGCATATGTAAGAGGAAGTGCTAAACTTCAGAGGAAGGATTGGGAGAACTAACACAGTGAGTTTGGCTAGAGGAACTCAACAAATAATAACCCACAAAGAAAGAGGAGTTGTTTAGAATGGAAGACAGCAAAACTAGGAACTAACTAATAGATTAAATTACAAAAGGCAAGTACTAGAATGAGTACAGTGAAAGTTATTTTGGTTGGCAAAATCTCTAGCAAAGGGGGATCTTACACAGCTCAAACTTTAAGACCAGCTCAAGGCCCACCCAGGCCCCTGTTCAGGTCAATGACAGTGAAGCAGACCTAAAGACCAAAAGAGTCTTTCCCGTCTCTAGCTTTTAAGGGAAGATTCAGACGTGACTGTCAGTTCAGCCCTATGAACAAACACCGTGTGTTTTGTTTTCTGGTCAAACTTTTTCTCCAGTCCTCAGTGTAGGTTTGTGTCACATCCTCTATCCTGCAGCCCACCTCTGAGGTTTTGCTTTTATGTTTTATTACAGACAGGGAAAAGCTCTAGTCTTTAGTCTCTCCTCCTGCTTGAAAATAAGACTATAATCACCCTCAGATAGCTGTATTTCAGGAACTAACGAAGCAAAACACTTCATTCTTTAATCACGGAATTTCTGCCTGCTAACCACTTACAGGCGCGCTCTGCCGCGGCCGCGCCGGCCCCGCGCTCCCACACACGTGTGGCTCTGCAGATGGGCAGTTTACTAGCTCACAATGTTTGCCTGCAGCTGTGCCATTCAGCAATGATTTCCTGCTTGGGTTTTATACTTCATCCAAAACCGACAATCCTCTGTTTCCCTCAGAGGCTGGCTATGGCATTTATAAGATATATTACCTATAAAATACCCAAGTATTTGGCAGTCTTAAATAGTCTGATGCAGAGGACAACACAACACGGTAGGAAATGAAAGCAGTGGAAAGGGGAAAAGACAAAGTTTTGCAGTTTTGCCTGGTTTTTGATGGTTTAATCTTTCTTGGACAAACTCCTGAAGCTTTCCTGCAATTCTCTGAAGTGCTAGCCACATTCCTTTGCCAAAGGTGGAGCAAATCTCTGGGTCATCCATAAGATGTGGCTCAAAAACACATCCTTCTTACTGGAAAACCAGGAAGGTTTGCCTTTGCTTGCTGTTGAAGCAATTTATATGCAACATTAAAGGAATTTGCGTTTGGAAAGTAGTAGAATTACACAGTAAGGCCCTTTGTGAGAAAGATTTGGGAATTTTTTGCAACAGATCGTGCAATTTCAGATATGCAAAGTGATAGCGTGAGACCATTATCTGACTGTCAACAGCAGGAGAAACCAAACATCTAGCTGGAATTAGGAATGGAATTTAAATCAAAGGAGATGCAGAGGGACTGAAGACCCTTCATCAAGAAAAAGTAGCAGGAGTTTGGAAGAACCAATTGGCCTGTAACCCAGTTACAGAAGAAGACAAATCAAAAAGGTTTCTGGTCCAGTGTATTTAAATTCCTTACAATCCAATCCCAAACTTCAAATGCCTATATTAAGAAGAAATAAACGTAAGACTGTATAAGCTGAAGAAAGCATCTTTATTTATTCTCTTCAGGTTTTAAAACTTGGAGCCCCCTGGTTTCTAAAGCTCGTTGTTTTCGTTAGCACCAAGAAGTGAAAATGAAATATGCACTGAGATCCACAGAAGGAAAAATCTGCTACAAGCAGGAGAAAGAAAGTAAAGGGGTGAGCGGAAGGAGAGGAGGGCACATAGAATTTTGGCAGAAATCCAATTCTAAGCCAACGTGGAGTAAGCATGCTCTTGACACCTCAGAGCAAACTTCAGACGGTAGAGAGCATAAACATGAACCTGCCTTTGAGAAACATCTGCCAAAATAAATATGTTTTCATAAAATCCAGCCCAAGTGACAGGCCCTTTTTCATGACTTTTCATTCCCTAAACTTTGAGTTTTTAAGTTCTATCTGTCTGTTTTCACCTCAACAGAAAGTAGCAGGTTTTCAATGAAACCACCAAAGATGGAGAGTGGTGTTAGATGTCTGCTTGTAAATGAAGAGAGGGGGACACACTAATCCCTGAAGCACCTTATGTGGCTCCAGTACCATGAGAACAAGAGTTGGCAGCAATTTTGAAAGGGGTTGATACTGACCACATTTTAAGCATGCAAAAAGAAGCATCATCTCTGGCATGGAATCTGCCATTCATGCAGCAGGTTACAACTACAGGGGATGTTGGCAAGAGATGGTGCATAAGTGGGGGAAATGAAGACAACTGCACAGTTGAAATTCATGGTGCAAGTGCAAGAAAAAAACTGGGAATTCAAGTGAAGAGGAAATATTTAAAATCAAGAGAACCTCTTGGAATATTCAACATTAAATGTACCTAGGAGCATAGAACACACATCAGTTACTTGCAGTCAGCTATGCAGATTGCAGATTCAGGCAATATAAACCTAGAATATTCAAGGTTAATTTTATTTAAAACCTAAAACGTTAAGGTGCAAAAATGGCTAATTGGTCAGACAATCATTATTTTACCAAGCACTGTTATTACCAGCAAGACATAATTATACCTTTAGAATTCCTTTATCCTTGGTCCCTGTGCACTCTATGTATCCCCAGTGTTCTTGGGATTTTTGCATCTCAGTAAAGCCACAGATAAGGTTCATGCTAAATTAAAAAGTTTTACTTGCAAAAGAACATTGGGTAAAAACATCCTAGGTCAATAAGCTTAATATTTAAACACAGCTATGCAGAGATTTTCAGAGACTTTCAACCATAAATAAACTTAAAACAGTCTACAACATGGCAGAATTAAGTTTGTATCTATGTATGTTATATTATATTATGTTACATTATAGCCCACAGAGGGCCAACTTTTACTTGTTGCTGAAATGCAACTGCCTCTGGGATGAAGCTTATTGAAACTTCAGCAACAAATGAAGAACAATGTAGCCAACTGAAACACAAGAAGAGTTTTTGGAGAAAAAAATTAATACTGTCCCCTTAAAAGAGACAAAAAAGGATTTCACAATTATGCTTTAATGGGCTGTGATTTCTGCTCTTAGATATATATATATATTGCTGGAGAGACTGTCATAGGACAGGGAAAATAATGGTTCTGACCAATGATGGTAAGGAAAGGAAGCTCATAAAATATTTTACAATAATACAAGAGTCTATTTGAATCTAAGTTTAGGCAACCTTGCACAAGTCTAGGTAACTGTAGGTGCTGTTAGTTTTGATTCACAGCAGGAATAGGAGCATCCACAGCTTCTGCTTGCTGCAGCTAATTCTCACCAGCTTCAGACGCCCTGAACACAACTGTCAGTTCCATTTACCGGCTGTCATTCATCTTCCATGTTTAATGTTAAACACCATAAAATAGTATTAATGAGTATTAGCATTCTAACATCCTCCCTGTTTTATTAATCTGTGATGAAGCATGAAATCTACTGTTGCTGTCAGCACCCACCTGTGAAATCTGCTGTTACCCTCCATGGGCATTTGCAGGGGGCTTCCCTTGCTATCACTGTCAGCACAATCAGCTACATACACAGTTGCAGACAGTGTTTGTGATTTCCCACTACAAACAAGCAGATCATCAGCCCTTTTATACCTATTTGTATGTCTTTTTTTTTTTTAAACAGGCAAATGTTAGGTCCTGTACAGTTATGCAAGCATACACTGGGTTGGGTTCTGATCTTAGCTCCATGGCCTCAAGAGAGATTCTTCAGATCACATCAAAAGAACATGAGGCTGTATTTCAGACTGGTGCTCATAATTAATGTTAGAAATGTATACATAAATACAACTAAACAAATCCTAGGGCAACTTACAGTTTTGGCCAGAAAGGAGTTGCATGTTTATACAGAACAACAAAAATCTAAGAAAAAAGGAGGGAAGAAGAAGAAGAAGAAAAAAAACCAGGGTGTGTTGGAAGAAAGAGAAAAGTTAATTCTGAACCCTGTAGGTACATAGTTCATGGTTCTCATAGTTTAAAGGATAAAGCCAAATAACATTTAAAAATTCCATGTAAGCTGGGAGCTCTCTTGTTGAATCTCAACGTTATTTTCTCCTGATCCTTTGATGGAGATTAAAAATTTCCATGTGAATACAAAGAAAGAAACAACAGTTACTCTGAGATTTTTTTCCCTGAGCATTTAATGCTCCAAACTAGAGCAGCCAGCCACCATTCCCATCTCCTCCCCCCTCCTTCAAGAAAAAAAAGTCAACTCACTTTGAAGAAAAGACAAAATAGACAAAACAGGGTCAGGGCAAGAGGGATTAGGGAAATGATATTTATATCATGGACCAAATTAAAATGTCAATGCAAGAGGCAGGCAAACAGCCCATGCCACATATATACACCAGGCATGTTTCCTCAAGGAAACAGGAAAGAGAATTGAAAAGAGTTAATGCAGTCCTGAGTTAATACCACCTGCCTCAGACTCAACACCACTTAAAAGACAGTGTTTGGGTCCATTTCCCACAACGCCGTTTTAACAAGCACAATGGAAAAAGGAATTACAGGACTTTTCCCCTTCTTCTCACTGATTCATTACTAAAAATGCTGGAATTTCTGAGACATGCTAAGAATGCGGAGAAAGCAGAGAAGGACTACATACAAAAGGAAAAAAAATCAAGTTATAAATCTCTAGGGTGTGCCACATCTCTGCAGAAGGCTAATTCTGCCCTTACATCTTGAAATAATCCTTTTGCCTTTGTTTGGTGTACCCAAGACAAATTATAATAAAGGAAAACTCCAAAGTAACCAGGCAAGCCAATAAACTACCAGGCAATTAATTGTGCCTAATTCAATAACCTGCAGCACTCGTCACAGCATTAAACATCTGTTATATCTTGCTATGTTCTACTTCTCCTGTTCTACTCTCAAAATTTGGACCACAAAAAGAGTAAATACACGTATCACACCCTGCCACAATTTCACATTAATTAATTGTCAGTGTCTCTTATTATTGAAGTTAAAATTCTAGGGAGAAGACAAGGAAACTTCGAGAAATGTTTTACTTAAAGATAATTCCACATGACTGCATTTGTACTTCATTTGTCTTTCCATACTATTTTCTAACTAAAACCTTCAAGCCTGACAGCAACATACTCCCAAATGCTCACAAGAACGTGCATGACTCATTCAAAAGCCATTACACAGCAAGCCAGTAAAACTGCACAGCTTTGCTTTGCAGGCTCAAGTTTATGAATGACTTCCCAAAACTGCAGAATCACCACCAAAACCCAACATTCCGGGTGATGGAGGGAAAGCAGAAGACACGCAAGTGACAGTCACAGACACCATAACACTGAGATGAACCAGATCAAAGTATGAAAGGGATGGTATGGATGCAAACCACATAAAAGCTGTTCTCAAGTTCCACCAAGTCTGGATGCAGTTAAAGGAGCAGGGATCTAACTTCCACTTCTGCCAAAAAGCCCTTTGGGAAACAAGGCAGCTTTCTGAAAAATTGACCACAGAAATTAAAACTCCTCAATTACATACTCAAATCCTTTGAAAGCGTGTGCACACTCAGCTCAGGTCATCTAAGTAACCTTAACTCTGCCCACTTGCCAGAAAGCCAGCAACACCCCACAGCTCCCGACTAACACAGCTTTTGCACAGGAATGCCAGCAAGTTTAGACATTTTTAGAACTTCTCTCTGACCAAAAGTCTCTGAGGCCGTCGGAGGCCACCCAGGGTGTTTGGCAGGTTGTACATGCTGCTGAGGAATGGATCTCATTCATTCCCAGACAGCATCCCATTCTTCTGAAACAAGCGCACCTGCAACAAATGTGATTCCTTGCCAGAACTCATCTTTCCCCTTTCTCTCCCACCTCCGCCTTTGCAGCCATCTGTGCCTGAGTTACCAACTTTTTTCTAAGTGTCTTTGAAATAAGGCTCCTTTTCTGAAAAAGAAACAGTGGCATTCTGACAATTTGCCTAAACAAACACACATATATGATGCATTTGATAAGGCTGACGTATCCATAAACCAATGAGTTACGTTACTTCAGGTGCATAATTAAATATTCAGATAAATAGATTTAAACACTTCAGACTTGTGTAAAATGTGTATCAGGAAACACAGACATGGCTGTAGCTTCACGTGGCCAACCTCTTCCACCCCACTCCACTGGTATTGCATTACAGGCACTAGAGATGCCCACATGACTTTGCTGTTTCTCCATGCAGATACCGTGTTTGGTGGTCTGCAATCAAACAGACCAATCCTCAGGTTGACTAATTTCTCTCAGCAGTCTGGGAAATAAACTGGAAACTCTGGTGTGTAATTCAATCCTGCTTTCACTTATACAAGTACCATTTCTACACCATTTTCCCCAGCAATCAGTCTACCTTAACTCTAGTCCTTTATACTGATTGCTAATCCTTGCTCCACCCCTCCTTGTAAGACAACTCTTCTGTTCTTTTTACCACGGTGTTTTTAAGATGATCCTCTGTCTGTGATAAGACCAAACTCTTTTTTTGTCTTCACTTTATCCTTTCTTGAAGAACTTTGAAAGCTTTTTGGTCAATGAATCCCATCTCCTCTTTTTCATGAGACAGCTTTTACTCATAATGTTCTTTCCAGGTGGCATTAATCGATAAAAGCTTGGTGTAAAATGCTGTGTGAGCTACAGTTCATCTCTGCATCTTTGATTTAGGGGAAATAGCACTCCTTCTCTCCATTCAGCTCCTGGACTTCTTCAAAACCAGTAGCTTAACTAGACAGTATTCAGCATTTCCCATAGACTATTTAAAATGTTATACTCCTTTTTTTTTTTTTCGTTTTTCTACTTTAAGTAAAGAAATTCAGTTGCTCCTCTTTGATTCAAGACTGTTCTAAGATTAACCCTTACCTCACGCTCTAGGGTCCTTATCACATTCAAAATGGAACTCAGAGTACCACTACTGATTGAATGATGGTTCACTAACTTAAGGAAGACACTTAGCTACTCTATTCATGTATGTGTGCCCTATCATCACTGGTAGCATTTATTGTCTCATCTATAGGCAGGAAGTTAAGTCTCCCATCACAATAATTCAATGCAATAATAAAGTCAGCAACAGTGTTACAGACATATTTATGATTGTTCATGTTTCCTTTGCCTTGCTAAGGCACAAAGAAATCTAACATTGAACTAACACCTAGAATTAAAAAAATATAAGAAAAAGTTAAATACTAGGAAGACAATAATTGTTTTCACTCTTTACTTAAAATTCAACCTGTCAGTAAAAGGGGACTCAGCATTTCAGAAGGGTGTGCCAGTGACTGAGGTGTTGTAGAAGAAGAGAGATTTAGAAGCAAAACAGAGAGAGCCAGAAAGGAAAACATTATCTTGAAATTTGTACATTCAGATCATTTGATTGGAGAATGCAAGGGAATTACATCTTCCACTGCAAGAGACATATATATGATATCAGAGTATAAGGATTGTATTCTCACGGGGGGATGTCCAGCATGGTGAGATAATAACTTTACCCAAGGTATTATCTCACATGCAAGTAGTGCTGGGTACAGAAAATGCACTGCATTGATAAAAGAATACTTAGGGTGATACTGCCCAAGTGGCAATGATTTAAGAAGAAAAAAATAAAGGGGAAGAAAAGCACACAAAGATGGGTAAACTAATTACTTCTTGGCTCTGAATTCACATCTTGTGTGAAGACAAAAGTCAGCGTGACTGAAGGTTACCCAAGGAAACTGAAACTGCATCAAACAGTGGAAAAAATAGTTAACCATTTTTAATGTTTATTATCAGATCAGAGCAAGCCCAGCTGAGGCCACCAAGAGGGCCAAGAGCACATGACACAGGAGGAGAAGCTGGGGGAGCTGGTTTTGTTCAGCCTTGAGAAGACAGGGCTGTGGGGGGAATCTGATTATGGTTTTCCACTACCACAAGCGAAGTGATACAGAAGACAGACAGAGTTTGTCAAGAGGTGCAGAGTTAGAGAGCAAGAGGCAACAGATGCAAGCTGCAACAAGGGAAATTCCAGTTGGGACATAAAGAAAACAACTTTTCAGTGAGTGGTACAGTCCTGGGACAAGGCCCAGTTTCCACCCTTACAGATTTTCAAAACTCAACTGCAAAAAAAACCCTGAACAACACAGAAGTTAGACTTGAGCAGGAGGTTGGACTAGGTCCTGCTAGTCATCCCTCCCCAATCTAAATATTTCTATGATTCTATAATTGAATGACATCTTTCCTGCCCTCCCTAAATTCATTTTTTTTACAGAATCCAAAGGGTCTTAATATGATGCTGCAAGTCACATTAAGAGAACAAAATTAACACATTTTAACATTTACCTTAGAAAAGAGCAGCTTGAGTGCACAGAATACTGTGCTGTGACCAAGCACACTTTGGTATGTCAGGCACGTGGCCACTATGGAGTATCATGGTCCCACAAAAAGGTTTTCAGTTATTGATGAAGTTGATCAGGTCCAGTTCAGCATATCCAAAGATATGTCTACTCTCAGGTAGTCTGCCAACAGGAAAAGGAATTGTGTTTCTTACAGAAAGCATTTGCTGAAAATCATAATGTGTCTAAATCTAGTTTGGATCATTAAGGCTTTTCCCCCTGAGGTTTCAGGAGTAAGCTTGATTGGTACCATGGAAGGATGATAACAGTAATGATACCCTGGAGGAGGAGAACATCAACAAATTCTCACTCCTGGCATTTCTAGTAAGGAGCAGGGAAAGCTCCAACAGCTGGATATGTTTGACAAGGAAAGGAAATGGGAAAGATGAATTGCCATTTCACATTGTAATAGATGAAATGGAGGAGCCTGGGTTGGGTTGATTGTGGGGTGTTTTTCTCCTTTTTTCTCTTCCTTTTTTGAAAAGCTACAATCTACTTGCCCTGACTTCACACAGTATACTTCCTGTAGGAGCTGTTTGTTTATTTATCCGTTTTAATCACAAGGAAAGTATTCATTATAAAATCTCTCTTTACAGCAAAGGAGAAACCTTCCAGCCACACGGCTGACACATGTTAACTCGCAGGTATTCACAGAGCAGGTTCTGTTTTAAGCCATCTTTCAGGCAGCCACACAAAGACCACCAAAGCTGGGTGTTCAGCTCTGCCAGACCTCCCCCAGCCAGCAGCCCTTGCCAGGAAACACAGGTGACAGCTTGAATGATAAAAAGGCATTTAGAGGGGAAGAAGAAAAAATGCACTGGTTTAGTCTGGGCAGCACCTTAATATAAACCTGCAGGGGCCTTTGTGTACAGCATAGCACACAGCCATCCAAGCAAGAGCTCCAGAGACAGTCACTCACACCTCCAGTTTCCAAAGATCTCAGACTGCCCTGCCCTTTATTGAGGGAGAAGGGTGGCTCTGCTGCAGCCCTTTTCATGGCCACAGATCTCCCAACACAGCACCGAGACAGCAAACCTTCCTCTCCCTTCTTGGTGCTGGCCCAGCAGAGGCTCTCTGGACACAGCAGAGGGGAGCTGAGCAGAAAAGCGTGCTCTGGGAGTGCAGCTGAAGCAGTTTGGAAAGGCAGAGCACTATGACCTCACACAATTTGCTCTTATTTATTTCAGCAGTTAAAAAAAAAAATACCAACCCAAACCTCAGTGTTTAACTTTGTAAACAAATCATACTGACTTTGGCTATAAAGTTTACTGCAAATTTGCTCAGTTCAGAAAAGAGTTTC
Organism: Trochalopteron elliotii; assembly: GCA_024734555.1. Lineage (NCBI taxonomy): Eukaryota > Metazoa > Chordata > Aves > Passeriformes > Leiothrichidae > Trochalopteron > Trochalopteron elliotii. Next base: position 92,678 of record JANPWX010000399.1, read on the forward strand.
TCTACTGGCAAATTCTGGCAGGCAGCTCTCCAGCTCTGGAAGAACTGCAGAAAGCTGGTTTGTTTTCTTAGCTCCAGCTCAGACTCTCACGGGTACACCCTGAGAGGAGGGCTCCCCAGGGAAAGTGGACTTCCCTGGTGGCAGGCAAGATGTTAGCACTCAGCATTCCCAGAACAAGGCACTGTGAATTGCTAAACTCAGACCTTTTGAAGTGAGCACAGTGCTGCTGTTTTATTATTCTTGCCTTTCCAGTACCACACATAATCCTTCTGGCCACAGGAAGAGCTGCCCACTTCCCAGGTGACTGTATCTGGGAAACTGTGGCTTTTTCTACATCCAAAACGACTACATTCTGGACAAAATGGTGATTTGCAAAACACATTACCAAACACAGTAACATTTTACCTGGTTTTAGGAGGAAGAGGGGTGGGGAAAAGGGAGAAGGACACCATAAAATATGTGAAATGTCCTAATAAATAAGACCTATAAGTGCGTTGTCAATTCTGTTTTACATATGCCTACACAGTCTTTGGAAATGAAGTCTGAAGATCTTCTTATGTCACAAAGTGCATGTGACACTCAGGTGGACAACAGAGAACCCAGAACATCTGAGCAAACACACAGTGACATCTGCCTCCACCAAATCTGAAATTATCAATGTTCAGAGGTGGTGCAACTGGGGCACCTAAAGAAAAATTGCCCAGAACTTCCTGTTTACATTTCTGTCTTCATCTGTTTGTAAACTTTGCCAAAGTGTAACTGTTTTGGCTGAAGTTATCCATGCCAGGTGTTTCCCTCAAGTTGATTATTTTTTCGATAGCGTCATCAAAAATGTCTCAGCTATTTCCAAGAACAAAATTATGGAAAAACCCCTTTGTTTTGACCATGTCAAAAATATTTCATCTGATCTGCTGAAAAGCTCTTGCACTTCCATGATTAGAATTTGGCACAGCACAGCGTTGTCTTTTCATCCAGGCATTACATTTGTAAACAGGAAAAGTGCCCATAGTACATGAGGCTAAGTCTGAAAAAACACTGTTTGCAGATGCTTGGAAGAGACCTGCTCGTTTTGGGTTTTTTTATTTCTAAAAGGTAGAAGTACTTCTACATTGGGCATGCTCCATTCTCTCTTTCTTGCAAGGTAATTGAAATACTCGTGCACTGTTCCACAGAGAAACAGAGCATGCTCCAGGCCAAGGTTATAAATGCTGAGATGGATATTCTTTGAAGTTTAGAGCATCCCATCTCATTCTGGTGGCTGACCTGAAAGGTGATAAATCTGTGCTGATAACAGTTACCCCATTATCAAGAGTCACAGTAGACTCACTGATTAATTCTAGAAGTGTCACACATATATACACACACTTAAAGAATATCATGGTAACAGTTTGGGCACTCAAATTAAGGAAAGCTAGAAGCATCTTGGTTATACCTCAATTAAGATTTTGTGTGTTCACATTATGATATAACCCTTAAAAACACACCTTCACCCAATGCAAAGATGGACTGTGCCTGGGGGATGAATCACCTTTGTGTAATGAGGTAGAAGAATGACTGCCTCATTTGTTAGAACATGTGTGTTAAATGTACAAGGCAGAGGGCTGCAAGAGGAGAAAAGAACTGCTAAGATGTGAGGCAAATGAATGATGCCTGAAGATCTGATTTTTAATTTTTTTTTGTAATTCCCTTCTGTCAGATGATTTTATGGACGGTGCTGAATGCAGAACATGAATATAATTTCTACAGGTTGCCACTGATTATCACCCTGCAACAGCTATCATCAATGGAAAAGATTTTTTCAGCATTATGAGATCCCTGTATAATGTTAAGAACTGAAAAATGACATACTTAAGACAAAGATGCTTCAAACCTCAGCTCTTGTGTATCCTGGTTTCCCACTTTCAGAAGGGAGAAAACCACTGCTTCACTAGCAGAGGTGCTGAAAAGATAGTTAATGGGCATTACAGAATCAGTGATGAGCACCAAGAGGAACATATTTACTTTTACCTTTCCAAAACAAGTATTTAACTTATCTTCAGAACACGGTTTAAACAGGGCATAAGGTTGGTGGCCTTCATCTGAACTACAGAAGTTATGTACAACACTGAATAGTATCTCCTTCAGTAGACATCTCAGGCAATTAATGACTCAATGGTCACAGAGGGGGAAAAAAACCCCAAACAAGGTACAAAGTCATGTAACTGAGGCTGTGTCATACTATGTGGGAAAAACAAAAGCAAAAAAGTTGCACAGGGAGCCTCAGCTGTGGCACTTATTAATTGGCAAGTGCTATAATTTACAAAGTTAGTTACAGGTTGAGCATACAAAAAGCCACATTTAAAAATACTAAGATTTGATTAGTATATTCCTGACAAGCTCTGCACTGATGAATTTTGAGAAATATTATTTTGGGGACCTTATTGATTAGGACCACTTACTGCTTTGCTTTAGGCAGCCTTGATCCGGCTTGGACTTTCTTGTCTACCTCAATGAGGGGTGAAAACAGCAGTCTCCATATGCCTACAGGTTTCAGCTGTAAGCATGGTAAGATTCTAACAAATACAACAAATGCTGCCATTTGTACCTGCACAACTGAGTTTGGGCACAATGCCATTCACGTACACATATATTATAAATGCATATTACATATGTTCTTAAGCATATTCACAGGATATGTAAAGACACATCTTCAAGACTTAAATTTCCAAAGCAAGTTCGAATTTTCCATGTTAAAGCTTTACAACGAAAGGGGTTGCTCGATATCTATCTCCCCTCTGCCTTCCTCTAAATTATGTATCTTACCTCACCAAGGCAAAGCTTTAGAAATTTTCAGGAAAAACAGAACACAAGCTACCATGCAATTCCCCTTTGATCACATTTCTCCTGGTAGCAGCTTTGCTGGGATTGTTAGCAAGCCAACTGTCAGCACACAGCAAAGAAATACCAGCGCACGTCTGTGCAGCACGCGGGGCTCACACGGCACAGCCCCACATCCTGCCCTCTGCTACACACGAAGTTCATGGAGAAAAGGGAATAAGGACTCTCTTCTTCCATCTGCTCCGAATGCAGCAGCGAGGCAGGATTCCAACCTAGCACTCAGGAGAGTGCCAAAAAAGGGACTGGCTACTGTGCTGGCTGCCACTCCAGGGCCCCAGGGGTGTGAGGCCCGCCAGCTGTGGGGTGGAGCCGTGCCCCCAGCCAGCTACAGCCTCTGCTTCTGTCTCGCTGCTGGCTCAGCGTGTGCAACGATCACTTTAAGAAAAGCAATATTGTGCAGTTCATCATGTGCTGCAGGTGTTCACCTTCAAGTATCCCTGCCCTGTGCTGGCAGAGCAGCTCCAGCAGCACACACAGCCTGTGCTTGCCTGTCTTCCCATGCCACAAAGCACGGCACCTATGAGATCCCCGGGCTGGCTTTGCTCTGGAGGAGGAAATGCTGAGGAAAGGAAAGCTCTTACCTAAATACAAAGGGGTCATATTTTTAACTGACTTTCCTCTCATGTGGAGGTGTGATACAACTCCACACCAAAGACCAACCTCAGCAACTCTAATTTCACTGATCAAGAAAGGAACCTGGTGAAGAATCACCAGAAATAAACTCCAGGGTCAGGTACCACTAGCAGAAAATTCAGCCCATACAAGAGCTGCTTCACACTGAGGTCACAGTTCCTGTTCAAACAGGATAAATCCAGCTGGTAGCAGGGTATGGTCTGTGACCTCTTGTGAATATTATGTGGAGAGAGCCAGAGGTCACCAGTCTTGGGTATCCACTGCAGGTGCAGGGATGGAAACATTCATCTGAGGGCAGAGCTCCCAGTCTCATACTGGCGCCCCTGTGCAGAGGCTGCCAGTGCACTGCAGCTGATTGAAAAGCACTTTTTAATCAACCTACCCTGGTGAAGCAGAAGTATGGAAAGAAGAGAAGGAACAAATTCCAGCTGTAGGAAATAAACAGCTTTGGGCAGGAATTTCTTCAGCTGTTGCCCAAGCCAGCATGGAGCCACAAGCATTTGAGCTTGGTAGATTTGGACAGGGTAGGACCCTTGCACACTTGATTTCACTAGGATCCAGTGCTGAACTGCTGGATGAGTGATAGATGGAGATTTAACTGCCAAAATGCATTTTTTCCTTCTAGAAGAGGAAATAAAAAGCAGTTTCATTCCTGAAAAATAAATTCCCCAGGTTTAAATTACATTAGGGGCATGGTATTTTTTATTTTTGTCTGGACATACATACTTGGGGGTGTTCTAATAAACAGAATAGTTCCTCTGACTTTTATTCAAAGGCACTAGCAAGTTCTGCCTTTTAAAACTCAAGAATTTGATTTGCTATAGTGCAATAAAACTTCAGGCAGGATAATCCTAAATTCAGGCCTTTTAAAATAGTTCATAAAAATGTATTAAAGGACTACAAACTGAGTTACAGGCAACCAAACAGTATTTTGACCTCTCCTAACATCCCTCATCATAGAATCCCACTGCTGCCAAACAAATACTGATTATTTTCCAAACAATCCCACCCAGAAGAGGAAACAAGTGCATAGAAAAATCAAAGGATGTGTCTAGTACCACAAAGCAAGACAGTGATAAAGCTGATGAAAAAACTCTTGGTATTATGACTTAATGTTGGAGCTGAATATTCAGCCTTTTTCCAAAGCTGCCACACAACAAACTCGTTCCAAATCCTAAAGCAAGATCTATATACTTGGACAGAAGCAAGGTTTTTAGCCATTTCATGTTCTTTTTCCCCGTTTTCATATTGGTTGCTTGAGACTTTGTACTTTAGTTACAACACATGTATTAATCTGAATGCCAATTACTCTTACAGGTACAGCTATAAACAAACTAGATTCACTCAAGCACAGCTTGTTCTGGCCGTATCTTTGGAGCTAAGCTGGGACTCACTGAAGAAGAAACAGATCCCATACAGATAACCACATCAGTTTCCATGTAATACTTCAACCTGGAAGTAATCACAATTTTCCTCTACAAAAGCCAGCTGTAGCATCTGAATTTTTTACTGCTGGGCAACATCTTTTCAACTTTTGCATGTCAAAAAAACATTTGAAAAAATGTAAATGCTTCACCGAGCTACAAACAATGAAAAAAGGTGTTCTGCCTGCCATCAAATCCTGCTGTTAAAATATTAACACAATGTAAATATTGTAATATTGAGGAAGTACACTGTGTCAGTACTTCCTGGCACCGTACAAGAGCTTCACTGTTCACTTCAGTCCCTGCTGTTAGTTTTAAACACACACAACTTAAACAAGGCATCTGAGCTTCTCCAGTCCTGGTGCAGAATTGCAGAGAGGCAAAATCTTACTGTAGGTTCTCTGTAGACTAAAAACCAAAGTATTAAAAAGAATCCTTAAACCTAAACAATTATGTAGATGTCAGTACTTTTGAGGCAAAAAAAAAAAAATCCCCAGAGCCTTTCAAAAGTCTTGGTATATTGCTGTCAAACATGGAAAGATCTTTGGGTATGCACTGTCCTCCCCTTCCTCAGAGAAGAAAAACAAGCTGCAAATGCCCACCAGTGCCAGAAGTTTGAAAGCTGAAGTTATTCCTCATGGCAAAAGTCCCATTCCCCAGATTTGCCAGTTAAGCACATTACTTGCAATTGACTCTCTCAATTGACTGAATAAGCAGCATTTGTGTAATCAAGAGAATGCAGCAGCCATCTACCACTAGTAAGCCAGATGTTGTTATCAGGTCTTAAGAAACGCTGCCTAGCTGCTGTAATGCTCTATTTATCATGGAAGTGTCACAGAAAAGCAGCACAGCTTCAAAAAATAGTGAAGACAGAGAATGACCTTGCTATAGAAAACAACAAAAAAACCCCTAGTCGATCATACTTCCAAAAAGTCAGTAGGCTTGTTCTATGGGGATCTGGGGACAGCTAGAAGAATTTTACTCTATTGGCTTTGGTTAATACAAGGTAAAACCCTGACTGACAAAATCAAAGATCTCACCAGTTTCCACTGAAATAGCATAAAGCCTTGAAATCTGAAGTTACTGCTATTTACACTCAGAGGCCCCTCTGAGTGACATATCTAACAAAGACCATCATTGTCCCACAGATCTAAATTCAAAACCAAATTAAATACCAGGGAAAAATAACTGAATGTGTGAAATATCTAGTATTCCAGAAATGTCTAATCCCAGCAAAACTAGGTGCTAGGATTTCAAGAAGTGAGTCCTACATGCTGTATTATAACAAAAGAAAGGTGTAAACACTGCTTCATGCTACCACAGGAAGCACAAGAATTCCAAACCTTCACCAACTAAAATACACTAAATAAATGGTTTCTTCCAGGTTTAAAGCATCTGCTGCTCCTCAAACTTTCTCACCTTTCACACATTTCTGTACACAAGTGGGAACTAAAATAACTTGTAAAATGCCCCCATGTACCAGTCAAAGTGTCGGATAAGCCTTATTCTTATGCATGGTAAGAAATTGCCCTTGGGGTTAACACAGATTTTCCACCTAATTTTAACTTGCTCACAGACCCTTATTCTGGAAGAGCTCCCTCAAGAATGTATCCAGCTGTATCACCAGATTTGTATATGGTCAAGACTAACATAAATCTCCCACCCTCAATGTTTTTTCACATGTCAGTTTATCTGCTAAGAAAATGTACTATGAACACAACACTTAGCCCCTGTATCTTTTATCTTACTTAAAAGGGAAGAAAAACTCTTGAGAACTCCGTGAGCATTCAGTATATGTAATGGGCATGAGAAGGCTATAAAAAGTCTAGGAACAGGACATCATTCCAAAACTGAACTACTTACTGTGAGGGGGAGTGTTCATTTGTTTGTTTTTAAAAGACAAACAGGGTTTTTTTTTTGTCTGTTTCATGAAATATTATAGCTAAGATCCTTCTCCACTTCCATAAATGGATGTTTTTCTTACTCTCAGTGGGTGGTCTCAGAGTTTTGACAGAGGAATATCACAAGCTAAAAACATAGGATGCTACAGAGATAGCCCACCTGCAGTGGTGGTGGATGTGAAGGGGCAGAGGGAAGGTGATTGCAAAGACCAAAACACACTGTGGTGGGGGAAATCAAAGGTCAGAAATGTATTCACAAGCCTAACAATGGAGAAACCCTGGTAAAATGAGCAGCCAGAAAGAAGAGATACATTAGAAAAAGAAGGGATGAATAAAAGAGACAAAAATGTTAGAGTTCACTTATGCTGGGGGCTTTGTTTTGTTTTTTTCAAAAAGATCCTAATAAAACACTCAAACATAATGCTTGGCATTCCTTTTAATATAGTTAAAATATTTTGAAAACTGATTTCTTTCATATTTCTATTTCATGCTAGCTAATTTAATGAAAAAAAAAATCCTTTAAAAGCTCTGCTGTAAACCATATGTCAATGCAAACACCTGCTACTACCTTGTGTGCTGCTTGATTTCTTACCTGTTTTCTACCAGGAAGTCTACCACATATTTCTTCAGACAGTAGAGATGGGCATCCATCAGGCCTGTTCTGATATGCATTCTAGGGTGCCTGGAAAAGAATAAAAAAGGGAAATCATGGCGTTTTTGCATGGCTGTTTACAAAAACTTGACTTTGCAATGAGGTCAGGGGATAGTGACAAGCGTGCAAAGGTCTGTTCCTTTCCAGTTACTGTTGGATGGCTGGAACAGAAGAGCTCAGGCTGCCATTAGTGGGCTGTGTCTATAAACTTACACCTGCTGGCCCTGGGCTGATTTGCTGCAAAAGAAAACACCTCCTCCGAGGAGTCATTACTCCTGCTACATCTTCTCATGTAAGTGGAAATTGCACATTACTGGGCAGGAAGCCAAAGTAATGGGCCCAGAGTGCTAAAAGTTACAGTGGGTAATGTCAGGGTACAATAATTCAAAGCTTCTGGCTAAGTGCCTGCCTTAATATATATGCAAGGCTGGGCATGTTCTGCCAGCAAACACAACAACACCAGTGTATTTTCTCCATCACTTCCTGGAGGGGAAGAGGGGAAGGAGATGGGGTCTGCTCACCTTTCCTACAACTACACATTACAAAGGATTGCCACAGCTCAATTACAAAGCATTTGGCTATCCAACCCAGTAAGGTGGGAAAGATCAGTAGAACTCCCACTCATCATAAGCCAAACAGGGAAATCTTTGCTTTTGGAGCAGTGTCAGGTTAATATTTCAGAACTTCAGGAATCCCTGGTAGCTTCAAAATTTTAAGAACAAAGTTTAAATCATAAAGATTCATTGACTGCTATTGCTTCTCTTTATGCTTTCTCTATTCTTGGATAATGGAAACCCTTTTTGGAACCTGTCTCAAACCAGCTAGATATTTTAGGCCAATATTACTTTCCCTTCCCCAAGTCTGTGGCCTCATTTGAGAGCATTCTGGCTGTCTGAACATTTGCCACTAGTTCTCAGACCAGAAAAGCCACAAGACTATTTAGCCTGCAGATTAAAAAAGACAAAACACAACAACAGTGGGGGACTATGCTGAGCTGTTCAAGACATCCAAACCTGCACTCACGGTTGGAGGCTATTAAGGAGAGAAATTTCAATCCACACCTAAAATTGTCTCTGTTTTCATTTTTATTCCTTTGATGTCTGGATTTCATAATTAAGTTCAAGTGAACATATTTTATCAGTATACTCTATCCAACTTGGTTTGCTTATTTCAGAACATGCAAAAGTCAGATGTTTGTGATCATGATCACTTTTATTATGTAGCTAGCTCAGCAGAAGGATCACTCACAAATTGGGCATGCATATAAATAGCAAACCAATACTATCACACCAAATATTTAGTAACACCAAAGCTACCAAGAACATCAGGTGTTCTAGTAAGCCATTTTTCAGTGTATTTCTCAATTAATGGCTTAAACTACCAAAGTATTTAAGTCTTAACATTTCATGACTTATGTGGCATTTCTCAAGCATGCCATTCAAGCTGTGCATATTTTTGACTATAACAAAATTCTTTAAGTCCCATTTGCACAGGAAAGCTCCTATAATAGTAGTAGAACACTTTGCAGTGAAGTATGAGGTACTAGAAAATGATATATGCACTTTCAGTAGATTACTTCATTAACAAAACATGAGCTCACCTAGCAATGCTCCAGTACTGATGTTATCAGTGGCACAGATGTTGCTGTGGAAGGCAGCCCAAATAGCAATGTTCCTTATGCAAAGAGGATAGGGAATCCACTAATTTTAATGAGATCTTACAGTTGGAAGTCATTAGATTCCCTCCTGCTCTGCATCCTGAGAATGGTTTCCACATTTTGTGTATGTATGAGGGAGAAATTTCCTATCTTCTCTGAGAAGGGCTCCTTTGTATTTATGTGATTAATATAATAGTTTACTGGGAAAATTAACAAATCAATGGAACAAGGCAATAAACATGTAAAATATAGAAAGAGACGGAACATAGAAAGGAGAGGCAAAAATGGAGGAAAACCTCCAATTCTTAACCTGAAGATGACAAACAAGACAAAATTTCTTTAGCACAAGAATGCCAGGTTTTTCTCTTCCTATTCAAGATCTTTTATACATTCCCCCTTAAACACCAGGCAGAGGAAGGCTGCAGGGGCTAGGCATCAAGCAATGGTTTAAAACAGGAATTCCCCAGTAAATGCTGGTTCTGTCACCAGTGTCTGACTGGGTCTGACACATGCAGTCTCCACACCTGCAAACTGGAATAATGCCATCTAGCTACACCACAGGACACTAAGGATTTGTGAGCTGAAGTTTGTATCTGCATGCAAGCATTGTTTTCCTGCAGCTAAGCAACTTTGTTATAAAGTTACACAAAATTAGCGGAAGTGGACAAATAGTAGCATAGTGCTGTCCCAGCTCCTCCATTACACCAAAAAAAACCCCACAAAAAGCAGCCAGACAGCAAGATCTACTGAAACAACAGTCTGAGTTAGCTTTCAATGTAGAATATACTAACAATAATGGAACATCATGCTGGACAAGAGGGAGGTCCCACAAGGAAATCCTCTGAAATACAGACCACCTAAGTGATTTGCAACAGAATAGTCCCATAGATTAATATTATAATCACAGCTTCAAAGGTCAAGCAGGCAAGTTTGGGCACATGCATAAACAAAGCAGTGATTTCTGTAAACCAGGCTCAAGGAGAGAATAGCCACACTAAACCAGACTGATAAGAGCACTCTATCCTAACAAGCCACTAAAGATGATGCTCATTTTCATTGACTAATGCCTAAACCAGTTTATCTTCAGGTAAAAGCAAAGGAGCCAAATAATCTAATAGATAACGCCAAACCCCATCACCATTTCAAATGAGCATCTGGTTACTAATATCGAGAGCCACACTCCCATCTCATGCCTCTGATCTCCCACTCCATCAGCTAATCTTTACAACATATGAAAAATGAGCCCGTTGCAGGAACAGCTGATACAGAGAGAATCAAATAACAAACAATGCAGGAGCTGACGCACCTAGACTTATTGCTTCGAGGGAGATAATACAGAAGGCTTTTAATTATATCATCAAAGCAAGAGAGAAGGTACTAGGAGGGGTTGGCTGCAGATGGTTAAGTGTTAATGAATGCCGGGTTGGGTGGTTTATCAAAAGAAAAAGACTGGATATGTATCTGAGAGGGTCACCCTTGAGATGAAAGTTGCAACAGCCATTGTTGGAGCTCTTTAATGAGGGAGGAATGTCAAATGTGTACCCTGTAAGAATCATAGCAATTACTAAATGAACTTCGGTTCAATCTAGCAAATGTAATCAAGCACAAGTCATTAAAATACACGGTAAAACTCCCTTTGGTGCTGCCACTATAGTGTCTATTACTGTCTGTGCTCTCATGCAAGGGAGGGGGCTGCTCCCAGTTGTAAGCTCTCTGTGTGTTAACTGATGGCAGATTTTAGTCCTAATGATGGGGCATGGAGGGCTTCCTGGCAGAAAGTTGACAATTAGAAGGCTAGGAGAGATCTGTGGAGAAGTCAGGGAAAGACCAGCAATTAAAAGAGCAGTTTCAAAGAATGCAATTTAATGTGTAAAATTAGCTTTTATTAGCACATAATTCCACAAAATCCTGACTCAGGATGAGAGTGCATAAAGGTCTGCAAGAGTCCTTAGAAAAGTCTGTGCCCGTAATTCCTGACACGCCATTGTGAAATAATAAGCAGTACTAACAGGATTGATGCATGCTTCATACATGGCATTGCTTTGAAAGTGGAGCCCAGAGCTTTTCTTTCCCTGATAACCCCCCTCAGGATTTCCTCCCTCAGGGAAATCAACCACTGATAGAGCAAACTTCCCTTGTTTAAAGGCAAGAAGTAGGACAATTGCTTCAACTGTAAACTAATTAACAGAGATTACCACCAAGAGCTGGAGGTTCCAACCAGCTCCATACTCCCACTGACAGTGTGATAATGCCAGGCTGGGGTCAAAATCATAAATCTGAAGGGAGCACACACAATGCTTAAAGCCAAAAAGCCTCTCTACTAAGAATGGGATATTGCCACATTAACCTCACCACCTCACAAATAAACTAGCTGAGAAAGAGAAATCCCATGGCCTCCCTTTCCCTAACTTCATACAGCTGTTGACAGAAAATATGAAAGTCTTTAAATAAGCTCAAGGACCTGAGGCTGTCTGTACTCTAACGCTAATCCAAGCAATGACACAATAAAAATCTAATCATACCTGCTATTAACCTGGCTCCTAAACCTATACCTGAATTACATCCACCGTGGGCTCATGGGTATTAGTTAATCCTCCCCCCCGTTCTTCCAAAGTAAATAAATAATAGCAAGCTAAGTGCAAACTATGCATTCCACACTTGCATCTTTTCCAGCTAATGGCATGTAGCTCACATAGTCCATAAAGCCAACACTCTATCACATTCTTCCTATCCCCCACACCATGAACGGTGCTCTTGCATGAAGCAGCGTGTGGTTCAGTTCAAACACAGTGCTGACCCCTGCCTGTCTGCAAGGACGTGGTGCTCTCGTGTTGATACAAAGCCAGTGTACAGATCAACATGAAGAGAAGTCTCACAGCAAAAGCTGCCAGACCACCTTTAATGTCTCAAGCATTCCTGCTTTTAAAGGAAAAAAAAATAATCCCTAAATCGCATTGCTCATTTACGGGACAGCTCTTGGCTGTAAACTCACTAATAATAAAAGACCACTGTTACACTGGCTCTTCAAAAATCCCAGACACCTTATGACCTTAACTTTTTTTTTATTTTATTTTTTATTTTTTACTCAGTGCTTTTGGCCAAAAAGATCCCAAAGCACTTAGCCACATGAATGTCCCCTCTGTATGCCGGGGCTCCTTTGCCCACCGGTGAAATGCTGCCACCTCTGGGCTGCAGAGCTGCGGTGGAGGGGCAGGACCCCCCCACCCGCGCCCCTCGACCGCCGCTGCAGAGGAGGGTGGGCAGAGGGGAATCGAGGAGCAGGGCAGGGTGGGCAGAGGGGAATCAGAGGATGCTGCTTCTTGGGTTGGGACTGCTTCAGTTCTGGCTGAGGATGACCTCAGCAATGGGAACCCAAGAGTTCAAGACACAGTCTACTATGAGGTGTCTCCCAACATGTGCCATGAGCCCCCGTGACCCGGACCTCTGTTTCCCTGCTCAGGGGCATCCCCTCACTGTTCTCCTTCCTCTAGTTTTGTAACAACCTTATTTAAAAAGACAGGAGGGCAAGATTTGCTTTGGTCCATTGAGGATCTGCAAGGGAGGACAGGACGCTGCAGTTCTGGTAGCAACTACCCACCATCCATCCTCACAGCTGCTGCTGCTAAAGAGACACTGCACCAGAAATGGGAAGTACTTTCCAAATGAAAATGTTTTATTGATCTAGTGACCTAAGTTGCTTGAAAGCCTTCTGAATAATAAATATTTTTCACTTAAAACCTTCACCACATGCCATTTTTCTTTGTTCTATTATGTTATTAATATACCCACGAGACTATAATACAAACTCTGAACCTACTTCTGACAAAAACATGCTGAAAACTTTTTGGTAAAGGAACTAACTTTCATTGAAAGCCAAAGATTAAATCATTTTCTCTAGTATAAAGAGTACAGGTTAGCAGTCAGAACTCAGGATTAATATTTGCTCAAGGTCAGTAGTGGTTTACAATAAGCCGGTGTGACCTCCCTGTAGAAAGAGTCATTTTCTTGGCAACAACACCGTGTTTTAACATTAACATCTCTTTTGACTTCGATGCTGAAGAGCAAGGATGCCAATGGCTGCACAGCCACCCCATCACATGAACCTATAAAAAATGGTTTTCTTCATCCCGCTTCAGCTTTCCCATATGAAAAGGAGAACAACAGTAATTCCTCACCCACCCCAAGCCAGAGGAGTGCTGCTCCCTGGGGGCTGTGTGGCCACGTCGCTGGATGCACGTGCATCTCCCTGGGAGCACACCAGACACAGCTGCCCATGAAAACACTTCCCAAAACTTGGTTCTATAAGGCTCTTCTCTACCATACTGAGTGTGAACAGCTGCAGGAAATAACGCAGGCTGCCCACAACACTACCACCCCTTTTCTCTTTCCCTGTCACTGGAAAAACGGAGTTCATGCAAATATTTTATACTAGACACTTTTATACTAGATACTATTCTGCTAGAATACCCTGATTGCTATGTATAAACTGGGAAAGCAAAAGAGAGAGACCAAAATGATAATAAGCCTGGAGTTTGGTGTGAACAGAAGAGAATACACTGTGAAGGAGGGCGGGGACTGCCAGAGACATTATTAATAGGTTTTACCCTTGAGCTCTGGCAGCTACTTGTTCTATACACAGAGGAAAAGGATTAATCAAGCCTTGCACGTAAAGGTTCTTTCTATGGTCTGCCAAAATATTTAAAGGGCTATATACAAAGTGTAAGCCTTATTATTATACACATTCAATGTAATCATCTTATGCTACAGTTAAGGCCAGGATGACAATAAAGTAGATTATTGTGTGCTATAACCAATTCAATTCCAACACAACAGGACATGGCTTAGTCACTTAGTTCAGATCTGGTGTTTGAGCTTATTTTTCTTATGCTGGGCTAAACTGTGATTTAAGAGATTTAATTGAGCTTTGGGAAATGCTTTCTTTGGTGAAGAAGGAGAAAGAACTAAAAGTCTGCACCTGGCAACCCTAATCATTTCCAATTTTCAGCTCATTTTGCTTCCTACTTCGTGGAAGTTCACCTCAGTAAATAATTGCTCCCTAAAACCACCAGGGCTGAAAGGATGACAAACACTTCAGAAGAACAAGTTTTAAGAAAACAACTGAAGCTGGAGGATTGTATAGAGGCTACTGAAGAACAGCAGCTCCTGCTGATCCCTCCTACATCAGTTCCCAAAGGGCTAAGCAGTAGACATTGATATATTTTTTTAAATCAAATAATTACAGTAAATGCATGGGAAACAGTGAAACTGAGTACTAGGTCAAAGCTGCAGGTCACTAGCAATATAGAGCTTAAACACAGCAAGGCCAACACAATTTCTTCATGCCACTGGCCTGGACTCAAAAGCAAATAAAACTGTACTTGCAGCATGAGCCTTGCATGGCAAGGCTCCAAAGACCCTCTGCATCTTCCAGATGAGGTGGGTCCTATTTAGAATATAGATCTGCAAAATTTGGGAATTTAAGGTAAGGGCATACCTTTGGGCTACTAAAACACATAGGCAAAAAGAAATTCTTCCTCCCCCAACCTTAAATTGCAAGTAAAAGCATAAGCAAAAAACCCTCCAAAGATGAAAGAAGCATAAATGTTTCCCTTGCATTTCACAGGGCCCAGGAGCAGAACAAATTAAAGCTGTCACACATACTCTTGGGTTTCCCATTGTGAGTTGCTGTCCATGAGAATCACCTATTTCTGCACCACCAATTTACTAAATTTAAAAATCTCCTTTTAAACCTGTCGCTATGCACAGGCCATAGGCTGATCACTCACTTCCCTTTGCCAGGATCTTTGCTTGACAAGCAAAAGGGCTCTTCATGACAGAAGGTGCATCTTTGTGAATCTTTCTGTAGAGCATATTTGCATTCAAAAAAGTTAAATTTCACCAGACTGAAGAACAACCTGACAAGAGCCTGACAGCAGATCATTAGGGTTAGAAGGAAGAAGAGAAATGGAGAAGGAAGAGAAGCGGAGAAGGAAGAAAAGACTACAGCAGCATCTGGCTCCCACCAAAACATACAGTCTAGAAAGCAACAAGACATGAGCTTTGAGTCCAAAGATGGGAAAAATTTAAGTGTTACGGTTTGTATTACCAAAATCTACTCAAATCCAGCCCATGTAAATCCAGCCTTTCTGCCATAAACCTGGCAATGCTAATTTCCTTCATTTACTTTAAGTGAATTATACTTTGTTCCTGCTCTGTGATGGTCTGTAGCTTCCTTAGCTGATGCTTTGACCTGTGGGGTTTTTTTGATTTTTGACAACTACTGCTTCTGCCTCAGTTTTGACTCACAATAAGCTTTTACTACGGTATCTACTCACATCTCAATTCCACTGGAACCTCAACACTTTAGCATTTGACACAGTAACCACTCTTCACACTGACAAGATATAGCAACACACCAACAACTGCAAGATCCCAACAACAACTGTGAGAACAGCTTTATCCCAGGCAGAAATCAAAGCGGGCACAGATCTTGGCTCTGCTGCCACTGTGGAGGGGAGCCTGGCTGTGACTGTCAGGGCACAGGCTGCTCCACACCTCAGCAGTGTTGAAAGGGTACATAAAAGAAAAATACATATTAGAGGAAATTCTTCTAAGACTTTATGAATCCTGCTTCCCTACAGGAAAAGAGAGTGGTTTCCTGACTTGGTTATACTGAAGTCATGACTCAGCCTGTGTATTCAGATACATCTTCAAAGACATGCTAGCTCAGATTTAAGGCAGCATCAATCTTGAGCTGTGAGATTTCAAGACAGTGAGAGCCATCAGAGCATGGGACATCATCAACTTTAGAGTACAGCCCAGTTCTGCAGTAAAAAAAGATCCCAGGTGATAGGAATATCACACAAGAAATACAGATATACTTAGGCTTTTTCTAGTTTAAAAGAACCTATACAATTTACCAACTAACATTTTGACAGTATCAAACAAGAACTTCATTAAAAGAACATCTTAAAATCAGCAAGTGTAACATTCTTTTTGCAGAATGACAGCAGAATTAAAAGGCAAAGGAGAACTGAAGTCAGACTGAAGCCTCTGACAGACATCACTCATCTTCTCAGCTCAAAAGAACTTTATGATTATTTCTTTTAATAGCTAACTGGCATTTTACAAAATACCATTAGAAATACCATGGAAAGATGAATATAAGTATCAGAGGAAAAAAAAGACACAAAAAAGCATCATCACCACAAGACGACCTTAACATCCACCCTAAGTCCAAATTTGCATTTTTTTAAACAAGTAATTACAGTGGTTACAACCACACTGGATTAGTTTCTGGTTAGACCATATTACTCATGATTTAAAATTTCCAGGCTTGTTAATAGCTATAACAGAGGTTGCTGCTTCTTATTACTACAAGAAACTGAACTTTCAACTAAAATGTTTTCAGGAAGATGCTAAAGTTGGAGCTCTATAGCATTAAGCCCAGATGAACGAAAACATACTGCACTGAAGTCAGAACTGAATTTCCAAGAATCTCTCTCACCTTTCACCCATAACAGCACCTGAATAAAAGCTTAAGGTTGAGTTGGAAGAATTTTACTCCTTTGGAACAGTGATCATACAGCAATTAGAATACTGCATAAGAAAATCCTGGTGAATTCAATGCAGTGAGAAGGTACTTTGAGCAGGTTTCCTTCCTTCTCTGGAACAGTTACTGCTGACTAAGAAACTTCACACACACTAGAGAGAAGTTTCTCACTTCAGCACATGCTAAGGTAGGAGCTGCCTTTATAAATAAGTAGGCAAAAGACCCCAAACAACAAAAAAAACCCTCAAAACACATTCTTGAAGGGAAAGCTGTCAGGACAGCTAATAAGACACTGCTCACCTGTGTATTTTCACAATTTCAATAATAATTTTCAAAAATTTTAGCTGCAGTTATGAAGTCCAGGTTTTGGCCAAAATTCACACATTTTATTGCTATGACACCCAGCATATTACTTGTCTGGAGATAGAGTGGCTTCAGTAATGAAACAGATAGGAGAAATGTCATGAATCCAGACTTCAGTGGTCCCTCACAGTGCAAGCAGCAGTAGAGAACCATTTTCAGCACAGATCACAAGCTGGTATTGAAAAGCAAGTGAGAAGACAGCAACTGAACCCTCTGTTGTTTATACCACCTGGGGCAGTGAGTTTAAACCTCACAGTCTAGAAGCAATACACTGGCCATGGCAAGTACCAGAGCTCAGATGTTCTATCATTTGCTCTTAGAAGAACTCTCTGTACAAAAACCAGAACAGCAAAAAAATCAGTCTCTGTCCTTAGCAAGGCTAAACTTATGGTAGGACAATTCCTTCACCTTGAAACATTTAGCCTAACAGAAAGAAAAAGAAAATGGGTAGTGGATGACCTGAAGATTGTAATTTACAATTTTACATCAACCTCAGATACTATTAAAACAAAACAACTTCTATTCCCTTCTTGCTTGGAAAAGAATGGGACCATTCTGTCTGTGGCTGTAGACTGTTTCAGTATTATCCAACTGCATAAACGAAACTAGTGTCAAAATTAAGTTTTAAATGGCTTGAGGTTTATAGGAATTAAAGAAGGAAAAATTAAATTTGAAACTGTGCTTGTTTACTAGCACTAATTAAATATGCCAGATTTCTGGGCAAGCTTCCTAGCCTGTGGCTACTACGTTACTGGCTTGTAAAACAGTCAACAAGTGCATGAGTACAAAGCACAAATACAATAACAGAGATTTCGTGTACAATCCTGCCCTTAGTTTATAAAGAAAAAATGTATTAGAACCAATCTGTAACTATAAAGATCTGTGCTAACCCTCTAGACTATGCTAGCAATATAAAAAAGGCCTCAGTCTACAATGGCTGCTCTTGCAGAGACAGTTAAAAAAAGTAAACACAGAGAGAGGTAAGAAGCAATAAGCACAAAAAAAAATTAACAGGAAGCCTTAAAAGACCATTTTACTTCTAAAAATTCCATGCTTCTGGGTTCTGCTCTCAAAATAATTTGCTATTAAAAATAAAAGAGAGTTTTAGCACTGCAACAGAAGAGGTGGGTCTGATTCTTCACACCACACAAGCTGCAATCTTCACAAATAGATTTTATTATTATATTGGACTTCACTAGAAAATAGCTTTATTCTGAAAAGCTGGAATTGTACATTTAATGGGAGCGTGGACCATATATTTAAGCATACAGTCCTTCACACTTTATACTTTTAAGATATTACCTATCTTTGTGTTGTGCATTTTAAAGGAACCAGCACAATGAGCTGACAGTCTGTGAGGAAACTACAACAACCAAGAAACGACAAACTGAAGCCAATCTCAGAAAGAAAAAGGAGTCTCTGGGGACAGAACAAAATGCAATGGTGCTTGTATCTTTCCTAGGTAGGTAGAGAAGGAAGAAGGAGGGGCAGTAAGAGCCCATGACCTAAACACTGTTCTTTGCACACACTTCTTTCAGGAAAAGCTCCACATTTACTTTCTGTGGCAGAAGCAGCTGTTTCTACAAAAGCAGCAAACAACTCTTAATGAAAAAACACTTGAGGACAATTTGCTGCCTGGACAGCTTTAACGTGAACAGCCTTTCACAGCAACTCAGATTAATGTGTGTTCCCAATGTACAGTAGTCTTGCTCAGCTTTAAGGAAACCAGGAATTATGCTTCAATAAAAATTCAGCCACGCAAATATTCTGCTGTAAAAAAGAGGCATAAACATATAGCTCTTCAACTTTCAGAATCATGTACACGAGGCAAAGGGAAATGATATAAAAATAACTAGGTTTTTGTTTGCATCTCTGATTTAGAAGGGCAATTCCAGAAACTAAATTGCTTCCACAGAGACATTGATTTAATTAGTCTGCAAAGGATGCTTTATTTGTGTTCAGACCTCTGACATACATTGATAAAAATACACAGTGGACACACACAAAATATTTGCCTAAATTTTTTCTATGCCAGATGCAAGTGGGAATTCTCAAATACACTTTCATGGGCTCTTACCTACATGCAAATGATCCCTTTTTAATATACACAAACTATGCATGTTTTCAACTAAAAACATGACTGGATCTATTGGATCATATATTTTTGCAAACCAGCCAAAAATCAAACACGAACTGAAGTCATGAAGGAATTTCTGGAAGTACAAACCATACTATAGCTCCACTTCTGGCAACAAGAAACACCTCTCATTTTGAAACAATGCTAGAACTGACAGGAGTGCACAAAAACATGCTGTCATTCAGCAATGAAATAACTACATTAATGAACAGTACTCAGAAGCCAAAAAACCCCCAAGTGGTCAAAATCTTAGCTTAGCAAATAAGCCCACTATAATCAAGTAACAGCAGAACACTGGCTTCCTGCTTTTTGGGAACTCTTAATCTCAATTTTGGTCTTATTATTCAACAGGATGACAACATGAGTTCCTCAGAGATGTGAACAATGGATCCTCTTCAGGACACAAACAGTGGCAGGGAGGTGACAATTTTGCTTGAAGTAACAAAGAGGACTACTAAGAATGGGTTCTCGTACACTTTTTTCTCCCCACTGCATTTTGATCCCCATGAGTACAGACATTGCTTGTCCTTCCTCATGGTAGATTTAAAAGCCAAAACATCCCAGAATTTTGGGAATGAACATTCAACTGTGAGTGTAAATAAGATATTATTCATGTTTAGAGACAATGTACAAGTTCAGGTCAGTGTCTACCTTGAACGAATACTTCTGAAGCTCATCAATTTTTCTGCTCTTTATAACCTCATCTAATTCTCCCTATGCATGCACCACCCAGCAAGCAGGGATCAACAATTCTGACAAGCAAACTTACACAGAGAAGTCAGATCAGCCTTTGCAAAGACACAGCCACAGCATCTTTCCCTTGTGTACACTGCAGCTCTCCTCAACTCTCCTGTGTGCACAGCACACAGCTGGTGGTGGCCTCACACCACCTTCCCAAAACCCCTGCTCATTTGGATGCTGAACAATTTTGGTTCAGCTTTCACCTCTTCAGCATACGATACCTCCTTTTCAGGCACTGCCCAATGATAAAAACATTCACAGGTCAGTGTACCTAGAACTTAGGAAACAGCCATATCCTAAGATACCTAAGGCTCTGGATATTTCCACTGAGACATGAATTAGCACTCATGGCCAATTTTTTTACTGCTATTGGAAGAGCAGTGAAATCAGCAGTAAATATGCAGGCATATGGTAGGTAGCAGAGTGAAGCCTTCCAGCAGTCTTGACTGGAATTTGTGAGTCACTTCCACTGTGAACACAACATGTTTTCATGTACAAAAATTAAGAAGTCAAAGCACAGAGTGCCAAACGAACTTTTAAATTATTGTGCTGCAGTTTGCAATGATTTTTGTATCACTCATACTCAGTGCTACACACCTTTCTCTATTGACAAGTTCATATCCATTCACCCACTACCTTCAAGATACTGAATCAATCACCTAAAACTTCAAAACACAGAAATGAAGGAGCAGGTAAAGTGACAGATTTCTTTGCAACAGCCTACTGAACTGCAAGGCTATTTCAGCTCTGGAGTCTGGCATTTCTGCTGTTTGTGGCATTTTTGATTTACAGGTCCATTATAACTTTGTTTATGCGCACAACCTTTATGAGGCCACTATTTAGTAGGGCAGTATCACTTTGCTTTATTACCATAACCTGTCCTTCAGAAAACATTTATTCTTTCTGTTTATGGATAAAACTGTCATTAAAAAAGTGAATAAGTAGATCATACACAACTGCCCAAATCAACTTGGAAGATGTTTCACAACAGATTACTTATAAAAGTATCTGTCATGTTTTTAAAATGTTTAGGAGAAACGAAAGCAGTTAGTCTTTGGAGTGATCACTAATTCTAAAGGGCATTACTTTCCTACCATGAAAATAAACTATTTGAAGAATTATAAAAGATTATACTATTGTTTGATACTTGTATTTTGCTGGATCATGAAAGTGCTGACCAAAGCTATACATATGGGTAAAAAATCCACAGTTCACATCACAGAATTTAAAAGCTTCCATCAGCTGGCCAAACTGGAAGTGGAAAGCAGCAAACAAATGCAAGAGTTAAGGAAACATAAACATCACTTTTTCTCCTTTACGCAGAACAATATGGACCTGACAAAGCCCAGATGACACAACAGTTTCTTCAGCAGGACTGGCTCCTCCCAAGGAGTTCTCCTGGTATTTCCTCAGGATACACAAAAGTCCCAGCAGCTCTTGGGTGTCGGCTCAGGGGCATCGCTCGGCCCTGCCAGCATTTGTAAGACCAGTTTGTATGCATGCAAGGAGTCACCCACCTATATACAAATTCCTGCACACCCAGGAGGAGCAGCTTGTTAATGCAAAAGAAAATATATTTAATTTTTCACCACATGTCCAGTTCCTTTGTAGGAAAAAAAAAAAAGGAGAATCAGTACATTGAAAGGGAATTAGAGACAGTGGAGTGGTAAGAACAGCAGTGCATAACAACATAACACACAATACATGATGCCTGTAGTAATAAATACTACAGGGATCAGACATACAAAAATACAAGTGCTGAAACTGAAAATGTGGGTTCAAACACGACCTGTAGCTCAGGCTGGATGCAGTGTTAGATCAGCTGTTTCCTGAAGGTCCTTTTAACAAGTACTATTCTGACTCAAAGTGTGGGAAAGCCAACAGTTAATACCCTTTACTGAGAGCAGCATTTTACGTTTACACCACTGACATAAATGTTCATGAGTTAGGCCCCTATGAGACAGGAAAGTAATATTGCATTCATTTTAAAAGCAAAGAAAGTATGAGATGCTAACATTAAGTGGATTTCTCAAGGCCACAAAGCCAAGTAGACAGGTGAGATCTCTTTGTGTATAAATTACAAGGCAATCTTAATGCAAACAGGTGATAATACACCAATTCATATGAAGCTCATCCCTTCCAGCACCATATCTCCCAGAGAACTCTGCCTCTGTAAACACAAAGGTTGCTTATTTTAATGGTTCCCTATAACAAAAACATTAACACTTCTATTTTTTTTGAACAGAAGAACAGATTAGGAAGAAGAAAGGTTAGACAACTTTTCTGCAAATCCTTTATTCAACAGTTGTCTAGGACAGGAAAAGTAATTTTTTAACCCCAGGCATACGGTCACGGTCACCCCTATCACATATGAAGGCCTGGAATCTACATAATATCCCTAGTATTGCAACATTTTTTTCAAACAAATATCAAGGACGTACAAAAAAAAGTTAAAATCCATTTTTTTCCAGTATGCTTCCTTCATGTAACAATGTAAATCAGAGAACACATAAGAGTCTGTGTTCTAAAGCTACACTATAATGGGGTACATCTAAAACAAACACATGAAAAGGACATATTCCTTTCTGAATATCTGAAACATATACTATTTTCTCAAAGGGTAAGATATAAAAAAACATACCAGCAAGCACCAATTTGTCTCACTGATCTATCCCCTCAACAGCCAGGCTACTTCTAAGGAAGTAGCTACTTAGGAAACAGCCATATCCTAAGATACCTAAGACTCTGGATATTTCCACTGAGATATGAATTAGCACTCATGGCCAATTTTTTTACTGCTGTTGGAAGAGCAGTGAAATCAGCTCTTAATTTTCATACAGGAAAATTAACACAGGAATCTGAATTGTATAAATCAATGTCTCAATTAACATTTTGTTTAGGAAGAGTTACAGCAGAAAAACAGAATGTAATAATTTGCTAGCACAGTGGCTCCAGTGGTCTGGGAGTGTGTGCAAGAAGAATGGAGTTGAATGTGGGAAGGGTCCATTATTCTTTCAATAGCGTCTGGTGCTACAAAGTATGTACTTGCATACTTTCCTACTGGAAAAGCTTAAGTCTTCAGTAGCTCCTTGATCTGGGAAAATGGCAAGCACCCAAATGCTAACCCAGGGATCTAGGAACAAGATCTACCTGAAGAACAATATTTTTCAAGTGGCCTTAGAAGTGAAAAATGGCCATAAAAAGAAGTCTCATTCCCAAGGGATTTTATTCCTTCTGTTTGGCTGCTGTTTGTCAGGTGCCATTCCCCACACACATCCTCAGCACATTCTAAAGCGAGAATGGAGAGAGGGCCTCTCTGAAAATAATCACACTTGCTGAAAGACCAGCCCTGCATAAATATCTCTAAAAACAGTACAAACAGAAATCAGACTTCTTGCCTGATACTTTAGTTGAAATTTATGGCACCACTGGCCATGATTCTGTTATTACTATTCTACCTGGCTAAGGCTCAAAGTCACAGAAGTGGGAATTTCAGAGGTATTTTCAGAAATGATGTAGCACATCTGGGGGAAAAAAAAACAACCCAAAAAATTACTTAGTTCTACAAATGCTGTACCAATCCATCAGTGAACAAAGCTATATATTACACATACATGTATACATATATGAACACATGCACCATAGAAATAGGACAGAGAAGTTAAGGACACACATGGCCTCTGAAATTATATTTAATGCTGCACCTTGGGAATAATAAAGCAAAGCAGGGGGGGAAATAAAATCAAAGGGAATACTAGAAGACAGTCTCTGGTGCTCTTGCAAACATCACCAGCTGCTGGATGATTTATATGCAAAAAAAACTAGAAGTTGAGCTTTAACTTGAATTTCCCTGCTTTCTTACCGGTTTGCTTCCAACCCTAGGAGTTTAATTAAAGTCCATCAGCCAAATTTTTCTGAAGGACGTAAGTTATTCCTTTTTAAAATCTTCCTGTACTAACTGACCCAGATTTTGTAAACTCTTGAGCTTTCACCAACTGGATTATGAAAACACACACACACATACATTTTCAAGAAAGTTAAAGATGATCAACTCAAGATGATCAACCAACAGCTGCTGCTGGCCAATATGCAGGTATGCCTGTAAATGCAACTTATGCTAAAATGAGTAACAGGCAAGATACAGAATTCTGTATTGCCAGTTTACATGTCAAGATCTAATAGTTGCCTCCCCCTCCTTCTTAACAGAGTACACAGTATTTGGTGACTGGGGCAGAAGAGCTCTACAAGAAATCTCCAAGAAAAGTGGATAAGCAGTTTTACTGCTTGTAAAGGGAATCTCTCTCTCATCTTCTCTAGCTGGGGAAATGGTGCAATAAATTTGATGAAGAAAGGAAGGATTTAAAGCCAGAGAAAATTAGGATTTCTCAAAGCAGAAACACAGAGAAACATGCTGCCCTTAGGAATAGATCTCTGCTATTTACTTGATCTACTGGAAGAACTCCTGGGGAGCATGTCTTAGCAAGAGAAAGGAAAGTTTGCTATGCTCTTCATTTCCTGTGTAATTCCAGAAACTGCCAGCACAATGCTGTTTGGGGAGAACCACACTACAGCTATTCAACAGGGAATTCGGCATTGTATTCTGAATGAATGGAAACTTTCTCAAAGATATATATTTGCTGCAATTGAAGTAGAATGCAAGCCCAGTAAGGATGTGAGCCCACATACACCTTCAATCAGCTAATTGCAAATTGTGACTCTCCACTACGACTTTTGCAATATTCTTCGCAGTGCGAAACATCACAGTAAATCACCCGGGTTAGAGTTCACAGGAGCCACGAACTAAGTGCAATAAATCAGCACTAAAAATATTATGCAACTGCAGTTCAACTGATACCAAGTGTAGTTAATTTTAACGGAGTGGCTATCACTTTAATGCATCCTTGAAAGTTAGTGATTTGGGATCTCGTTGACCACGATAAAGGAAAGGCTCTCTGAAATCTGGATTTCTTAGAATAAACTAGATGAATGGTTCCCTGAAAATATCCCAGGGGTATTTCCCTCCTGCCACTGCAAAAACCTTCTGCTAAGTATGACAATTTAGAGGACTAAAAATGCATCAGTAACACAGAACAGTAAGAGAACCACAAACTTGGGCTGGGTTCGTGAGCCAGGACCTCATCCCCAAGCAGAATCAGACCTTTTAACTGAAGAGGAACAGTCACATGCCTCATTTCACCCTTACTTTGCTTTAAACTAGGTTGTTTCCTTCCCCCCCCATATCCCACATTGGCTGATAAATTCCCCAACGGCGGGTGTTAACTAACTCTGCATTCCAGTCTGCTCTGCGTCATGGAGTTCCACATCCCGCTGATGAGGAACACATGGCGGACATGTGCTAGGGGAGAGCCTGACAGCGCTCGCACAAGCAGGGATAACTCCTCTGACCTTTGGCTTTTTTCCTCTCTGTACCATCCCAACTGCACAATGAGGAGTCTGTGCCCCTCTGTCGCCTACTGGTCACTCTGGGATCACTGGACACAAGCTGAAATCCTAACATTTCAACAGGTAGCTACACTGAATACACATTATGGCTGAAAATGTACGTGGAAAGCAAGCAATTGATCGTTCTGTGTCTCTGCCCTAAGCAAACCATCCACAGGAACTTTTGACCATACAGGTTACATCTGATCAACTGGGGTACGTATGTCACAAAAAGAACTATGGCTACGTGTCCTCATCAACTCTGTGAAATAAGATAACTCACAGACTTGCTAAAAAGTACACAGTGGCAACTGCATTAAAGCATTTAAGATGTCTTTCTAAAATGAACAGACCATTTATCATCTTTTTAAGACCTGAGCCTGGCTTAGAGTAACAATGAGCTGCAACTTCAGTGTTGTCCAGACTGAGTGACTCATGCAGAGTACTGCATTTACCAAGTCACATGGACTTGAGGGTGTCCAAGCAGTACAGTCATCCCTTCCTCCTTCGAAACCTCTGAA
Organism: Trochalopteron elliotii; assembly: GCA_024734555.1. Classification (NCBI taxonomy): domain Eukaryota; kingdom Metazoa; phylum Chordata; class Aves; order Passeriformes; family Leiothrichidae; genus Trochalopteron; species Trochalopteron elliotii. The sequence continues at coordinate 118,578 of JANPWX010000399.1, forward strand.
AAGTAAAACCGAATCACAGGCCAAGTGCTGGTCTGAGACCGCAGCAGACAGACAGACAGACAGACAGACAGACAGAGAAATGACTAATGACAGTCCATGCAATATACATTTACTGCTGATCAGAAACCAAATGCTGAGCCTCAAGTTCTCTTCTGCTTTTAGCCTGATGTGTACTAGAACACAGTACACAGAATCTTGCAGTGGAATGAAAGCCATTGGCAATAAGCCTTTCTATAACTACATTCAATAGAAGTTCCTGCTAACATTCCAGATTCTGAGATCCATGAGATTCATGACCTCTTGCCTGCACAAGCTGTCAAGACACAGCATGACCTTTCTTTTATAAATAGGACCTGGAAATGCTGTACCTTCCTTTCAACCCCCCATCAATGTATGAATAAAATAACATGGCAGCAGCAAAACAATAAAATCTTGTGGAAGCAACAGCATTAAAATCAGTAATAGCACTATGTCCTTTAAAATATAAAGTCAATGTCTCACTAACTGCTTTTACACTATGTTCACATTTACTGTATAAGTGTAACATATAAAAGCACCAAATTAAAAAGTTTTCATTATACTTGGCTACACTGATTTTAGAAATAGTAAATAATTTAAAAAATATTCCATTTCTGAAGTTAAAGGCTACACTCATCCCCAACAAATTTACAGAAAAAGCAGAACAAGTTGAGCAAAGTTTAAATGCATAATAAAAAGGGCAAACTTTCCAAGAAAATGAATGTCTTTTAGCTACAGCAGCTACTCTTAGTGAGCAGAGAAACTAAACAGGCACACAGAACCTACTCAGGGCATCCTCAGAACATCTACTCCAAACTCATGTCTCAAACAACAACAACTCTTGGGTTGATACCTTTTTCTGAAATGTTCAGTAAAATCCTCTTTTCTAAAGAAATATGATTAAATCTGCATCAACATTTTTAAAGTGTGGTTATAGTTTGAGAAGTTAGTGTGTAAAAGTCACACCCTTTTATTCAATAGACTTAGTTCCTCTGTTTTGAATTCAGTCAGATCTGCTTGCTTTACTGGCTAAAATAACTTTTTACAGCTTTCTAAATTCTTATTAGTACTGTGAAACCAATTCAATTCTGGGAAGGGGAACCAGATTCTTTTCTAGCTTGTGCATCTGTAAAAGGATTATTACCTAAATCAACACATACAATTTCTGTTTTTTGATAAAGGAGCCAGAAAGAACCTCGTTTATTTCCTGGATGCTAGTCAGAAAATTTTATTTTTATTTGTGAGAAGAGCAGAGCTGGACTAATTGAAAGAGCAGACTTGGATCAACAGAAAAGACATCACTCTATAGTGGTCATATTTTAGAGAAAAGAAGTTATATCAAACAACTTTCTATGGTATTTCTCAAAATACCACTTGAATGCAAAGGAAACTCAGTCAGAAAATTTGGTAATAGTGAAAACTCTTGATTTTTCAAAGAGAAGACCACCATCCAAGCTAGGATGTATACTCATTCTGTACATAGCTGAGACAAGCAAAGAGTTTTTGCTCCCTGGTCAGTCCTGCACTGCTCCTCAGGATTTTCCTACTGAGTTGCATTACTGCATCTCCCACTTCCCTGCCAGTGGCACAGCTTGTGGGGACATCTCCCAAATGCACAAAGAAAACAGAACCAAGTTATCAAAGTACTGCTGTTTAACCTATCAGAAGTCATGAAGCTATTTTTGATACATGTGCCTTATGGAGCACTCAATTTTATGTCCAGCTGGGCACAAGCTCGGGGTGGTGGCCCCTTCACCAGCACAGCTGGATCTGGTACAGGACATCTGCCCATGATCTAGTTTAGGATGCTTCACACTGTAGAGCATCTGCCTATACCAGTGTCATTCCCAGCTTTTCTAAAGGAAATAGAATTTAAAAGAAAAAAAGAACCACCACAGGAGCAGCACAGTATTTCAGAGATGCCAATTTCCCAAGAACAATGGAGTTACAGAGCAGAAACATTAAGGAAGTTAGGAAGTTGCAGTGTGTTTATATATGATCCACTTATTTAAAACAAAGTATCAGCAGGGAAAAAAAAAAGAAAGAAAAAAGAAAAGGACAATATCCCCAAGGCAACAGAAAGGAAACCAAGTGTATCAAAGCTGTTTCTGAGCTCCCATTACCTACCCACTTGGCAAGGCTGACTTTTGAAATTACACTAAACCATTCATTTTTACTCTCGTGATACAAGGAGAAAAGGAGGAAAAACTCCCCAATCTTACCCCCTCTTTTATTAAATTACCTTAAAAACAGATCTGCATTGTTACTTCAAGGTTACTAATGTTAGTATTACATATATTTATAGATGAGGTATTCCTTTCTGTCTGAAGCACATGAGGTAATAAGTAGCTGGAATTGTCATGGTGATTTATTAACACATTCTCTACGAGAAGCCCTGCACCTGCATCTGTGCAGACAGAACACCCACGAAGGCTAAACTCACCCCTACACAGCCCACAAGATCTTAAAAGGAAATGCTCCAAATTTAGACCTGCTCCAACAGGTGTCTTTTACTGTTTCACTTTGCATGACCGTAAATATCAGAGGTGGAGCAAAAAGCTCCCTTTCCATTGTAATCGTGCTTTGAAAACAAATACCTTTGCCCCCTCCCAAGGCAGAGGCAGCAGCTATGGAATTCTCATCATTCCCTCATTCCTTCATCCTGTCAAGACCCAAGTCAGAGAGATGTCACCGGCAAAACCAGGCTCCAGGGATGAGCACATAACTTTATTTTTTTTCTCTTCAAAGGGCTCTGAAACGTCCCCAAACTGTATTTTTTTCATTCTAGTATCTCATCTTGCAGCTATTTGCCAAAGTGAATGACATGCACAGGCTGTTCATGGCTTTTTATAAGCTCTCATTACCCAAACAGGGAACCATTTCCTTGAAAATGCTTTCCCCAGCAGCATTAGTCTCTCTAGGCACCACCAATAAATTTGTCTTTTGGCTCAGCCTGTTGCACTCCAAAACGTGCCTGAATAGATGTATTTGATATTGTTTTCCACTTGTTTACTGAGGGAGGATGCTACCTGTGGGACTTGTCATCAGGGTGATTAACAGCACAGGGAAAATAAAAGATAATTTTACCGGCCGAGTTGAAAGCTTTGCCAGACTTACTCTGGCAAGCAAAGGAGCAAAATCCAGACTCTTTTCCATGGTGTAACAAGGAGATGCAATCCCAAACCCAAAATGGCTATCCATGACTTACAAAACCACAACACAAATCAAAACAACAAATCTGGAAAAGAAATCCTAACCAAACTGAGAAAGAGAATAACAGGTTACACCATGAGCTCAGCAATTCCACTAAAATGTTTCATTCTGTAACACTTCCATAACTACAAAACACCAAGTCAAGAGCAAATAAATATTTAAAACTCAAAAGGTACTCAGGAGAATGTGTGGTTTCCCCTGTCCCTCCTCACCAGCTGCTCTTTTATGGCAGGAAAGTGAAGAGCATGAAATCCAATGATAGGAAGAAGGCAAAGGTCAGGAAAAAGGTTTTACTTCAAGGATTTAAATTAGCGTTCTACAGTTTTGCATGTTTTGTCAACACAACTTCCCTCCTGTGAGGAGGGGAAGCCAAAGGGCCTTTGAACCATTTCTGTATGGGGTCTAGATTTTTACCAGTAACAAGATTCCTAGCTTTAAAGAAAAGCTCATCTTCCCTCTTCCCATTCCTTTCACCACTCCCTCCCTGCTCCTCCTTCCACCCCCCTCCTTAAAAAGAGAGAGGAAAAAGAAAATAGAAAAAGGATCTGAAGAACAAAACAAGCACTGGAGGAGTTCTAGAGTTCATGTAACGAGACCACTATAGCCCTTCAAAGAGACCATTAAAAGCAAAACAAACAAAAGCAACACCCTCAAGATGTCTATTGTATTTTACAGAGGAACAAATGAGTGTGCTGGAAATTCTCCCACCATCTTGCCACAAAGTCTGTTATTTCATCAAAACAAAGTCCAGAGATCAAGAAACAGCCAACATGGCAGCTAAAAGTCAGTCATGTCAAGTGATCCATGAAGAAAATGAGATTGGGCTTGATTTTTTTTTTTTCTCTTTCTTTACTATGATGTATTAAAAAAAGACTTCAAAGATTGTTTCAAGCGTCGCTTTTGTTTCTCACATGAGAAAACCAGGGGTTGAGCAGGTCTAGACAATTCAGTGGTTAAAACACCATTAGCTGCCAGCACTTTGTCTTCCTAGAGCTCTCACAGTTGTTGCTACCCTGGATTTGCCTGAAATGAAATTACTTGATGATTTCCATATATATTTTGCTTCCCTCAAAGCTTCCCAAAGATGGCAGCTGTAGGACAGAGAGAGAGCACACCAACATCTACAGTCGCAGTTTCAGATGTCAGAGGCTCACCCAGGTGGGTACTGGCCCAAAACTTCTGCTTGATGCTTCAAAGCATCTTTTTATTTATTTTTCATTCTTTTTAACACTTAGCAGATCTCTTTGTGCTCTTCTACACTATCCTAGCATCTTTGGGCTTTACTTGGAGGGTGGCTAACACTTTACATTCGCTTTCATAGCTGTGCGTGTACGAAAGACAGGGAGACAGATTTTTATCCCATCTGTATATCATCAACACTCCATTTACCAAATCCCAAACAGTTATGCTCAAGATCTGCTGAAGACAATGTAACTGAACAGGTGCTACTGAGGGCAAAGTTTAGCCTGCAGGATAAAGCCTGATTAATTTAGGTATAGGAATGAGAATCCTCTGGTTGGATGAACCTGTAAAATCAGGGGTCAACTAAGATCACATATGTTACAGCAATTTCTAAGTCATTATACCACAGCCACCCTCTAGTGCCAGGAGGAAGTCATAAAGGCAAGCCTGTCACTAACAGCAGATAAAATATTCCTCCCCTAGCCCAAAATAGATCTATTTGTCTTTATGTGCACAAACCCACAGAATGCATCACTGATGAATTTCCTACTCTATGCAAATCAGCTGCTGTGTATGCACAGAAGGCTTGCCTGCAGCTTGGTCCCTGCCATGCCCAAGATAAGCCCCAGACAGAGCCAGTGGAAACGTGCTGGGACAGGCTCTTTCCATTACAACAGTTAACAGGGCCCACTCTTGATCACCTTCCTTCTAGGATAATCCTTAAACTCGGGCAGAGGAAGTGTCATCTTTCCACGGGCACAGAGCATCTCCCTCACATCTGGCAGTGGGATGTTCAAGGAAAGATTACACTGAGCTGTGGCCTACAGCACACACCAGAGGCATTTTCACAGCAGAGATTTATCTGAGAGCAGACCCCAGATGTCCACATCCTTGACTTAAAAGGTCCACATGGATGAATTCCCAGCTCTCAAATGGCTGTTCCACAGGTGTCTCATCTCACTGAGGTGAAGTCTGACTGTCAGCCTGGGACAGACTACAAAGGTTGGCCTCTCAAGGAGCCAACACAGCTTTGCAAAGAACACGTCAGACAACATGTGCCTGAGAAAACTAAAATCACTGTACTGGAGAGCATAAAGAAAAAGTCATCTTTCCTTCTCCTACTAATGGATATGAATTACACTGTGCAGGAAGCTCAGCTTGTCTGGCATATTTGACAAATTCATCCAAGTCCTCAGCAAAGTTTAATGGTGGATATAGCATGGTTTTTCTAATGAATTTTCTGGGGCCTGGAAAGACAGCTGAGATTTTGTGCCTTAAATGCATAAGACGGTCATGAAATCCTGACAGCCTCTCATGGATACTCTGTAAATCCATGCAAGATGGACTCAACCAATGAGACTAGCATTTAATTTATGGACATGGGTCTAACACTTCACAATCTCTGAATCTAAACTGTATCTGACCTATTGCAATATTGATTTCATTTCAAGAACAGTTACCTTTTCATGCATTCCTTTTCTTTCCCTGGATTTTTTCCTAATAAAGTTATAAGACAAGCCTATCAATTGGTTCCAATGATGCAACAAATAATAAAATACTGCTCCCTGAATATTGCAAAAGTGGCTTTTCCTCTTCCCTTCTCATTCTACTTTGTCTTTAGCCATCTCTCCTACTACACACCTATTTTACTTCATCCCAAGTTCAGTTTCTATTACAAGGACCCACGAGCTTACTTCTGAAGGATGGATCTTTTAATGACAAGTTCTTCATCCAAGTCAGCTTCATTAGCCATGAAGAGCAATCTTTTTCCTGTGTCATCCACTCCAATGAAGTCGCGCTGCTCCACTGAAGTAGAAAATCAAACACAATCATTATATAACCCCATTTTAACACAGGCTGGAAAGACAAATGGGACCACCAACCACCCCCCAAATACGAAATCTGACTAGCCCAGCAAATCCATGAATTTAATAAATATTGTTGATAACTTTTTCAACTTCTTGTCAGTTGGGGCAGCTGATATATATCATGGCATTCAAAACACTGGTCCTGAAAGGTTTTTGCACCCTTTTTATGAAGATGCCAACTACAGGTCCTGACATGCAACCGTCGAATTTGAGCTGTGCTTTCCTTTTCATTTTTTTTCTTTTAATAAAAAACCCTGCTACCTGAATTGAAACAACAACAAACTCAAGGCAAGCAGTGAGTTCTTCAAATCCAACTGCTTCTTCTCATAATGTCACTCCAAATTAGAATTAGGGGGTTTGGAGAGGATTATGATTTCAGTTAAGACATAAGTATTTTGCAACTCATCTATTTTAGACAAATATCAATACGTAAATCACAAACATACATAAAAGTATAGATTCTAAGAATTCTACCATGGATGTTTCTGGGTTGGTTAACTTGGTTTAAATATCTTTTTATAGAACTATCCACCAAGAGAATACCTAACACTCACATGTATTATTGTGGCAGTCCATATCTCCTGCAATCAGCGACTGTGCATCAGCAGGGACTTTGGACTACTGAAATGTAAAGCATTTATTTTTTAAGTTTTCCACGACATCTGAATACAGTGATGGCAGCTCATTCTAATTTTCACTCTGTAGTTGAGCCACCACTCTGCTGGCAGCCACATATTGATCTTTACAGACACAGGCTGTACAAGTAAGCCACAGTACAGTTTTAACAAGTCTTTTTTTCTCCCAATAAATACTATTATTTTGGGCCAAACTGGCACATATTTGATCTCCTAAGTTCTGTGCCTTTAACCACACTTGGAGTAACAACATACCCTAGAAGTAGCTAATTCTCCCAGATCTTTTTCAGGCGAACTATTTTTAACTTTATTTTTCCCAGTTCAGGCCCATCCCTTGTTTTACTTATACCTGTTCTTTCAGAGTTACAACAGTAATAACTATGGGCAAAACAGTCAAATCTATGCAGCTGTTGAAAGTACTCCTGTACAATCTTTGATACGAGTGATCAAACACACCCTCTTCAGAAAACCCCCCAACCCTTCTCAGAAATTCAGTAGACAGCAAAGAAATACAAAAATAAGCCTGAACATCTAACACCATGACAAAATAAGTGCAATTACGATAATGTTTACTTGCTGTAAAAACTCAGAGTAAGTCTTGAAAGCAGTGCCTATTTTCATTCTGTGGAGGGCAGTGAAGTTTGAGATTAGGGGCGAATGAACCCTCACCTCTCCCACCTAACTGGGGTCTCCTGACAGGCTGAAAATACAACAGTGACTGACTTTCCTCCATTGAGGCACCAACACTTCTCTAAAAGTTCAGGTCCTGCCTGCCCATCTCCTGGCTGTTGTTACAGTAACATATTACACTGCTACAGCAAAACTCTATGCAACAGGAGAAAGGGAAAAAGACCCAACTTGGTGAGAGCAGGATCAAGCACATGACTGACACCAATCCAGTTAGTTTGCTTGTGTGGATAGGTAAGAAGCAGACAGTGAAACAATGAGAGTGCACTGTGGGATTTTTTGTTGCAGATGCCAGGTCAGGTTTCTCAATGTATACTGGCAATAAAAAAACATTACTTTATTAATTTAAAAAAGACAAAACATATATACTAAAATCAATTATTCAGAGGTACAAGAGTGGTGTTTCAAATCCCACTGGCATCACTTAGCAAAAAATAGGAAAAAATAGGAAAAACTTAGGAAAAAATAAATGGAAGAACAGACACATAACTAGTTTACAAAATCCCTGCAAGGAAGTATGAGAAAAGTGTTAAAGTGACAGTAACTTAAGAAAATCTTTTAAAGTATAAAAATGAAATGCAGGATGTGTTTTGCCTCTTCACAGTAGATAAGGACTTGACACTGCTATTGCAATTTACTCATTATCTTACAAATTAGACCCCCATCAATTTTAAGGACTTTAATGATCTAAAGAAATCATGACATCACAAGAGAATGTTAAGCACTTTAGTGACAAAAAGAAATAAATTTCAGTCATATTTTTAAAATGCTTTTTAATCAATCATAATTAATTGACACTTGAGAATAAGACACCTTTGTTAAAGATTTGGTCTCCCCACCCTTTCAATTAAATGGAGAGGATTTCACACAATGCAGTCTTCAAGACCACCAAGAGGTCTTCTGGCAAACACAGAGAATACCAGTGATGACATGCTGGCTGTTTTCAAGACAAGAAAAATAAGCAGGAAAGAGTCGCCATCCACATCTTTTCTGGCTTTCATTGTACACAGAAAGGTTCAGACACTGTTTTCCACTCAATCCCTTGCAAGTCATCTTTAAGCACACAGCTCCATTCTGGGTATCTGAATTCCTGACACTCTCTGTTTATTTGGGTTACCACCACTGACTAGCATTTTCATGTTGTGTTTTTTTACTGCCATTGCTCTTACTGCTCAATTTAAAAAACCAATGAGATTATTATCATCAATATATGATCCCCTAAATATAAAACCCAATGAACTTGACTCTGTAATTTGCAGTTGAGTCAAACATTGCAGGAAACCATCAGGATGAATTCATAGAATTTAACACACTGCAATTCATGCTAATTTAAGAACTGTTCTTTATATCACTGTTCTTGAATGTTCAGTAATACCCAAAAAGCAACAAGTTTGTATCAGATTCCATAACATATGAAATAAAATCTTGTTGCTTCACAAAAAATTAATTGCTTTGTAGAAACAGTGAAAAAATAAATCTAGTGGCCTGTCATGGGATCCATTTTCTAATACAAACACTTGAACAGTGAAGTCCAAGTACATAAAAACCTGTACATGTCACAATTTAGAGAAGGAGCTAATAGTGCCACCTACTACAAAATACTGCCTAACATACTCCATGTTAATATCTCATCTTCAGGTGCTTATAAGCTTCACCAAGTTTTAACTGTTTGGGAATGAAATTTCCAATGTCAGGTACCTGGCTTAAGAGGAACTTTTGAAAAACTTCAGCAAAAACCATTCAGCTGGTACTAAGCCTAAAGAAAAAAGTGTTCAGCACAAGCAGAAATGGTTTGGTGTCCCTTCCCTTGAAAAGCTCTAATCAATCTTTGAAAAACTGCAGGTTCACATGCTGTGTTCTTCTCTAGCCTTCTATTTTTGCTGCAAAAGTTTCTGCATATTTTGTTCTTAAGGAAAGATTGTTCCAATTCCTCAGCTCCTAGGACTGATCAAACAGCAGGTGCTATGTAAGGTTTTCTGTATCATCAGCTGATACAAGCAAAGCACACAAGCCATGAGGCTCCACAGCCATGCTGCGATCACTGTTCCCAGGAGAGTTTAATCTGTTGTCTTTTTGCAGTCTATTTTTTACAAGGAAATAAAAGTCATTAACTCACAGGGCTGAAGGGAAAGAAAAAGCATACAAACAAGGATTCTGCAAGACAAGATGGAAGGGAGAGAAAGCAGCCCCTGAAAACTCCTGGAAACTGTGACTGTCTGTATAGGACACTAGACGGGACAGGAATCAGAAGAGAACAGGTGACTACAGGCAGATCAATGAATCAGAAGAAGACAAGAATTCAGAAACGGAACCAAAGATGGAACTGGTGGTGAAAGAAAAGAGTAACATATGACAAAGAAAAGCCAGGCTCCTCACAAGGATCCCTGAGGAAGGAAACGAAGGAAAGAGAACAAGAATGGAGGCTGGTGGCAGCAAGAAGCCAGCATAAGAAAAGAAAGATGGATGAGCTAAGGTAATGTTGACTGCAATAGGGTGTATTTAGTCAAGTAGGAATGAAAGACAGGAGGGTCTGGTGCTCCTTAAAATGTACTTCCCTCCTCCAGAACCTGGAGAAGAACCTAAAATTCCTGTCTTGGCACTCCCCTGCTTTTAACAAATGACTGACACAGGCCTGGTGGGGTTCATGTCCTATCTGAGGTAGTTCACAGGAAACATGTCACTAGTGCTGTCCATGGCAGCTCAAGTGGTGCATTGGGTAGGAGATCTTAGCACTGAGTCCCACAGAAAAACACCAGGGGTGATGAAGCACTTCTGCCTAATGGAATTTTAGTCTTTTCAAGTTTGGTCTTTTACAGATCTGAAAAAACACACACAAATTTTAACAAGTCATGTAGGAAGAGTTATGCTACAAAGTCAAGCACACAGACATAAAAAACAAGCAAAATAAGAATGCATGCAGAATCTGATGTGTTTATATTTGCAAAGAGTCTTCAGATAATCTTGTTTATCCTCACAGACCTCCTCACCCCCACCCTGTGTGCTCAGAACTCACATGCTGGGCAGCTCTATGATGTTTAACCACAGACCCATCAGTTTACAACTCCCGAATGCTCAATTCTGCACTGTAGCAGTGCTCATGACAATGTTTTATGTGCCATTAGCACTTAGATTGCCTTTTCAAAAATAGGGGAGTTAGAGCTGTTTGAGAGTCCAAGTACAAAATGCTTTCAGCCCTACTACCCTTACACATTGCTACAGAACAATCTTCATGCAGAGCTTAAGAAGTTTTCTTTTAAAAATGTATTTCCTCTACTTTCAGACAACTGTTGGCTTGCATTTCACTCCTCTCTCAGACAGTTTGAAGCTACATTTTCTTACTTGTATTCCAGTAATGCCTCTGAGCTTTAATCAAGGACTAGGACCCACTATGCTGACAATAATCAAGGCTCAGCATTTTAACAGATATCATTAAAAGAAAATGAGAGGTATGGTGTGGGAACAACTCTGTGGTATTTAGTACTTTTAGCATATAAGTAAAATGGGTATAATAGCCCTGCTCTGCCTTACAGCAGTGTTGTGAGAAAAGATACATTAAAGATTACAAGGCACTAACTAAGATATTATGGTAAGAGGGACAAGATAAGCATCTAATCAACTCCTTGAAATCAGTGGAAGTTTTGCCTAGCAAAAGGCTCCTGGATGTGATTTTAGAAGAGTAATTCACTACATACCATGAGAGACAAGAATTTCTTGAAGTGTTTGTTACCCACCTAGTGCTGGTCCCTATAGTCAGTGTAAAATTCCCAGCTATAAACTGGCTGATGCTTAGTGCTCTTGAAAAATCTAATGGTTTTAATGTTCATATGTAACAAAAATTCAGAGTTTCATCCAAAACTCACTGAAGTCACCTGGAGCTTTTCCCTTAACTGTTGTGAGCTTTGGATCACAGCCTGCAAGATTACATGAGTCTAATACTTAATTCTGAGCTGGAAAAAACCAAGTCACACCCTCACCAGGGAATCTGAGGAAAAACAGGGTATCTGTGCCTTTTTTATTTCTTTTGCTCTGGGATTGATAACTAAACATATCATACATACCAGTGGTTTCTCTACAATTTATTAATAAATATGTATTCCTACCTACATACCTGGCTTTTTTTTCCCTTTCTGTCCTGGCACCAGTTCTGTTGGTTCATGAGTTTTCTTCATCAACATGGAGAGAGTAGCATCATGTGTCCGAAAGAGGTCCACAACTTTATACAAATCCACATCTGTGATCAGATCGCAGCTCAACACCAAGACATCAGTCTGTCAAAGAAGGAAAAAAAACACAGCAAACCTTTCAGAGATACAAATTACCACATGTGGACTAGTATTTGAGGATCAAAAACAAATACACATTTTGTTTTCTTTTTCTAATTTACCACTGCCAAAAATAGCTCCTTGTTTTTACCAGTGCTCTTTTCTTGAGTCCTGCTGTTATTGTTATTTGGTTAATGCTTATCCAGCTCTGGACCATAAAGAATATGTGACCATCCAAATTGTCTTCATCTGCTCCTAAGGACACAGAAGTCACGGCTTTTAAGACCAACAAGAAATTCTGCAGTATTTTCAACAGCTACTTTTAGTTATATAATGATGTAGAAAAAAAATCTTTCTGAAGGACTCTTTTTTAGCTGACTTTGCATCTGGCTACAAACCACTGGAAAAGATATTTAAACTATGTTATTTTATTGGGGGACAAAAAAAAACAAAGACTATCTAGGATGTGATTTACTCAGTAATTGCACTGTGATGGTGGGCTCAGTTTAGAAATACATTTCCTCCAATCAGCAATACTCCATATTACAAGAAAAAGAAAAAAAGAGGATGTTAGGTCCTATTTAATAGGAGGCTTGTACTTAATTTTGATCTCAAAGGATTCCGAAGTCCCTTATACAGTTTTTAAGAGAACTGCTGCACAAATCATAGGAACGTTGTCACATATTGAGCAAGGTACAGCAGCTTCATTAATGGTGCACACTATCAGTATAATCCAGCTAAAAACGCTTATTTAGAAAAAATTTTCTGTATTTCACGTGGGTTGTAGAATATGCTGCCAAAAACCTATGAGTTCAGCAATTAACTTCATTTAAACTAATCCTAACATAATATTTGTGCAGCATGGCCTACAGAAAAGCAGCAAATTTCCACTTTTTGTTAATGCTCAACCTTCTAAAGGCCTCTCCAGAAGACAGTGTTTCTTTCCTGACAGTTACCATTTTCACTTTCTTTGCTACCATTTCCCATGCTAAGCCTCTCTGCAGTGTGACATGGCTGCCTATTTTTGTCTTTTTAAAAGACAACATTTAATGAGAAGAGCATTAGACAACACTTAGAAAAACCTGAGTTAATCCATGGAGGATCAATCAGTAATTCTACTCTTACTTTTGAAAACTGCCTTGGTTTAAAGCAAACTGTTTCAAGATTGACCTCTCATTCCAGAAAGGTTTATTACAGAAAAGCTTGCTTGACAGACTTTATCTAACACTAGGAGATTCCACATTGTAGTTGAGATTAGCTGAGGTCTGGTATTTACATTATTTGACAGGTTCTTCTGTAACTGCTGGGTAGTTCCATGTGTTTACCAATAAGGCATTGGAATTCATCATGTCACAAACTGTTGGAGCTGCTGATTTGGCATGCTGTGCAAAAGGTCAACCTCTTCCATTTTCATGTGACTTCTCCCCACTTTACTGAGAAACACCTGGCTGCTTTACAGGAAGGAACAATCTTCAGGTTGAGAATTTTACACATTCAAAACTTGACTTGCATCACTCCTTCTAACATATTTTCAAAATGTGTATTTTATATTACAGTTTTGTCCAAGAAAAGTATTTTAATTAGCACTTCTCTAAAAAAACCCAACATGCACACATTGGAAAAAACCCCAACAACCCAAACCACGAAAGCAAGTTGCCCAGCGCTCTGGAGCAGCCCTGCTCCAACATTCCAGGGTGCACAAAGAAAATAAGAAAAAAATTCAGCTTGGTGTGGAAGCAAATCTCCCGCTTCACAACTGTAAACTGTGAAGAAACACATATTAAATATCCTGGAAAATCCTGCAAAATTTTCAGATATTCTGTTTTTACAAGAGCACGAATGAATTACAACGTTTACAGAAAAGGCCAAAAGGTATTCAAGACCCATATAAATAGACCTGTACTTTTCAAACTCACTTTATAGAAGGAAGAGATTGCCAGCTTCAAATCTAGATTCATTCACTCCGGTGGTGAAAATAAGAAGTAATAAAATGAGAGGGACTGACACCCCAATAGTCTTATACTAAGGAACGACTATCTGGACTTGTAAAACAAACCTTGTAATTATTTCACATTTTACTAAATGCTTTAATCTGTCACTAATGCAAAAACCCAACAAGCGTTTCATAGTTCTGACCAGGCTCCTGGGTTTTTTCTTCTCACTATAGGACAAGCTTTTTGCAAAAACTGAATGCAAGACCCCTGAGGAGCATATGGGAACAGAACCACCAAATGTCTGGTTGCCATCTGTTCTACCCATTTACTCTCCCAATATGTAAATAAACGTCAGTGAGCGCAGGGACCAGTGAAACACACAGTTGCTCTGTAAAGCCCACATTTCTGCCTCTCCTCCTGATGAGCAGAGCAGTGGCCTCAGAAGCACGCTGAGAATACACCATGAAAGGCTCTTTTGGGACTTGACAGCCTCCCCTTTGAAACACCACCCCCCTCATAAATAAAGCCCTCACTGTCTAATGGATGCACTTTTTTTTCCAGTGTACAACTCCTGAACGAATAAACTAATGGCTGAATGAAAAAATAAACTATCCTAGAACCTTAGCAGAAGTGTGTGTTTTTCTTTACATTTTCAGGGTGGGTGTAGAAGAAAGAAAATAAATGGTAGAACTTTTGGGTTTTTTACATATATACATGCCAAATAAATGCAGTGCACCTTTCCCAGTGAGCCACTGATACAAAGGAGAGAAGTAGGTACTTACTACATGCACTCACGTGCTAACAAAGGGTATGTGAACATACTTGACTTCATGAATTATGCAAACACCTAAGTACACACACATCTCTTAATGAAATACGTGTAACAATGATTACATCAACCCCAAACTATTATACAAACAGACGATAAGAATCAACATGAACTGATTAAAAAAACCCCAGCAAACACACACCTCAAGCAGAACAACTGCAAAGGAAAAAAATGCACACACAAATGCACTCTCAACATGCATTGCAACCACAGGCAGGGCAAGGCAAGGGTCTTAAATCAAAAAGGACCATCTAATGGATGGAGCATGAAACAAATACTTGAATATCTGATATTTTCCTGCTCTGCCAAACTTGACACATGCTATTTTGTCTCTACTACTTTTATGACAAAGAGAAGCCCTCATCACAGACCAGGGCTCTACCACAGAAGTTGCTATACAGAGCAGGTGAAAAGGCCATCAAGCATAAGAGAACAGCAAAATATTTTGGGTTGAGGGACACAGAAAAACACTATTCCTGCTCAGGCGGACAGCAGCCCCGCCCTGCTGGTAGCACAGCTCATGTTTTTGTGAGCATCACAAGAGCCACAGAAAAGACCAGGAGAATATAATGCTCCTTGGAAGCATTAACTTGGGCCTTAGCAATCCCTTTTAACCTGAGATTTGCAATTCACTCACTCAAATGAAGAACTGAGACTAGGCTACTGACCAGTGGGAAATCTCAGAAAAGTGGGATTCCGCAGAGACCACCCCACTTATGATCCGAGTTTCAAGAAGATCCTTCTGGCATCCCCACTGACTTCATAAATTATTGGAGCTCTGGGCTTTCAGTCCAACCATCCCTGAATAAAGAGTATTCAGTTTAGTCAAGTATGAAAACACGGCACTAAGGTACCCAAATCTCCACTCTACCTTTCTAGCACTGGCTAACAGCACCTCACCATCAAATGTTATGAACTGTGAAATGGTCAGACATGAAGTAAGTTAAATACTTGATCCGGATAAATAAAACAGTGTAACACAAGACATGAAGAGATTTATACAAAATAGAGAAAACAGTAAGGAAAAAACACTGAAAACCAATATGTCAACAATTATATTAAACCCAGCACAATATGGAAAATATACACAAAAACAAGACCAAAAAGCAGATTGTTTCAAGAACTTGGATCAAGACAGCCGATTTAAAAATAGAAAACATGTTTTCAATGGAACTAATTCATACCACAGATCAAAAGATGGATGCAATTATATGGTGTAATATACCAGCATAAATAAAAAGCCTTGGACTTTCTCACACCCTGCATACAAAGGCAATGCTAAAAACCCTTTTATATTCAGCAATTATTGCTGGAGCCCTTATGATCAAACAGGAGATGTCAAGGTTACCACAGATAGCTGGCAGCAAATTATGAATTTTTAGTGGTATTCACTATGCTTTTTCTATCAAGTATAGACAAGGGCAGGACCTCACAGCCTAAACTGCTGATGGCCTCAAAAACAGCAGACTAGAAAATGAGAAAACATGTGTTGCGAGGAAACTGTAATATGAACAAAATCAGCCTCAAGAGAAAGAGGAAAACAAATGTCAGATTGCATTATAAACAGAAAAGAAGCAAAACATCTACAAGCAGTAGAATCAGCTTCTAACAGAACTGAAAACAGACAAAACATTGAAGCTAAATGTTAAAAGTTTCCAATTGCAAAGTATTACAGCTGAGACTTTGACAGGAAAGGAGAGAAAATCAAGAGATTAGATATACTCAACCTAAGTTAGTACATGCACAAACAGAGAAC
Source organism: Trochalopteron elliotii (assembly GCA_024734555.1). Taxonomy (NCBI): domain Eukaryota; kingdom Metazoa; phylum Chordata; class Aves; order Passeriformes; family Leiothrichidae; genus Trochalopteron; species Trochalopteron elliotii. The sequence goes on from JANPWX010000399.1 coordinate 134,962, forward strand.
TTTGCATCACTTCCTGTGGTGTCACCAAACAACAGGGGAGAGAGAGGGGAACAAGTTATAATTATTGCTGGAATTAGGACTGAGTTTGATACACAATAGCCTGGAACTTCACCCACATGTTGCATTAACAGTGGGGTTTGTGTGTAATGTTTTTTATTATTCTAAAGAGTGGAAAGGGAAAAAACAGTTTGGCTGTGGGCAAGCATTTTGATTGCTTGTTAGCATTCTCCAGGCAAAGTCAAAGACACCTCCCAGCAATTGCATTACTCACCACTCTTCAGATCAGAAACTTACATCCAAGGCTTTAGAGAATCCCTTTTTATCTCAGTCTGCCTTAAGAGACCTCCAATTTCCACACCTGTAACCTCTTTGAAGCTCTATGGCTGTTGCTGCAACAGGAGCAGGGAACCTCATTTATTTTTTGATGTCTGTAAGATCTTGTTAGCTACCAACTGAAATGACCGCCTTTGGCTGGGAATTCCCACTCTCCTTTTGTAATGTCCTTGATGGCAAGATTTAGAAGGAAGTCATGATTTAGTACTTTGCTAGCAGACATGAACCATTTACCTTTGCTGCTCTCATCTTGCAGCAGGAAGTTTGCTGTAGACCAGCACCTTCATAACTATTCTGAGGATAGAGGACAGTGAAGGCACAGAATGTCCCTCAATCTGAAATCCAGAAGCAACTTCTCCTCATTAAAGGATGGAAGAATCATTTTTTTAAAGACGTGCAATGTGAAAAGAGCTGCTTAGAGGCTTTAAAAAAAAAAAAAAAAAAAAAGAAAACAGAAAAGTCTAATGTGGGAGCCAAGGGAGTCTCTTCTAATTTCTTGGATGGCCCTGAATTCATCAGGTGAAGATAACTTAAGGCAATGTGAATGCCTCCACATACGTAACCTGTCAGCATCACTGTTTATCTTCTCAAAGAAAGCTGCAAGAAAGATGCCAGAAGCTGGGGAGGAGACTTAACCTCAGTCCCATCATATGGCTCATCCTGTGTTTTGTATCAGATGGGATCATACGATGAAAACACCGTTTTAGGTTATCTTTGCATCTCATGAGCTACCATCCAAAATCAATATTTTTTAATTTACATACATATAAGCTAGGAACAGGAAAGATATTCAAGCCTTGAAGGCATCCTGTCTCCTCCCAGAAGGAAGTCTTGTTACCTGTGCTCAAACTGACATGTGGGGTGGAAAAGGGTAATTTACAGTTCTCAGCAACCAAACTCAGAAGTTTAAAGATGAACAGAAGTTCATAAACTTATTAAGAATGTTTTCAAAGCAGGACACTGACATTATGACACTTACTGAACTGTAAAACTTCTGGTCTGGAACACAGGCTTTGCAATCCACCTCTTCCTCTGGTTTCAACTAAATCACTTTGCTCTACTTATACAGTACTCCAAAAGTAATTTTCCCAGCTTATTCCTCTACCCACATCACCCTTCTTCACTGGTTCTGTTTTCTATCACATGAAGCACAAGCTGTTTACTGTCCTTTTAATAGCCTATCCCACCCATTTGTCATGCACTTAGCAAATCTACTTCTACCTCACTTCAATACAGGATGACAGCCCTAGTATCTATTTGTATCTTCTCAAGGGTGGGGCTTTAGCCTCTTCAGTCTTCTTTTTTTCTTTTATTTTCTTTTTTTTTTAGTAACAGCAGTCTGCTACCCTTACACTAGTAGAACACTGACAATTGTTACATTATCAGTATGCTGGGGCACTGGACTGACACCGCTGATCCTAACTTGGTAGGCTCTCTCACTTGTCTGAGATCAGGGTCATCTCCTGGGTTTATGTCCCAGTCCTGAGTATGCCACTGCTTTTCCCATCTAAAGGCATCCAGAAGTGTGCACCGTGCCTGCTAAGGCTCAGGGGAGCACCCCAGAACCCAGACCCTGAATTTGCCAGTTCATGGAGGGCAAGCCTGGCAAGGTAAATTCTCTCCTAGCTCAATGCAGTGCACAGACAGATCCCTTCTCCACAGGCAGAACTCCAGAAACAAATAGCACTCTCCTCATCACTCCTATTCCTGGAAGGCAGGTTTCCAGGAGTACCTGGACGGCAGCACCACCAGACCTGCTGTGCAGCTGATCTTGGACTCTGCCTCACAGGAACAGAAAGGAGAACGCAGCAGTTGGGCTCCAAGCTCAGCAGCAGCAGTGCAGCAGGAATTGCTGCCAAAGCCCAGAGCTCAAGTCCAGGCTTAACACTTAATGTAAGCAGAGCCTTAGGCAGTCAGGTGCTGCAGTCATACACACAATAATAATAAAAAGTAGTCCTAATGGAGCTCAGCCGGCTCAACTTATTGAAGGGAAAGAAGGCCTTTGCCCACAGCCAGCAATCAGCTCAACTGCAGATCTCTCAGCAGCACAACAAAAAGCAGGAATGACTGGATTCAGGGGCTAGGAACCAGTGACAGGCATAGGAATAAAATGCAAAGTGGTTTAAGAGGGAGAATAAGTATAACCTGGAATAAAATATCCAAGTATGTAATAGATAATTCATACGTTCTAGTAGATGAAGAAAGTCTTGCTATATTTTAGAAACACTTTCACTAAATCATCCCTAAGTTCCGGGGCCAACAGCCCCAACTAGTGGGGGCAAACTCCCATACGGACTAGAGGATCATAATGGTTCCTTGCAGTCTCAAACTAGACAGTAAACAAAAACCAAAACATACAAGGATGTATCCTCAGGAATCATTCTGCCATCCTGCAGCTAGTATCAGCACGATCTTAAATTAGAAAAAATCTCTTTGCAAGGTCAAAACAAGTCATTACACAACAAACACCCAGTTTCAACACTGCTTCAAAAGAAAACCCCAATTCTGATGTACTCTGCAAAGCAGAGGCTCTGTGAGACAGCTCAGTGGAACTACTTACTGTGCACCAGCCTACACAAGAGTGGCAGCCACCTGCCTGAAACCCCATCAGCCTTGTTCAAATGTTGTGGCTCTTCTCCTCTAAACACTTTTCATGCCATGGTAAATAAAACACTATTATAAACTGTAGATTCCTAAACCATCTTCCACACACTATCATTTTCTTCTCTAGCACCTTTACAATTTTCCAACGATGTTTGGTCTGCAGCAACTGCTGTTGTAAGAAAAATGTTACGAAAACTTCAAGATTTCCAGTGCTTTTTCCAGCACTATTAGTCTACATCCAGAATTTTCACCATCTTCCCAAAGAAGCTGACTGAATTTATACTACAGAAGAATATCTAAACTTGCTTCAAGGAAACCTGAACACACATTTGCTTTTCCATTTTCAACACAGAACCGAGGAAAAATTAGATAACCTGTTTGGGTTTCCCAGGTAAAACAGCTTGACAAAAATGCAAAATTAAATTCCCGGCATCCTAAAGTCCACTGATCTTCACCATGGCCTTCACCAAATTAAACAGTGATAGAAAAACAGTGCTGAGAAGAGTGACAGCCTCTGGGATAGCCTGTGCTGTTCACAGCACCACATTCCTATTATCAGTGTTACACAACTGTATTAAGCTGCAAAACCAGACACAGGGGAAATCCCTCTCCAGCACAGTAATTCCATGGGCTGATGTTTGGCATCTCCCTCCTCCCACATTCCCCAAAACCTGGAATCAGGTACTTAGGCTCCAACACACAGATCAGTTGTGTGTGACCTGAACAATTCCATTCTCTCTTTCAAGGAAAGAATATCACCTACAATGACACCTTTTTTGGATATTTTCTAGGAGAACATTCCTTCCTTGCTGCATGCAGCCTTTTTACTTTGTTTCTTGACTGTGGGATTTCTACTGGTGTATTTCCCCATGTTTGGATCTTAACAGCTCTTTCCTCATAGAATGTCTGGACTTTTCATAGCAAATGTGGGCATTACAGCTGCCACAGTGTCATGGTTAAAGCACAGTAAGTTATTTACATAGGGCAGCTGTATATATTTTAAATGGGGAAAATGAAAGAGGATTTACCAAAATGAACACTACTATTTACTCCCCAAAAATGGAAACTAGTAGTGGCTGACAAAACCAGGAAAATATTTTTTACCAGGATGCTTTTAAATAACTTACTTCAGCTACAGGCATGTGCAAAGAGCTTGCTGTGTCTGCAAGGAGAATAGGCTGAATTCATGTAATTCATCAGAAACCACAGAGGGCCTAAATGAAAACACACACGGTAATACAGGAAAAGCACTGACCATTAACTTCTACATGGGAACAAGAGGTATTGCTTAACATAATGAGCACAGGCCTGGAGTTCCCAGGAGCATGAAAAGGATAAGGACATGCAGAGGGAGATGCAACAATTGAAACTGACAGGCATTTCAGGTCTGTCAATGACTCTTCTTGCAAAACACCTAAGGTTTTGCCAGCCTGTATAATGGAAAGCATCCTCTTCAACTGACAATGGGCAGAATAGCAAATGCCCTAATAATCATTCTTGATCCAACCTTCACAGCTAATTATCTTATTCAAACTTCTGGTGTTCTAGCCATTATCTGTAGTAAACCTAGGCAGCAAAATAATTTAATTAGCTAGAGTCTTCTAAAGCTGAGGAACATTTAAAAAAAACCAAAACAACAAACAAACAAACAAAAAACCCCAACAATTGCAGAATTGTCTCTTACCCTGCCAGAAAAAATAATGATCAGCTGAAAGTCCTGACCACATTCTTCAAGCACAAAGTCAGGCAATGGTGTATTGCTCCCCACAGCCACACAGCCTGAGCACCTGCCCGTGTAGCTGCTTTCTACAGAGACAATCAGCTGTGCTTTGGGACTGGGATTGGGCATGCAAGCTGTAATAAATGTTGGCTAGTGCCTTCAGTGGTGGCAGCTTTCAGTAAGAGGCAGAGAGAGAAAAAAGATGCTACAAACCCTGTGAGCTGCCATCTGATACATCTGCTTTTCCTAACAACATTGTGAAAGACAGAATCAGAAAAACCACCAAGACAGCATTTTTATTTGCATTTTAAACGCGTAAGTAAACAATGTTTGCTGTCAGCTGCACTGGAAGAAAATGATTAAATTCTTTTTACTACTTCAAAACAGATTAACAGAATATTTAGTTCAGTCTTGCTATTATATAGAGAGAGACCTTGTCTCTAACAAATGAATTTAATTTTGGTTTTTCATTTCCACTGACAGTACAAAAAAATGCATAACTCTATATTATGGGGACCTAAGTTTTTCTTTCCATGCTCACCAAACTCTGCTCAGTCGTACCAAAAGGATTCAGATTCCATCTTCCAGCCGTTCCAGCAAGCTTACTTACATCATGTGTTTGGAAAGGAGATTTTTCAGCAGAGGAAGCGGAGCGCCTCGCCATGCTGGCCAAGACTCCACGGATCAGTGACCCTCAGCAGCACACAGACCACCACCGTGACATCACACTTTCCACAACACGGATCCCAAAGATGCACATACCAAGAGAATCTGGAGTTTCAATCTTTGTTTATTTGTTCAAAGAAAGTTGGTTTTTCTTCTTCTTTTTGGTAGTGTTTTAGGGTTTGTTTTGCTTTGCTTTTCAAGAGCTGTATTAGTTTGTAATCTTACTTTTTGAAACTGAGCAAACCAGGTGGACCACCTGAGAGGGAACATTTCTCTCACAAGTACTCACCAGCGATAGCAGCAGAAGACAATCTGATTAATTCACAATGTATTATTCAGGGCTTCCATTAACACAGCTAAGGGCTCATGGAGGGAGGAAAATATGAAATTGTTCCATTGCTGTTACTCTGCTGGAACGCCACATTTTAATCACTGTCTGGAGTACAGTTGAGTGACACAAGGGAGAGAAATGCTTAATAGAAGATGAAAATAATACAGACTCAGTGAAGTCAAATGTTTGATCCAGGCACACCCAATCCACCCGAAACACAGATTCATGAGTTAACCAGGTTTTTCAACCTGCTGCCTGGAGAGCCCCAGCCTGGGAGGTGGTGCCAGACAGCAGCTGTGTGGGTCTGGTAAAATTTGGCACTGGAAATAAAATGGTCAAATATTAGAGATGTCTAAATTGCAGAGGAACTCGTTTGTAAACTATAGCGACACCCCCTGCCATTTACTTTTTCTTCATCAACAGTAATCTACAATCTGCACAAAGGGCTTTAGCAGCCTGATGAATGGTACAAGCAGAAGGTCACAGAAACACAGTTCTCAAAGGGGTTTCCTGAGTCAAGAGTTTTGCCTCCTGTCATTCCAGCTATTGATTTACTTAGTTTATTTAAAAGCAAACAAAAATACAGTGAGAAAACAGATTCTCATTCTCAAAGGAAATTAGGGGATTCTTATCTTGTTTACTGCTGAAAAACTGTCTCACAATCCTATTCTGCTCTGATTAAAACACTTCTGTAATTTTCACCCTATGTTTTCTCACAGCAAATTTAAACCCATTTATACTCCACTCTGAATATCTTATCTCCTTTTCCAGTGTTTGTCCCACATTTGATACATTTGAGTTCCATACCTGCTCAGTATTCCTGGCAAACACCTTCTCATTGCCTTAAGGAACAGAATTAATTTCTCATCTCTACCATAAAAAGTATTTCACCTGATACATTCTAGTTTTGCATTAACCTTTCCTTCCTCCATCAGAGTGGCTGCTTATCATCACACTAATTTCAACTAGTACATTCTGAGACATTGCAATTTACTCTTGGGCTTCTAGCTCCTACCACAAATTCCCTGTTCCTATCCCCCAAAATCACAAGTTCTGTGTTACCAGGCAAACTCTATGTGCTGTAACTGTGCTATAACATGGCAGGTCATGGCAAGCATTTTGCATACTGGTCCTGTGAATCAGCCAAAGGAGGTCTACTGAACTGCAAGAAAAGGCCTTTAAGAATGGCAGCAGAAGTCAAAGAAATGAAGACCTATATCTGGACTGCAAAAAACCACACTGGATGTACCAGAAGACTTTACAATATGACTTGAAAAAAGCATGTCCACTAATACCACTACTACAGAGGAAAGGCCTCCTTAAGTGAGCCAGGGATTTCACTACATAAAGTAACAAGGAACATCAAAATAGATTTGCTTTTAAAAAGGCTACTCCCCATAATAACGAAAAAAAAACCCACTGAAAAACAAGCTGCCCACAAAACAAAACTGCATCATCTGCTACCACAGCCTGTATCACATATCACCACTGAAACAGTCAAGACTTTTACTGATTTCCCTATTACTCAGTTCAACTCATCTGAATGCTCCAGCCAGTGGTGCTTACCAATGAAAACCAGAAATAAGGACTAGTAATAGTTACTGAGGAGAAAGCAATTATATATGATTTTAAAGGAAAGCCGTATCTCTTACACAGAACCCCTCCCACACTGCTCCCAGAAAGTAGCAAGTTTAGGATGATAAATAAAAATAAATAAAAACAAAGTCATGGAAGTTATTAAATTACACCTTAACACCTGCTGTGTCCACCTGCGAAATCAGTCTTACTGTTTTATTAAAAATGCCAAACACTGATCAGATTTAAAACCCCCTTCATCTTGAAGCAGTATATATGAGGAAATTTGAGCACAAATCCAGAGCAAGATTAATGTTTTCTGATCATCTATGGATGAGGTATTTAGTTGTTCATGCTCAGGGCTAGATTAAGCCTTCCCTACATTCAAATTATTTGCATTTTGTCCCTAATGAAAGTTTAGTTTTTAGAGGACCTGATTCTTCAGAAAGCAGATTATTTCTTCCCCCACAGAGATTCTCCAGGCAGTTAGAAAAGCATGCAAAGGCAACATATTTCCCATGCCTGTTAATGGATGGAACAGCAACCAGTAACACCCTAACTGATTGATGAAAAATATTTAAAGAGAGTAGAATCAGAAAGTGACAGAAAAAAAAGCTGGATGGAAAATGAGATTTCATAACAGAAAGTTTGATTTTTTTGGGGTTTTTTTTGTTGTTGTTGTTTTTGTTTTTGGTGTTTGGGTTTTTTTGGGGTTTTTTGTTTTTTTTTTTTTGTACAAAAATAATTTTTTATACTTCTGCTAAATTTTTTTTTTTTCAAACACTTCCTGACAGGTCAAGAATATTCTTTAATGCAAACAAGAGATTACATAAAAGCAGATTGGCTCCATCAAAGCAGGAGACTAAAACACCACTACTTGACACATTTTTTCAAACCCTGATAGTCATGAAGTAAAAGAGCCAAAAGGCAGTGCCTCTTTTTGTGTCCTGTAAGTCTTGCTGGACTCACCTCAATTTCATGCTGCAGGGAAGGCAATAACTCAAAAGGTACTGAAGTTTATACTAAGTAAAACACTTCAGAATTACTCTAGTGTAACTGCATATGTGAACAACTGAAAGAAAATTAAAGTCAGAAGGCATAATAAATAAATAAACAAACCAACCCAGTGTTCCTGTAATGCCTGTAATGATTTTACTCATCTACAGAAGCAGATTGCCACCTTCCAGAATAGATTAAATTTCTCTATATACTATGCTCTTGCCAAAGCCCCATCTGAAGCACAGGAGCTTTCTTCACTCTTCAAGACCAGGAAGGTTAATCCAAACCTAAAGGCATGAAGACTGGTTTATTGCCCTGTCAAAGCTAGAATGTGAGCTAACAGAGACCACTAACACCCCTATGATGGCAAAGCTGCAGTTCAACAACAGCATTGTTATACCATCAATTGTGTGTCTTTACAGCCATTGTTCTACCACTTCTAATCCTACATAGAAACAAGAAAATAATTAAATCTTTGGAACTCTACTTTCATTTTCATATTTTGAAAAGCCATTCATTAGCAGTCCCTTAAAGGATGAGCAGAAAACTAGGAACTTACAAGGCCCAAGGAATAAAACTGACAATGATATTAAAATTCTATCAAAACCCTAAGACTGGGTATTAAAATGATACCCATGAAAGCTGTCATAAGGCACACAGACTATAGCAGGATCCTGAAACAAACTGCATACCAGGGAAATGCTGGAATGGTCCATAGGATGGCAATTAATGAGTCTGATCAACAGTTGTCACAATGCTTTTTTACAAACTGTTTTCATAACCCTGTATAAAACAAAACATTTAAGAAATAAATACGTCCTATACCCACATTTTTGCTTTTTGACAACATAATTTTAAGTGCTGCACTGAGCATAAAACATTGGTTTTTAAAAAATAAAACTTTTTTTTTATTTGGTAATATAAACACAGGCAAAAAAAATCCCTTAGTTTCTACTTCACATGCTGCAAAATTATTTTTCAGTTACTTATATTCAGACTGACACATTCCAGATCAAGGACCTTTTTAAAATCATAGTCTAGCACACACTGAATATATCACAACACTGGAGATTCAGAAACTGAACTTTCACTTAAAACAGCTTCAACTTGTATTCAACGCCTTGTCCTGCTGGCTTTCTGAAGCTGGGGAAGCAGAGTATGTAATATTACACAGAATATGTAATATCATAAGGTCATCTTCTGCATGAAACTGTAGGATATTTGAGACAGAAGTCCACTTTCCAGTACTGGTACAAATCTCTTTAATGATCCCAGGTAAATCACCTCATTATGTCTCAGTTTTCAGTTGTAAAGTTGTGAGAACAAACTGATTAATGGTGTTTGCTATACAGACCCCTGAACTGAATGTTTAATAAACCCAAGCAAAACAACCCACTACACAAGTCAGTTAGAGAATTACTGGTAAAGAAGAGGCCAGACTGACACACAAGCCTAGGAATCCACAAAGTGAAACTTACAGGACCAAGTTTTCTAGTGTTCACTACTTTTCAAGCAGGTGCCTTTATGAATCAAGTTTAGCATAATATTTTTATTGCATGAAGGATCCAAGAAAAGGATACATTCAGACTTGTAATGAACGTAAAAACCCTAATGAAGCTGCTACCTTGTCAATCAAGTATAGGCTGAGACAGCCAAAAATAACAGGAAGACTTCCAATAGAGCAAAGAACCTGCATCTAGAATATCAACTTCTGAAGCAAAGTCATCAAAAACATTATTGTGGGTGCACAGTGGGCAAACAGCAAACAAAAACTTTAACAGGTTTCCTTTGCTTTCATGAACTTCTGAACAACCTGCAAAAAGTAAGACTGGCAGAGTCAGATGCTTGTTGCTGTGAATGAAAAGTCAGTCTTACCTGCAGCCAAAAACACCAGCAGCACAAAAAGAGAAAACAATGGAAACTACGTTTCCTTAGCCCTTACAGGTTTTGCATGTATGTGCTCTCATGTTACTACTGAATGCAATTCTGTAAGTCTAATCTTGACATCTAATCTTTAAAATATCAAGCTTCATTACCCAAGGTGTAACACAACAAAAAGGCCCAAAACTGCAGGCACAGCAAGCAGCAGTGAGACTCCTTCAGTCAAAGCTAGACAAGGCAGCAAGTCATGAAATGTTATGCTTTAGAGTGCTTTATGCACATCTCAGAATTTGTGATCAGCAGTTCTGCTACCCTTAGACATATTTCTTACTGTGCATTTATAATCTTGCACTGCACACAAGCCAGTTGTCTATACTGTGCCATGGTACCTCGTTTTCACTGAGCATACTTGCTCTTCTGTCTGTGGGCAATTAACTCAATTTGTGACAACTAAGTTTCAGCAACCAGTTTAAACTTCTCATCAGACTTTTGGCATGGGCTGCAAAAAGCCTGCCAGCAAACCATGGCCACAAGAAGCAGTTGTTTTCACCAGGGAAACTCATTCTTCAACGAGATCACTCTCCCGCTGCACTGCAAACACAGCCAACATACAGCAGCTTTTCAGCTGCCTCCACTGTGGAGTACTCTCACCTATCTCACACAGGAGAGGGCATACCCTGTAAGAGGTGCACCAGTGGTATGCATTTACTAGAGGAATGACTCCAAAATACACAGTGCAGCAATCTGCTCAAGAACTTAATATAGGCTTCTTTCAAATAAGAGACCACTTTGTCCTCTGTGCCTAGACAAGCAGACGTGGAATAAAAAGGGCAGAAGCAGCTGCTGCCATTCATATGCAGCATCTGACTTACGAAAACTTGTGTGGTTTTCAGGACTACCTCACATCTTCTCTAAGCCTTTTTTCTGGAAATTAAACAGAAGATCAACACTGCCGCCTGTGAAGACACTATTTTCTAACTCACAGACGTTCTGCTTGTTGTGTCCCAGGGCCCCTGAGCAGACCTGCCTGGATTACCAAACAGAGGGACACCCAGACATATGGACTCATCACTGACCAGGCAATAAAACTGCAAGGTCAGGGTCCCAGTTTGCAGATACTTCCTTATTGCATGCATGTATTTAACAAATACTGCCAAACTGAGTTATGACAAAATGTGATTCTCCACATGACAGAAACATTCAGCTCAGTTAAACTGATTTTGTTAATTTTGATTTTCTTTGTTATGTATTCTTTTCACCCTCTAAATAGTCTACTCTGCATCAATTCCTCTACTGGATCTGTCTCCTTGTGCCACCTACACATCCCTATTTGCCTTGAAGTTTCACCTTGTCTCAACTGAAGTCTTTCTCTTGGGAGTATATAGCCTGTAACACAGCACTTCATTAGCTTCAAAAACAGCTTCAAAAAGAAACCTCAGGACTTAAGCACTCATTGATGTTCTGTTGCAACATTTATTTAAACAGGCAATTTGGCTAAGATGGCCTAAACAGAGAGGGAACAAATCCTGTGATTAAGTCTATGACAACAACAAACTCAAAATTCCGTCCCAGATCACAGTAAAAGCTCTGAGCAGCATTTCTGCCTTACATGGGAGTGTTTTAATTATGCAGCTGGAAATTAAAATTCTATAAACTTGGTTTTATTCAAACAGCAGCCCTTTATCACATCTGGGCACTGTTTATTGAAAAGCTTACTGTAAGACCAAGTGAGCAAAAGCAGAGAAAAAAGCAGAAGACTGAAGCCCAGCAGAAGTCACTGACCCAAGAGTGCAGGCACGCCTGTGTCAGGGTCAACAGTGAACACAAACTTTCTTGAGCACCACTGCACTGCCTAAGACAGCAAAGAACGTTTGTGCAGAGCTACTTCCCCAAGCACTAGGGGGACAACAACTATCACACACTGCATTAAAAAATTCCAGAAACAAATACAACCTTTTAATTACCTTGACAGAAAGCTAACACTGACCAAGAAGCAGCCAGAGCCCAGCCTGAACAGGCTCCAGCCTTCCCAGCTCTCAATTCCAGTCATTCAGAGTCTCTGTGTGAGTTCCCCCGTGAGGTGACACAAAATTCAGCTCTTCTGAAGATCAGGAAATTCAGTTATGCACAGTATCATTACACAGGACACTCCTCACAACACAACAAAAAAAATTATAAACAAATAACTTCCAGCCAAGTTCAATAAAAGACAGTAATACCTTAATTTTCTGGTGAATATGCCTCAGTGAATCTGCTGTACCCATGTCCATGTTGTCACTGATGCACACAAAATCGAGCTTCATTTTTGTGTCCAGGTTAAGCATCTTTTGGATTTCCTTCCTTGTAATCACAATGACCTCTAGGACAAGGGAGAATGAGATGAGATGAAGCAGAAAAAAATCTAAATAATATTCATCACAAATAGGATACACCCACTTTTTTATTTAGAAAGGCTGATGACACTGTCAAAAGGCTTGAGTAACATAACTGGGCTCTCCAACCAGGCAAGCTCTTTTGGCAACAGTAACTTTTCAAGAAAAAAATTAAACTGCTAATGAACATGAAAACAATCTCCCCTGCTTTGCTGGGTGGAGGTTGTTACTAGAAGTGACACATGCATGTGTGGCATGAGTTAGCAAGACAGAACAGACACTTCTATCATTAACCAGCAATCTCAAGCCATATGTCCTCAAACAGACCAAGAGACCCCTTGTTCATGTCACCAACACATCAGAGCTTTGTCTTTTGCTGCCCTGATCCTGTGTAATCCTCTGTGGACACTACCACCAACCACACCATTACAATACAATGGTTAGACTATTTCCCAGCATCAGCTTGGCAAGAAAATGGAGTAATATATGAGCAACAAACTCATTCCATCTACAAAAGAAAAAGGATAAATGCATATTTGAAGGAAATCAACACTGGCATGAAAGCATATTTTCCAAAATGAAGAATGTGAGAACAGAAGCTCTGCAAAGAAAAGACTGAGGAAATAAAATGACAAGAAACCTTTTCCCCCCAGTCTCAAGAACAGGAAGGAAAAGCAACAATCAAATTTTCCAGTTAAAATATCCCCTCAAAACACCCCAACACTATAACATTGTATTCTACAGGGAATTTTAACAGACAATATGGGAAATAATAAATAATAATGATAATAACAGTATAGGCAAGATGAAAACACATCAAGAATAAATCTGCATCAATCAAAGCTTAACTCATCTTGAACCTATTAGAAGAAAAGAGAAAGGAACTGTAAACATGGGAATTATGTGGCATTTTGGTGCCAGAGACATGGCTGTTCCTCCACTCCCATACTGGATGCCAATGTGGATTTAAAAGAGGCTGAAGACCCTGGGGAAAGGGACTGAAAGCACACACTGAGTTAGGCAAAGAATGAACTGATGAAGCTGGAGTTGGTGCCAGGTTCAAGTTGTAAGCTCACGCAGTTGAGCACAAACCTGGTGAGCTGGGCAAAGCTCTCCTAAATATTAGGAGAGATGAAGCACTTGCAATTAGGGCAAAAGAGACACAGTGAGTCAGCCCATGGAACACCTACCTACTTACATAAACAAGTATGAGCAGCTAAAGTCTTATGTAGTGCTTAATAAAAATCATCCAGGGAGTGAATTCATGCCACTGGATCATTTAATGCAGGAATGCAGAGCTTGGTCACAGACATGAAGCAAGGAAGGAGGAAGGTGGCAGTTTGCTTACTGAAGCTGAAGACATTTAATGAATACAATCCTGCATGTCCACATTTTCACTGGAGACAGACAAGCTGAAGAGCTAGGTGTGAGAAAGGAGAAAGATCTGACTGCAGCAGCAGCACAGTGTCACAGCATGGTTCAGGTTGGAAGGGACCACAGTGAGTCATCTGATCCAACCTCCCTGCTCCAGCAGGGTCATCTCAAATCCCATTGCACAGGATTGTGTCCAGACAGTTCTGGGATATCCCCAGTGAGGGAGGCCTGTCCCAGTGCTCGGTCACCTGCACATTAAAGAAGTTTTTTTCTCATTTTCAGGTGAAACTTCTTAGGAAATCAGTTTCTGCCTGTTTCCTCTTGTACCATTGCTTGGCACCACTGAGCAGAGCCCAGTCCATCCTCCTGACACCTCCCTTCAGAGACTGACAGATATTGATGAGTTCCCCCTCAGTTGTCTTTTCCCGAGGCTGAACAGGCCCAGCTCCCTCAGCATTTCCTCATAAGAGAGATGCTCCAGTCCCTTCATCATCTTGGTTGCCCTCCACTGGTCTCAGTCCAGGAGCTCCTTGTCTCTCCTGTCCTGAGGAGCCCAGAACTGGACACAGCACTCCAGATGCAGCCTCACTAGGGCTGAGCAGAGAGGCAGCTACTAATGGTCAAGAACATCAAGTGGAAATGGTTATTTCTGGATAAAGAGCCAAACAAAGCACAATACTGATTACACAGAAGATTTTAGCTATCTAAATTTCCACTGCAAGATAAAAATATTGGGGAAAAGAAAAGAGACAAGAGAATAGGCAAAGAAGGCAGACATTCAGAATGCAGATTTCAACAAACAAAAAACAAATCCAAAGAACAGAAGTTCTTTAGGATTTTCTAATGAAACAGAATAAAGGCAAAGTCTGCTCTTAGTTTTGTTCCCTCACACTGAAATAGTAAGAAGCTAACACAGATAATCACAACCTGATCTTTACATCTTCACAGAAGAAAGAAGCAGTCAGGAAAAAAGCCACAATCTCAGGACAAAGAAAGAATAATCAAAAAGACAAAACAGAGAAGCAGAAATGCAAAAGACAAACACAAACATAAAAAACCCAGACTTGAAAGGTGTCAGGAAGAAGCTTCATAAGAAGCTGGGGGGATGCCACAGAGAGATCTGGTCCAGCACTCAAAAGGTGAACAAAAGCCTAAACTCAGAAGATACTGAAGAAGCTCAGCAGGTACTAAATAGCACCTTAGTCCCACTGTGAAGCAAAGCAACACCAGCCTGCCATTCCCCCTGCCCGGCTCTGGCCAAACCCCAGGGCCTGGCTCTGTGCTGCCACACGGGCTGAAAGCCTCAGACACAGCCAGTAACCCTGAACTTGGGGCCAGGCTGAAACAACAAACCACGAGCCAGCCCCGGGGAGCTGACACTCCTCATGCTGCTGCCCTTAATGACCCTGAGAAACAAACATGAGAGACTCATGGCTAGCAACCCAGGAAAAGACATCAAAGTTGGGAGAAGCCTCAAAGCAGAGAATCACTGATCTTGGAAAAGACCTTTAAGATCATCATGTCCAACCAACCAGCACCACCACCATGTTCACCACTAAACCTCGTCCTCAAGAGTCACATACTCAGGGTTTTTGAACACTTCCAGGGATGGTGACTCCACCACTTCCCTGGGCAGTCTGTTCCAAAGCTTTTAAACCCCTTCAGTAAAAACAACTTTTCATAATATCCAATCTAAACCTCCCTTGGTGCAACTTGAGACCATTTCCTCTCGTCCTGTCACTCGTTACCGGGGAGAAAAGACCGACACACACCTCTCTACAACCTCCTTTCAGACAACCCCGGCCCTTGGTGAGAAGGGGGGTAGAGGGTGCAGGCACAGAGAGCGCAGCCAAGAGGGCAGGAAGGGATGTGACTCGGGCCAACAGTGCAGCTCCAGCGCAGAGGAGAGATGTGCTACAGCACCTGCCCCGTCCGACAGGGCACCTGCGAACCGGCATTAGAACGGCGGGAGAACGGACGGGAGCGACGGCGGTGCCCGGGGACAGCCCGTAGTGACCAGGGGCAGTGCGCAGTCAGCGGGATCAGCACGCCCAGACCCCGCCGTGCCTCACCTTCGAAGCCGGCGCGCTCCAGGAGGTTCAGCGGATACCAGAGCAGGGGCCGGTTTCCCACCGGGAGCAGCGGCTTCGGGATGCTGGAGGTCAGGTCCGTCATGCGGGAGCCGCCTCCGGCCGCCATCACCACGGCCTGGAACTCCATCGTGTGGCGGAGTGACACAGAGACAGGGCAGGGCCTCACCGGGACAGGTGAGACAAGGCCGGTTCACTCCTCCGGTCCCCGCGACCGCTCCCGGCACTGACAGCGCAGCAATGGCGGCGCGGCCGCGCTGCGCCTGCGCGCGGACAGCCGAGAGCGTCGATGGCGGGCGAGCGCCGATAGAATCGACCCTCCTCCCCGGTGGGCTGCGTGCGGCCTTCACCCAGCCAGGGCGGCGAGAGGAACACCGAGAGAAGGACCCCGCGCTGCCGAGCGCCGAGTCACGGATCCCTGCCCAGCCACGGGGAGCGCTCGGCGAACAGCGCCCCCAGGCGGCCGCAGGAAGGACTGCAGGGGGTAATGCGGAGACGGGGTGGGGCTCGGTGTGGGGTGTACTGGGGGGCACTGGGGGGTCAGTTGGCAGCTGTGCTCCCCACACCATGTCCACAGAAGGGACAGGACTCACAGCGCCCCCCGCCCCCACGTGCCACGCTCTCCACACCATCCAGTGCAGGCAAAGCACCCAGCAGCCAGTGCCATGCTGACCCTTCCAGTTGCAGCACTGGCCACACACTCCAGTCCCAGCCCTAGAGAAGCACAGACACAAACAGGACCTGGAGCAGGACAGCAGGATCTGGTCCTGCCGTTTTATTGAATCCAGTGTCCCCGAGGCTTCCATGGCCTGGGGCACATGGGGGTCTCATTCATCCCAGGGGTTCTTGTCAGTGTCGATGGACATGCAGTTGTACACGGCGTAGCGCAGCAGTTCCTCGCAGACCTTGGCCCTGGCAGGGGGAACGCTAGGTCACGGCCATGACAGGCACAGAAAACCTCAGGCTTCCTTCCCCACACCCGCCTGGACATTCCCCAGGGGAAGGTTTGGGGAGTCTTGATGGGAACCCCAACACCAGCCCCAAGGAGTGGGGAACATTCCTATCCCCAGCTCAACTTACGAGGAATAGTTGGGCAAGAAGAAGATACAGGAGCAAGTGCAGGCCTGTGGCATCTGGTCGAACGCATCCAAGCTTGGGAGAAAGAAGAGTCAGACCCCAGCACAGCACAGAGACCTCACATCATGTGGGGACCCCAGCATGGCACAGGGACCTCAACACAGGCAGGATGGACTCACTTCGACCTTTCTGGGTAGACATTGATCTGAACTGGGAGGCGGCTCCGGCCGGTGACAAACTTGAGGAAACGGCTGAGATCCTCTGAGGGGAAGGACAGAGCTCAGTTCTCAGGGGCAGGACCATCCCAGTCACTGCTGTCACAGCAAGATCTGCCTTGCAGAATCACCCCAGGAGCATGGGGCAAAGCTAAGGGATGCTCTCAGAATCCCAGGAAGGGCCAGGTGGGATGACCCCAGCCAATTCCCAGGGAAGCACCTGGTGAGCACCCCTGGGGCATAGGGCAGTGGGTACTACATACCCTGGCCTGTCCTACTGTGCAGGAAGAGCAGGAAAGGCTTGGGGTCACTCACCACTGGTGAAGTTGTTGAGTGCCTCCAAGAAATACTGGATACGAGTATCATCAGGGGGGAAGTCATCGAACTTGACTGAGACAAAGAATGTGCAATGGCTTAATTAGAAACTCCCAGCAAAGCAAAGGAAAGGAGGAGACCCTCTGCTCCTCGGTGAGCCCATGAGAGCCCCTGGCTCCCCTGAGTGGGACCAGCACCTTGTGTCATGGTGGGTGGAGAAACAGAGGTCCTAGTTTGCAGAGTGGCCACTCGCCTCTGCCCTTGGCAGCTAAGGACCAGATGGACCAGAGTGGGGTCCAGTGGGGTGTGCTGCTAAACCTGAAGCATCCAGGGACCCCCTGGCTTATCCTCCCCCAGCTCTCAGGCACCCCATGACCAGGCTGCATGTGCAGGACAAGCCTTATCAAGGGGATCCCCTGCCCTTGTGGAGGGCAGGGAGCAGCTCTGGGCTGGCCCTGTGACTTACTGAACTTCCGTAGTTCAGCCACTGTGATCTCCGGGTCCCCGCAGATCCTCTTTTCTATCTGCTGCCAGGTGAGCAGATCCAGCACAGGCTGAGGCACCACACCAAGCAACCCGGCACGTATGGCTGCAATCTGTGGGGACACAGGATGGGCCCCATGTCACCACAGGGGGTCTAAGCCCTGGGCAGCCACCTAGGGCTCTGGGGACAGCAACCACAGGATCCCAAAAGGAATCCCCAGGGCACATGGACACCCTGGGCATGGGATGCACAAAGAAACCACCCAGCTGGAGGTGGGGGACACATTTTGGCAACTACCTGTCCCACAAGTACTAGGATGTCTTGCCACAGGAGCAGGGTCCCCTTGCAACCCTGGGGGACAGTGTCACCTGCTCCTTGCTCTCCTCCAGCCGAGCCTTTTGCACCAGGCGGATGAACTCCTTGCGGTCCTCGTAGCGCACAGCGGTGTTGCTGCCGTTGGGGATCAGCTCCACCATACGCTGGTCACTCAGCACTGTCGTGTAGGTCAGCTCATTTCCAAATTGGAACTCAAAGCCTTCCTTGTCCACCCTCTCCAGCACCTCCAGCAGCTTCACCTGCAATCCAGATGAGCAATAGCCACCACAGTGGAGGCAGAACAGCCATGAGAGGGCACAGCGCTGCCCCGCCAGCACCCAGCCCAGCTCACCAGCTCTGAGTCCACAGTGGCAAAGTCCTTGCTCCAGCTGACCTCTTCCCCTGCCAGCTGCTTCCACACCAGTGCTGGCAAAGACAGGATCTGCCAAAAGGAGCAGACACAAGCATTCTCCCCCTGCCTCTTCTTCACCCATGGGCAGCCCCTCTGCCCAAGACAGGGTGGCCCCTGCCAAGTCCCCTCACTGGCCAGGAAGGGTCTGCTGTGCTCACCAGAAACTCCTTGCTCCTCAGGGCTGCTCCCATCAGCTGCCCGATCCACTCATACTTGGGGAAGTCCTTGCAGGAGGGGTTGGGGACATACATGTCCCTGGTGTCACTGCTGCTGTTAGCCTGTGGGAGAGTCACTTAGGACACACAAATATTTGACGAGCCCAGAATGGTCTCTCCTGCAGCCTCCCTCACCATCACCCCTCCACCTGCCTCTCCAGCCCTTTACACTCCTCCAGGAGATCTCTACCACCCAGGTACAAGCACAGCTCCCCCAGCCAATAGCCCTGCAAGCATTAAGATAGGGCGAACACCCCTGGCTCTGCTGACTGACTCCCCTGGCCTGGACAGACAGTGGGATGCCAAACCTGATTGGAGGTGCGCACAAAGAAAGGCAGCGGCACCGGGACATCGCTGGAGCTGGGACACAGTTCCTCTGACACATCTGACAGGCTGTCCCGAAAGCCACCACCTGCCAGGGGGACAGAGGATGGTTAGTGCCTGACACACCAGGGCCAGACACTGAGCCACAGGATCTGGCCAAGCCGCTCCCCTCCCTGGGACAGCAGCAGCACTGGTGGGGTAGGGGAGATACAGGGATGATCTCATGTTTGCAGAGCAGGGCTGCCTCTCCCAGAGCAACTAGTACAGCATGGGCACCCACTGAGCTGCACCCCAACACAGGAGACACCAGAGGAGAGCTCTCACCATTGTCAATGATGCCCTCAGTGATGAAATCACACTCCCACCACTGATTGTAGGTCAAGGGCCACCTGTGGGGAAGCAACAGCCCCCATGTACATCCCTCCTCTGAGCATACCAGCAGCACCTGAAATGCCCTTGCACCCTGCTCTGGGGAAATGACACCCCACAAATATGACACTGAAGACCTACCTGTAGTCCAGGGGCTGATTGTTCTTGGAAGATCTGAGGCCTTCATACAGCTGGAGAGTAGTAGAGCAGAAAGGGGATGAGATGGGGGCAAGACACCTGCTGAAGTGACAGGCACCTGGCCCAGGGCATGGTGTTGCCATACCTGGGTGAAGACGGCGTTCCTACAGCTGGGATCCAGCGCAGGGTTGGCTCGGTGCTCCCGGGCCAGGAGCCGGTTGATGTAGAGCTTTGGCAGGGTGTGAGGAGCAGAGCTCTCCGAGGACTGCAGACAGTGGGCAATGAGGGCTTCACTCTGCTTGGACAGCAGCAGGAATGGCTTCATGTTCTAACAGGGGACAAGCAGGGATGGTTAGAGGTCTGATCCTGCTACCACCTGCTGTCTTCTGCTCCCCAGGTCAGCCCTGGTGTCGCATAGGAGAGACGCTTAGGACACCTCCTCCATCCCTCAGGCAATGCCAAACACAGCAGTTCTCAGCCCTGGGCTGGTCTGTCCCTACTGAATCAAGGAGGAAACACTACAGCCCCCAGAAAACCTGAACTTGTGAGGAGATGCCCTTACTGGCACCATCCCAGGGAAGCCTGGCACATGCTCACCCTGAGTGCATTGAAGGTGCCGATGCTGTCCTCGGAGAGAGGGATCAGGTAACACAGGACACTTTCCAGGAGCTGGACAAACCTGGAGACAGGAGAGAAGCAGTGTGAGGCTGCAGGAGAGGAACATTTCACCACAATCCTTGGGCACTGTGCTCCCTGCACATGGGTCCCCTCCAGGCCATGGAGGGACAACAGACACAAGGGGAGCACGCACCCAGCACCCTCTGGCCAAGCACTTTATTTCTTTTCCCCCAAGAAAATGCTGCAAACAAGGGCAGCCCAGCCAATGGCACTGCACTGCAGCTGAATCACTGTAGAGGGTCTCTGTAGGGCCAGTGCTGACCCCAGCCTGGGGCTGCCCTGCAGGCCAGGGCATGATGCTTTTTGGGACTGAGATCACCGTAGGAATTGTGGCATCCCTGTGCCATACCTCTGAATGAGCACAGCTCGCCGGTACAGCACGTCAGCATTCACCCCTTCCAGGAGAGGGTAGCGAACCAGCCGGGCTGGCTGGAACATGTCAGAGTTCAGGATCAGGTCCCACTCCCAGAAGGACATGATCTTAATCCCCTGCAGACGGACATTGTACCCCTGGTCTGCCAAGAAAGAACAGTGATGCTGCGTGTGCTGTGGTCAGCACAGCTTGGATGCTGCAACCAGGGGCAAGGTGCCCCCAGCACCTGCAGCATCTCATATGAAGCTCATTCCTCAACCTTCCCACCAGTGGAACCCAAAAAGGAGGCAGTGTGTCAGGAAGAGCCACAAGTCCCAGGACTAACTGAGGATTTAGGGCCAGGCTGGGCTGGCAGCCACAGTCTGGGTGCACAGGCTCACCCCGGCACTCCAGGAAGCGAATCTCCAGCACCGGCATGTGGGTTTTCATGTCGCGGAGGATGCAGACATTCTGGTAGCTGTTCCTGCACACAGCACAGAGGGAGATGGCAGAGCCATGAGGCACAGACAACGGTGAGGTGGCCAGTGAGGCACAGGCCACTCTGGCTCCCCAGCCAAGGATGTGCTTCTACCCATGCAAAAGCCCCCCCACCTCACCAGGGATGTGGCAGGAGGTGCCCAAGCAGAGAGAAGAGGCCGTCAGAGGCACAGAGACGTTCTGGAGAAGGTGGAAGCCGCATCCAAAAAGCCAGAAAAGAGCACAAATTCAAAGCAGTACAGAAAGACAAGATAGCTGAGAGCATGTCACTGTTCTTGGGGGGTCCCAGCACATCTCACAAGGGTAGAACCATCCTTCAAGCAGAGTTGGTCATGCAAGGGTGGTGTTTTTGAAAGAAACAGGGATTTGTATAAATGAGCAATTTAGTAAGTGTATTTTCAACACCTTTGTCAAGGTTCCATCAAAGTCCTGTGAGCCTATGGGGAAAACCACTGCAAGTATTCAGATGCAGTGAGGAGCTGGCTCCTGACATTGCAAAGGACACCTCTGCAGTCTCATGGGTCCTTCTTCAGAGATAGATTTCACTGCTCAGCCAGAAAACATCAAACAGACACGTTTTGGGGGAGGGTGAGGAGACCTTTGCACTCCTGTCTAAGCCCCTGGCTGCCTTGAGAAGGGTGCTCAGGGCCAGGGTGGAGAGGTGAATCACCCCAGGACTTCTTGACTACCTCAGGAAGGTAGCAGCAGTGGTGTGTGTTTCCAGAAGAGAGGAGGAAGAGGCAGAAAGAACACCAAAATCACCAGGCAGAAGGAAGCATGCTGCAGACCAGCTGCTGCAGCATGGGTGAGGAGCAGGAGAGGAGATCAAGGCACTTGACTGGCACATGGAAGCAAGGGACCACCACACTTGTGGGAGCAGATGTAGCCTGCACCCAGGGAGTTCCAACCCTTGGAGAGCCACTGTCACTGGCAAGTGACTCAGAACTAACCCCACCCCCATCCTTAATATCTGCTCAGGATGCAGAGACAGCTCAGGAGTTTGGCACAAGTTGGGTACAGGCTGCTCCTCACTCATTACTCACTCATTAATTAGGACTGTTCTCAGGTGCTGCAGCCTGCTTAGTGTTCCCCCATACACAGCCACTCGCCTGGGTACATAGGAATTGGACTGCCCATCCAGCATTAGCCACAGTCTCCTGGGGGTGAGAAGAGCAAGGAACAGCATTGTCCTCCCCTCATGAGCTGTGTGGGCCCAGAGATGCCCCCAGAGTTGTCCCAAGCCTGGGGCAAAGCTGTGTCTTCCTGGGGTGCATTTGGCAGCAGCTGTCCCCCACCTCAACTCCACACCCCTGTCTGCAGCTGGGGTAAATCTGGGTTGAAGAGGAAGATGGTGCTGTACCCTGCACCCTGCCCTTCCCTGGCATGGAGGGAACACCCCGAGGTCTCACTTGACAATGGCGCCTTTCTTCATGTTGAGCCGCACCCAGTGCTGCCCTGGGGGCCCGCTGCTCTCCCAGTACGTGTATGTCAGGTTGTCCGTCAGATGGGCTGCACCACAATCCTCCTGCAAGAATGCAGAGAGCAGAGGAGGGAGATGAGCATCCTTGGACATGCCATGGCCTCCTCTGAGATGGGTTTTGTGGGTTCAAAAGAGGTCAGGAACAGGCCAGCCCCTCGGTTTGTTAGGCTGTGAGTGGATGGTGACTCCCTGACATAGCAAACTGGGCATGGCTGTGGACCCCTAGTGCCCCAGAGACATGATGGGGTTTGGCTCCCGACGCCCAACTCCCAACAGCTTTGCTACAGCAGCAAAATCCCCCCACGATCCCCTGCCCCTTGCAGAGGGGACAGCCACAGCTGGCCACTCCTCCCCACATCTGTGGTGATGCTCACGTGTCTTACGCTGATTTTAGGCTGCAGAGGAACCCCACTACGCACCATCTGTGAGGAGACCTCGATGCTGTTGATGTGTTCTTTGGTGCAGTCCACACACTGCAGCTTCTTCTCGCTGTGATTGTACAGGAAGCGCCCCAGCTCCATGTCGTGCTCGTAGGTCCAGCCTGGGGGCACAGACCTGCAGGGAGTCTCTGTGTTAACAGGATGAGGAGACCAGGCTGTGCCCCAAACCTGCCCATGAGCAGTGTGCAGGAGCCCCAGCTGAGACTAGCTGCAGCATCTCATGGCCACCAAATCAGCATGGTGCCAAGCCACTGTCCCTGCAGCAGATAGATGGCACATCTGTATCTCATCACCAGCACACCAGGCATTTATGGCCACTCCAACCCAGTGGGAATAGCACACAGTCACTCCAATGGTCTGTGGAGCAAAGGCCATCTTTGCTTGAACAGTGCCGAGGTACCAATGCAAAAGGCATCTCATGGCATCCATCTTCCCCACTCCAGACCCTGAAGCCAGTCCTGGCCCTGCAGGCATGTCCAGGTCCTAGCCAGCAGCCCCTCAGGATGTTGCAGTCCTGCTCTAGGAGATGCATTCATACCTAAACTTCTGCACCGTGGCCTCATCCTGCTCAATGAGCCTGGGCATCTCTCCAAGGCGCATGGAGTACGTCAAGTCCACCACTTGTTCCCAGCTGGAGCAGCAGCGGCAGAGGAGTCACACAATGGAAAAGATGTGTCAGTGCTCAGTGTGTCCATTATTGCCTTAGCCTGAAGTGTAGTAGCAGTGGTGGGGCACTGGGGGTGACATCCAGGAACAGCTGTGGGAAGGATGAGTGTCCCTGCACCCGGGTACAGGCTGGGACAGAGCAGGGGAATCCCGCCCTGCACATGACCTTCTGTCATGAAAATAAAATTTGAGCCCTCTGATTACTGCACTACCTCTGTGACATCGCTCAGCCCAAATAGAAATGACTCAGAACGCCCTTGGCATCATCTTTATTCTGTGCAGGCGCTGCCACAAGCAAACGGGATTAGTCTACGAGGGAGCACTCACCGGTGCTCGGCGGGGATGTGCCCTACCTGCGCTGGAAGGAGTGAGTGGGCTGTGCTGGGCGTGCCCAAGAGATTTGGGATGGCTGGGTTGCATGTCCTCTGTGGGGACCGGCCACACGCGTCTCCAGCGCCCAGAGCCCAGTTCCTGCGGGGGCGCAGCGGGCCGGGGCCATACCTGACAGCAGGTCTGTAATCCACGCCCAGCGTTTGGTGCTGACACTGGATCCTCTGCACGGAGTCAACCGGGACTAATTTATCTCCTCCCTCTCCGAACCTCTGCGCCAGCACCCAGCCCTCCGCCAGGCCACGGGTGCTTGTGTACTCCTCCAGCTGCTCCTGAAGGCACATCCCGTCCTGTCACCGCCGTCGGGAGCCGGCACGCCCGGGTGGTTCCCGGTGCCGGTCCCGCATTACCTTGCTGAGCTTGACCCAGAGCCCGGCGCCGTTGCAGTACTCCTCGCCGGTGGCGCGCAGGCAGCCGCCCTTCCGCACCTCGATCGTGGCCCGCGCCGCCCGCTTGCCGCCCCGCGCCGGCCACAGATCGGAAGAGCGTC
>JANPWX010000399.1:160150-174568 GCA_024734555.1 Trochalopteron elliotii
CGGGGGCGCCCCGCCTCGGGCAGTCCTCGCTTCCCGGCTGCCGCCTCCTTGCCGGGCAGGCGCCGCTCCGCCCGTGACCCGGGCACGCCCCAGCGCTTCTTCATCACTCTCGGGCAGCCAGCAGGCGCTCCGCTCTCCAGCTCCGGGCCCCCTGTGCCAAGATATGACTCTGTTACGCCCCAGTATTCGGCAGGAGCTGACCCGGGTCACAGGCATCCCCTTGCCCTGTGGCTTAGGACTCTACTCCCTCCCGGCCTCCAACATCTCTGTCATTGCTTGCATTCCTACAAACAGAGAGGGAGTCCTGTGGCATCAGGGTACGGGGCTACATCTCCAGCATGGATATGGAAAAGAGGTGACTGGGAATTCTGGTACGGGAGAGACAGCGGCTGGCTGTTGTATCTCTGCCCTGGGCAGTACTGCAGAAGGAGAAGATGCTCCAAGCACTTGCTGGGGAGGAGGACAGTCTTCCCTGCCTAGAACAGCTTTATCCCACGTGGCAGAGGCATCCTGGCAGTAGGAGTGAGGCCATGACAGCCAGCAGCACCCAACCCCCAACCCCACCCTGAACAGCAGCGTGTCACCCCATGTCATGTCTGCTTGTTGCATACCACAGCAAGGCGGTGGCAGAGAGCAAGTCAGCTCCACCCCATTCTACCTTGATTTCTTCAAGTTGGGCACAAAGGGCTGAGTTGAGGTATCATGAAACAAGGAGGCTGGCAGAGCTCAAAGGTTCCCACACCCCCCTGGTGCCTGCCTGCTCTCCTGGCAGGTCAGAGTCCAGCTCCATCCTTGCCTGCAAAGGCAGAGTGCAGAGAGATCCAACAGCTGTTCATCCCTTGCAGTGTTATCTGTTGAACAGGCGCGACTGTACCTCACTGCAGCAATGGCCTGCCTTGCTGTGAACCATGGTGCAAAAGAAATGAGGACTTCAGCCTTGCTCTTAGCTGCAGTAACCACAGCTAGGAAGTCCTTGGCCCCCCCTCTGCAGCCACGTTACCCTGTACCACTGATTTGCAGAGCTGCTGCAAAGGGTTGAGCCCGTTAATACTCTGAGTCACCTCTGTGACACTACTTTGTGTACAAGACAGGGCAGGGCCTATGTCTGCTTCACCTCTCATGACACTAGTCTTCACTGCTGTTTGGAATCACAGAATCATTTAGGCTGGAAAAGACCTCTAAGTTCATAGAGTCCAAGTGTTCACCCAGCACTGCCATGTTTATCACTAAACCGTATCTCCCAGTGTCACATCCACTATGCAACACAACAGAAGGACACAGGAGCCCCAGCCAGACCAGAGAAATCATCAGGAAGGGCAGGAGCAGTTAGCTAATTCATTTTATTTTAGATCCTACATGAGGTAGGGACAGACAAAACCTGTCAAACTACTAAGTTTGTCATACTCCAGGGGATTAGCAGAATAACGAGAACAGCTAGAGTACATGTGCATTATTAATCACTTGAAACTCTTCTATCACAATCCAGCAAGTTGAAGGCAGGAGAGAGCAAGTGGTTAGGTGGAGCCATGACATCAGTCCCTGCCCCAGCTCACCTCTACCCACCCTGTAGGGCTGCAGCTTTGGCACACAGAGATGCTCCTCAGCAGCACAGAGACACCAGCACCTTCCTTAGGATAGCACTGGCTTGAAAATTGATCTCCACTGATTTGAGACTGGTGGTTGGGGCAAGGACATGCAGCTGCTGGTTCCTGATGCTCAGGGGGACTCTCTTGCCCCAGCCACATGCAGCAGGACTCCAGGGCAGGGGCACTTGATTTGTACCTTGTCAAACATGACAGGAGACAGTTCCTACCCACAGCTTTAGACTCCAGAGAAGAAACATGACCCAGCACAGACAGAACACCTATTTTGGGCCCCTGAGATTGGCCAGAGTTGAGCCAGGCTGACCTTCTCCACAGTTCGCTGGGCTGTCACAGCAGAAATTCAGTTTGTGATTGGCTTTAAAACACTGCAGATGAGAGGACCACGCAGAAGACATCCAGGCCAGCTCCCCCTTCCCAGCTTACCTTTGCACAGTGTACTGAACAGCACAAGCAGTGGGTTATCTTGGCATCGTTCCACAGCAGCCATGTTTTTCCAGACCCTCTGACCATGCATCAAACAATCTCACTGCTGCAATGGACTTCTCCTCCTACTAGAGGGGCTTTCACAGGTCTCTCCACCCCAGTACACCACCACAGCAGCAACTGCTGCAATTCTCCAACATGTATACGGTGGTAACAAAAAACAGACAGTAAAACAATGGTTTATATGGTAAAAAAAAAGGTTTTCTCAGTATGCTTGTAGGAGTTAAATCCAGACCATCCTGGGTGATCCCCTTTCTGCTAGGGCCATGGTCCTGTTACTACAAGTTCCTTTTAAACAGAAATCCCTGTCACCAGCTAGATCCTTTCACCAGAGTTCCAGCAAGCCCTTGGGCAGCACTCAGTGACAGGAAATAAGAGGTCAGATGCTAAAAGATCTTGCTGAAAGGAAGAGTACAGAAATACAGGAAATGTGGGAAAAACTAGTTGACAACTCCATAGTCATCAAGTGCTTCAGGTTAGTGAGGGCATAGATCTAAATCTGGCAAGATGAGACTGGAAGGTTGATCACAGTGCCCAGGGCTGTACAAGAAGTCTTGAGCATCTCCAAAGACAGAGGTGCCACAATGCTTCTAGGGAAGGATCTCACCACTTCAGCCAGGTTCTGGTCTCAGGATCGCCTTGCACAGCAGGTCTCTCCTCATCATGGAAGGCTGGGGCTTTGTACATGGATAATGAGAGGGAATAGAGCTGTCTAAACACATCTCAGTGAGAAACCTGAAGTGTTCTGGCTATACCTCTGCAATTGCCTCAAGTACCCTCCTTCAGCTGCAGTTTCTTTCAAGAGCAGGAGAGCCAGAGGCGCTTGCTCCCCCACAACTGATCACCCCAAGCAGCCCTAGCTACCTCCTAACCTGCCCATTCCCACAGGTGACATCAGCTCACCCTCCACCAAAGACTAGAGCCATCTTATCCATCCCACCCTGAACTACTTACCAACCAACCCCTGGCCAGCAATAGAGAGGAGTCTATTTTATTGCTGTTTCTAATTCTGCTCAGTAAATAATGTGGCCTCCTGCTGATCTCTGGTAGAGGCAAGAGGGCAAGTTGGAAAAAAGCAGTATCGATTCCATTCCAATGTCAGTCCCTTTTCAGATGGCTCATTTCAAAACCCAGCTCACTGCTGCAGGCTTCTTCCTCAACACTCCTGACTGAGGGCAAGCCAGCAGATCAAAGTCCTTTCACCAGCTTACTCATGCCCATTTAAAACAGACACCCTAGGAAGTGACTCAGCCACCAGCATGGAAGAGTATTGCACTGGCTCTGCTCCTGTTCCCATCCACACTGTTAGCTGAAATCAGCCAAAGCCACAGAGATCAATCCTGAGAAAACTCTAGGATTTACAGAAGACCTCCTCTAGCAGACAGGACTTCACGCCCACCCAGCTGAGCATGGAAGGCCCTGCTGCAGGCAAGGGCTGCCATAAACATCTTCCCCATTCACCCTGTGCTCTCTTCAGTCACCACGATGCAGGAGATGGCAGCGCATGCTCCTTCCTGGTCCAACATCCCTTTTAAGCAACAAACTGCCTCAGCAGATCTGGGAATACGTGTTTCAAAAGAAACTCGTGAAGGGAAGGACTTTGTTTACAACTGGAAGTGATTTCTGGATGACATACTCCTTCAACAGAAAAGAAAAAGCCATAAACATTAAGACAGGATAAAACTTAACTCACAGCATCAGCCCCACTCCAGTACAGCCCCCATGACTGTGTGACTCACAGTAGTGGAGGTCCAACAGACCACACAGGCTGGAGCTGGGGGTATAAATGTAGACTAACATCTAGCAGTTCCCATTGATAGCAATTACTAGCCCTGCCTAGAGCTGGGAAGATCCACAAATATTTCCAAGAAGTTGTAAAGGTTTCATTGCCCACTCCTCACTCACAGAGCATGTGTCCATCTGCTCAAGGAGCTCCAACTCTTGGTACCCTTCTACACTGCCCTAGGGCAAACACTTTTCCTATTCACCTGAAACCTCTATGTTCTTTCCCATGGACAAGAGCTGGGGAGCAGAGCTTGGCACTGCCATGCCTGCTACTGCTTTAACCTCTGCAGTCTGGAAGGTGAACTTGGCCCTGACAACAGATCTCCAAGAGAACTAGAACAGATTAGTTTAATACTGGCATTCAGGGGTAAAATGAAGCACAAAGAGCCTGGGAGAACAGCTGCCAGGCCACCAGCATGCTGGATGCAGAACTAAAAGAACAAAAGGGAAGCAGACCATTCCCACCCACTGTGAGGGAGCAGCTTCCCCAGCAGTCGCTGCTGTAACAAGAGGTGCCAGGGACAGCAACTCAGATTTTGTGTGATGTAAAAGCATTGGAGTCCCTTTGGAAGCACCCACAGTCCTGCTGTGCAGGTCTGTTATGACACCTGGTGGCCACGGGCACCCCTGCAACACCTGCCACCAGCCTGCCCCATTCTTCTTAATCCTAGATAAATGATCTAATTTCTATTGACCTCATGTGAGAGCAGGAACAAGGCAATAGAGTGTGGTCAGAACACACTGAGCATCTTGGCCACCCCACAGTCTCAGCAGCAGCTCACAGTTCTCTGGTCCTGCGGTGTAAGCTGCTGTGCAACTTTGTCTCCTTACCCCACTTTTGTTTGAGCAAAGTCCAGCCTGGAAGGGGCGAGCATTGGTGGAGCTACAAGACATGGAGAAGAAATTCATTACAAAAGCCTACCAGACCTTTCTGATGCCTGAGGGCTCAGCCAGGGTTCCATCATCACAGTCACATTTACAATCCAAACTAGCTCCCACCCTGCTGAAGACCCAACCCTTCATGTCCACTGCTGAGAGCCAGGCTTCACACCTATATATTTATTATATATACACATCCCGTGGGGACAAGGGAATGCTTCCCACTGCACAGTTTCCTTGAAAAATTGTCCATGCTGGTTGGTCAGGCTGCAACATCACTCTTCCCACGGACTCATATCTGTGTCAATGGCCACGCAGTTATAGGCAGCATAGCGCAACTTCTCTTCACATACCTTGGCTCTAGGGATGGCAGGAAGGAAAAAAAATAAAGATAAGGAGGAGCTGCCATTGCTGCATTTGCCAGTTGAGAGGACAAGATGTTTTCTGAAATGGAGGATATGCTTCACCAGGGGCTCACAGAGAGAAACTCAGCAGCCACGTGGGACAGGCAGGGGATGTAAGTGTGGCAAAGTGATGGGGCCCAATAGGTCAGCACCAAGGTTAAGAAGAGAGCCCACACACAGTCCCCCAGACACAGGGAAACATTAAAACTTACGTGGCATAGTTGGGCAAGAAGAGAGTGCTGGAGCAGGTGGATGACTCTGGCAAAGCATCTGTTGTCTCTGAGCTGGGAAGAAGGTGACTGGTTAGAACCACCAGGCCAGCGAGGCAGGGAGCCCAGACAACCCACCCCCTTTGGTGTGAGATCTGTCAGCCTTGCAGACTACAGAAGAATGGACTTACCCCATCTTGTCTGGATAGATGTAGATCCGTGCTGGAAGGCGACTTCTGCCAGTGACAAATCTGAGGAACCGGCTGCGATCCTCTGTGAAGGAAAAGCAAAGACATTAGCAAAACCTAGAGGGATGTGAGAGGCAGTACAGCTGCTGCCAGGAATTCCCAGCACTAGCAAGTAGTCCCTTCAGCCTAGCTGCTTGCTTTCCTTGGGTGGTTTCCCTCCCAGCTCCCAGCCAGCAGGCAGGAGCTGTCATGGCACAAGATATGCATGGACAGAGCAAATTGCTCACCATTGGTGAAATTATTGAGTGCTTCCCAGAAGTACTGAACACGGGTATCCTGTGGCTCAAAGTCCTCAAACCGGGCTGTCAGAAAGGATACAGAAAATGAGTTTAATAAAGATCTGAGCTCCTCCCTCTTTGGCAGTGGGTGCCTGCAGGTGTGATCACACAGACCCAAGGTGCAAGGAATATATATAGTCAGGCCCCTCCCAGGAAGCACAGCCAGACCCACATCTCAGCTCCACAGGGGCTCAGATACTGGCAGCCTAGGGATGCCTCAGCCTCTACTATGAGGCCCAGGATGGAGTTAAAGGACACTCCTGTCACCATGGGCACCCAGCTAAAAGCAAGAGGTACACAGGACCATATTCTCACCGTAAGAAAGACTAATACTGGCCTCCCACACTTCTTCTTGTGCCAGCACAGACAGTAGAGAGTCTTGTTTTCAGGAAGAGTTTTCAGCAAAGCCTTTTACTTACTGAGTCTCTTCAGGGCATCAACTGTGACTTCAGGGTCTCCACAGACCTTTTTTTCCAGCTCCTGCCATGTAAGGAGGTCAAGAACAGCTTGGGGCACCACCTTCAGCAGTCCAGCCTGCATGGCCATGATCTGAAAAGGAGACAAGGCAGGTAAGCAGCATGTCTTGCCTATTTCCCTGACTAGGAACTCT
Source organism: Trochalopteron elliotii (assembly GCA_024734555.1). Lineage (NCBI taxonomy): Eukaryota > Metazoa > Chordata > Aves > Passeriformes > Leiothrichidae > Trochalopteron > Trochalopteron elliotii. Next base: position 166,651 of record JANPWX010000399.1, read on the forward strand.
ACTGGATTCAAGCCATGTGACTGCTCAGTACATGCTCCAAGGAACCTGAAGAAACGGGACACGATCCCAGAGAGATGCATCCCTGCTCATGCAGAAAGCCTGTGTTAGAGCTGTGAATAAAACACCCTATCACCCACGCTACTAGAGGGCACTTCGCTTCCCAACAACCCCATAGGCTTCAGGACCCAACTGAATGGGCTGGATACCATGGCCCTAATGAGCACAGGGACACTAACCATGGTGCATTTTACCAGGAACAGCCTGGGGGCAGGTCTCTGGGAACCAATGACCACCCACAGGGTGGGACAGTGTCACCTGCTCCTTGCTCTCCTCCAGCCGAGCCTTTTGCACCAGGCGGATGAACTCCTTGCGGTCCTCGTAGCGCACAGCGGTGTTGCTGCCGTTGGGGATCAGCTCCACCATACGCTGGTCACTCAGCACTGTCGTGTAGGTCAGCTCATTTCCAAATTTGAACTCAAAGGTGTCTTTATCCATGACTTCCATCACCTCCAGGAGCTTCACCTGCCCAGGCACCAAGTAAGTGCATGTTAGAGAAATGGCCAGAGAGCAATGACGTGCCCAAGTCCTCATGTTCTCCCTTCCCAGACAAGTGACAGTGACACAACATGGGATATGCTGTCCTAAAGCTGTTTAGCAGACCTTGGGCCACTGCACGCTTGAAGCAGCAGTCAGCATGGCTGCATCACTGTAACAGCATTTGGTGCATCCTTACAGCTACAAGTTGCCCTTTGTTGTGTTTATTTGACATATCGTAAGAGGAAGCAAATACATGAGGACTGGGACACAAATCAGCGCCTTGCTGAGTGCCACAAGGAGTAGGATAGGCACAGCCTCCCAGTCCCTCTCACCAACACGGAGTCCACAGCAGGGAAGTCTTTGCTCCAGCTGACCTCTTCCCCTGTTAATTGTTTCCATACAAAGCCAGGAAGAGCCAGGACCTGTAGAAGAAGAGATTTTACTGAGTCTGTGTCAGAATGAGACCTCCCCAAAGATGGAGACAGGACTCAACAATGCAGACAAAGAGGCTTTCCTACTTCCCCCTCCACATGCAGAGCTCATCGTAGCTGAGTAGAGACCAAACTGTCTCCCAAGCTCTCCGGAGCATCCCCCAAAACTCAGGCTGAAAGTTCTCCAAACTGCTTGGCCCCAAACACCTCTTGTCCCAGTGTGTGACCACAGAGCCCTTCCATGCTCCTGTTACACAGGCTGCAGCACAGGACTATCAACTCCCTTTGCAGCAAATCTTCTCAAAGGGATGGGGTTGAAAGCTTACCAGAAACTCCTTGCCCCTCAGAGCTGCTCCCATGATCTGCCCAATCCACTCGTACTTTGGGAAGTCTCTACAGGAGGGGTTGGGGACGTACATGTCCCTGGCTTCTCCAGTGCCATTACCCTGTACAAGTGAGAGGCAAAACTCCAAGTCATAACTTCAGCACAGCATGAAACACCACAGACTACTCCTGCCATGCCTCTGGGCACTTCTCACAGCAGAAGTGGGCTAAGCCCCCCATTCCCCTTGGCAATATTCCCAGTGAGAGACCGGTATCCAGGCACTTGTCAGCATAGTCTAAAATGAAATGCCACAAAGCGAACCACCCAACCCCTCACAAAGAAAAGCTTTGGACCCAGAAAAGTAGGTATGTCCCTGGCATGCAAGGGGACAGGGACAGCACTGCACTGCCAGGCATGGAAGGGTCTGCCCCAAACATCCCACACACAGCACCTGGTTGGATGTGCGCACGAAGAAGGGCAGTGGCACAGGGGTGTCTGCTGAGCTGGGGCACAGCTCCTCTGACATGTCTGCTAGGCTGTCCCGAAAACCACCACCTGCAACCCCAAAAGAAGGGCATTTTTAGTGATGTAATCTCCCCATGTGCTGATCCTCACAGTTATGGAGCAAAGATCAGGATTTCTGGTCCAACCTGGCCCTGGGTTGACCAGAAGTCTCCTGTTAGAGTCTTATGGCACTGGACAAAGTAAAAGAGAAATAACATCCCTACCTGGCCTGTGGAGAACAGCCAGAAGGATCACTGGCACTGATAAAGCTGCTGTTAGTGACTAATAATGACTAATGGAAGTTTGGTTCCCCTCCCAGCAAACAGCACTCTTTAACTGCAACATAGCCAGGGGTGGCAGGACAAAGCAACCTGCCTTCCCTCTCTCCTCCATGGAAATTACACTGGGCCCAACCAAAAGCACCCACAGCAACAGTAACCTGATCAAGCCCCAACTGCTCCAGAGGAGCTCTGGCCTCCTGCAGCCCCTACCTTGGTCGATGATGCCCTCTGCGATAAATTTGCACTCCCACCACTGGTCATAACGCAGCGGCCACCTGTGGAGAACCAGGCATCACCTGAGCTGCTGCTCAAAGCCAAGGAGGTGCTGAGACAGGCACAGCAGGGACATCAAGGGACTAAGGTGGAGTAGTCTTGAGTTTAGGACAGCATAAGATCTCAATCTCCAGAGACAGCTGCATCCTCAGGAGGGAGGTGACACCTTGGGGAACGGGCCATGATCCCATTGCTGAGCTGGCTCCTGTCCTAGCAAACCCTCTCTAGAGTACAGGACACGGGATTCCCAAACACCCTGCTGTGACAGGACACAGCTCCCAGCACTGCATAGTGCCTTCCCTCCCTGAGACACTGCTTACCTATAATCTAGAGGCTTTTCAAACTTGTCTGAGGGTTTCAGGCCTTCATACACCTGCAACAAGCAGAGACAATCAAGGTTGGTATCCTCACTCCAGGGAGAACTGGTGCCACATCAAGGCAGGTACATGAAAACACATCAAGTCTCACAGAAGTTTGGGGTGTTTGTGCACACACAGAGCCCCAGATCCATTGAAGGTGGGGAGAGAATGCACACAGGAAGATCAGCATTGCTGTAAAACCACAACACAGAAATGTATGGAGCCACTTGACTGTTGTCACACAAGAATTCTTTGCTGCCTTTTTAATGCAACAGGATTGTTACACTCTCCATTAACAACATGCCACAGAGAGCATCCAGGATAGAGTACAGATTTCAATTCAGAGATCCCAAATCCCTCCTAGATATTATTCCTGGATATGGGACCATCAGCACATGTAATTATAGGGCCCGTGAGTCATGCGAAGAGGCCTTGAAGGCCTGGTCTATCTCCAGCTCCAAGCTGTCCCTTCCACCCATCTTAATGCAGGTAATTTTGGTTTTGGGATGCCCCACTCTCCCCAGAGCAGCAGGGATCCTTGCAGGAGGGACAGTACCTGGGTGAAGACAGCGTTCTTGCAGCTGGGGTCCAGGGCAGGGTTGTCTCGGTGCTCCATGGCCAGGCGTCGGTTAATGTAGAGCCTTGGCATGAAGTTGGGCTTGCTGGTCTCCGAGTCCTTCAGACACTGGGTAATGAGAGCTGTGCGCTTCTTGGACAGCAGCAAGAACTGCTTGATTTGCTGCCAACAGGGATGCACAAAACAAGTCACCTACTTTAGGCTGAAGCCACTGCACCTCCAGGTTTCTCCCCTTCCCAGGGCCTTCCCATCCAGACACATTCTCATTGACAGTGTGTGCTCCCCCTCTGCCTCTGAAAGATTCTGCATTCTGGCTTAAGAGAGATAACAAACTCAGCCCTCAGTCCACCAGCTGTCATCTGATGCTCACAATCCAGTGTTGCTTAGATTCTCCTTTACCCTCACTCTCACAAGAACTCTGGTCTTACTACCCCTTTTAGTTGTTATCAAAGCCAGCTCCTCTAAACAAACAATAATCCTCAAATGCTTTCGGTCCCATGTTGACTTGGCACAGGAATTACAGTGCTTTCTGACACTAGGCCTGGAAACGCACAGAATGGGGCTATCCTGGTAATGTCCAACATGTGTATTCTTGGAGAGGATATAAGGAAAACAGACAACTGGAGGAATGAACTCAGCACTATGCAAAGGATGAAATACAAAAGCTTATTAAAGCCAGGAAAAATGTTACTGGTAAAAGCCTTGATGTTTGGACGAGCCAGCTCAAAGCTGCTGGCAGGAAGCACAGGAACAGAGCGTCCTGGGCTGAGATCTTGGAGGTGATGTGCATCCAGCCTGCACGCCCAGTGCTGCTATGATCTAAGCCCCTTTGAGGGTGAAATGTTCTGGTTTGAGCCCACTTGTTAGCCCACAGCTACATGCTTCTACATCAGCAGTTTAGCAGGAAAATACACAATATCACCTTTCACAGTGTTAGGGACCTGAGCTCAGAAAGGTATTTCTGTCCAGCTGCTTTAAAGGCAATGACAAGCCCTGGCTGCCTCCCTTCCTACATCATGAGCACCCTCACCCTGCCAGACTGAAGCCCCAACAGGACACAGAGCCAACTGCTCACCTTGAGTTTGCTGAATGTGCCAACAGTGTGGTCCCAGGCTGGCACCAAGTGATGCAGGACACTGTCCAGGAGCTTGATGAACCTAAATCCCAAAGAAGAAGGTATTGCAACAAGGAGTGATGGGGATCTGCAAGTCTATTGCAGACCACACACCCCTGAACACAAACAGAAAAATAACTGATCCAAACCAAACCCAGCATAGTTTTTTACATCATGGAGCCTTTGGTACTAAATTCTCACTCCCTGGGCACTGCATGCATTTTGCACCCTTTACAAGCGACTCTGCATATACCTGTGCCCAACACTGCACAGGCATGTTGTGCTTATGACACACAAGACACTGTAAACTTGAGCTACAGAATTCCTCTGAAAGCATGACAGAGCCACCCCAGAGAGCCCACTTTGTTCCAAATGATTCCCAAATTTCTCCAGTATGCAGGACGTCTGTCTCAAAAGGAGTGTCACAGTTTTATAGCTTCCAGCCATGCACATGGAGATGACATCCATCCCTGTCTGCTCCCCTCCACACAGTACCTTTGAATGAGCATGGCCCGTCGGTACAGCAGGTCAGGGTCAGTCCCTTCTAGGCGAGGGTAACGCACCAAATTGGGCAACTGGAACATGTCAGCACTGAGCCCCAAGTCCCTCTGTCGGGAGGATTTGATTTTGATGCCTCGGATACGAACATCGATCCCGTCATCTGCCAAGAAAGACCATGGATGATATGCCAAGATCACAAGAAAGCAAGCCTTAAATTAAGCGTAGGAGGTCTACAAGCAAAAACAGTAGGAATGTACCAGCTCCACCAGCTCTGGGGCTGGGCACTGAGAGCCTCAAATACCTCTGAAGAAGAGGTGAAGAAGAAATAGGGCATTTACAGGAGAAAAAGAATTAAATAATTGAAGGCAGAGAAAGATAGGATGAAAGCTGAGAACTTGCAAAACTTCAGATCTCCCAGGAGTTTCCCATGGTTCTTTTGAATCTCATCTAAAACAGCCCACAGGGAGAAGAAGTACAAGTCACAGAACAAACTCTTAATGTAGAGTATTCTACAGGTGCATTATGGATGTGGCCACAACAGCCAGTCCTACCTCTGCACTCCACAATCCGGATCTCGATGACAGGCAGGTGTGTTGTCATGTCCTCAAGGATGCACACATCCCCGATATAGCTCCTGCAAACACAGCACAGATGAGGACTGAAGGGCTGTTCCCTCATCCATCCTGCCAAAATCCACTCAACACTTGTCAGGGAAGACGGTTTGCATATTTTGAAATGGGAGCCTTTGGCAAGAACTCAGTTCTTGCTTACAATACAGCTGAATGCCTGAACCTGCTGGTGACCTCAGGTCCAGGTACCATGATTCTGATGAGTCCCACAATCAGATGAGGAGAGCCTGAGGACTCTACCACGCTATTGTAGGCAGAGTGAACTTGCATGACTGCTTAAGGCCATCGTTCAGCACCTTGGGCCCCTGCAAGAGCCACGACACCCTGTGCACCTCCACCCACTCACTCATCAATGCCGACGTCGTTCAGTTTCTTCAGATTGTCCCCCTCGCCCCCATACACAGCAACCCGCTTGGGCATGAAGTTCTCATCAGTGGTATCCACTGTCAGCAGTAGCTTCCTGCAAAGGGAAGCAGGGCATTAAGGAGAAGGCAACTGTATCTGAACACTTATCCCTATCCCCTCTCATCACTCAGTCATGCTGTTACCAAGCTGGGATTCCCAGGTACCTGTGACAATGCTAAAACCCCTTCAAGCCCAGAGGCAGAGTAAGGGCTGAGGGGCAGGGAGCACAGGGCAAATCTGGGTCATGACACTCAGGCAGACAGGGAGTGGCAAAGCTTGCCCCAGTCTCTAGTCACCATGTAGGGCAGAGATGACAATGTAGAGCAGACAGAGATGACTCACTTGACAATGGTGCCTTTCTTCATGTTGAGCCGGACCCAGTGCTGCCCCTGGGACCCATCACTCTCCCAGTATGTGTCGGCATGGCTGTCAGTCAGGCATGACACATTGAAGTCCTCCTGGAAGAGGGCAAGTGAATGAAAGGAAGATCAGATGGGGGCAGGATTAACTTCTCTTTAGTGGTCACTTTCACCATGAATCTTAATGTCAGAGGGCATCACATTGGCCTGTTCCACTTGCTGGGCTGTGGGTAGACACTGGGAGTGCAGAGCACACAGGACACTAGGGTTAACCCTCCGAGGTGCCCTGGGGTCACACCTACAGCACACAGTATCAAGCCCTCCCTAAAATCAGCTTTGCAGCTAATGTCAGCACTGGCTTCTTAAAACACTGTCCCTCCAGGGGCTACATTACACAACATGCTGCACAGTACTCCCCAGGCTTTTCTCCCACATCCTCAAAAAGAGTCCAGTCCAGGCCAGAGCAGCACAGCAGGCACAATTTATGCTCCCCAGCCCCACGGCACAGCAGGGCTGATGTAGCCTTGTCCCTTTAACCCACCGTGTAGGAGGAGACATCGATGCTGTCCACATACTGCTTAACACTGCCCAAGTTCTCATCCTCCTTCCCAATGTGGTCATACAGAAAATGCACCAGGTCTTCATCACATTCGTAAGTCCATGTTGGGGGCACAAACCTAGCAGGGAAAAGGGATTACTGGGTCTGGAGAGCCAGAGGCAGCCAGGCTAACGGGTCAAAAAAGGAAGGTCCATATCCTGCTTGTCTTGCTCAGTTTCCTGCTTTCTGCAGGCATAGCTGGAACAAGACTGTGCTGTGCAGAACTGCCTGTCTTCCCCTCTCTCCCTCAGGTCTGCAGGAGACAGCTGTCTGGGCAGTCACAAGAGACAGGAGCTTGTCCCCCACCATAGCAGAAGCCAGGAAACAGTTCATACCGAAGCTTCTCTACTGCAGCCTCATCCTGCTCCATGGGCCTGGGCTTTGCTCCAAGGCGCAGGGAATATGTCAGATCCACCACCTGCTCCCATCTGAAACAACACAGAGAAGTGGAGTGAGACCATCCCAGGAGGAACAAGAAGTTGGTGATCGAGGAGTAGCTGTAAGGCGAAGATTTGGGTTTAAAGCCCCACTGTGCACCCTCCTCCATCACCTCCAACATGATCTGCTGCCCTTTACTTCCAACTCTGTCTACTCCTTCCACACCCCGCTGGGCAGTGAAAAGCACAGTGCCTGAGCCAAACCCCGTTCACTCTACATCCGGCATCCCTCTTGCCTCACTTCCATGAAAACTGTCCAAGCAGGCCGGGGGTTCTCCAGCCCAAGGCAGGAGGGCCTGCAGGGCAGCATCCCCAGCCTGCACAGAGGTGAGCACCTCCGCGCTCCCGGGGACCCAGCGGGACACCGCGGCGGCCCCACACCTGATGACGGGTTTGTAATCCACCCCGAACAGCTGCTGCTGCCGCTGGATCCGCTCCGTGGACTCCACGGGCACCAGCCGGTCCCCGCCGTCGGCATGCTTGCACACCAGCACCCAGCCCTCCTCGAGATCGCAGCCGCTCCGGTACTCCTCCAGCTGCTCCTGTAGGGACAGCCGGCGGTCAAGTGAGGCCGGGCCGGGCCCTCCG
>JANPWX010000399.1:174850-220504 GCA_024734555.1 Trochalopteron elliotii
CAGGGGGGAGGGGACAGTTATGGTGGCGGGGGAGAGGCGGGACTACGTCCATATGGCGGCGCCGGCGGGGCGGGATGGGGGCGGGACGGGGCGGACCGCGCCGCGTCGGGAGGCAACGGAGAGGCCGGGAAGTGGAGCGTGAGGATGGCGGGTGGCGAGCGGCTCATGTGAGTAACCGGGAAGGGGCAGGCCTGCGTCCCTTCCTAGTGTGGTAACGGGGCCGTGTTCCGGCGCCTGCACGGAGCATACTGGTGTGGCTCTGGAAACGGCGATCTGGCACTGGGAGCACTGGGGATAGTGCTTTCGTGCTGAGATCCTGTACTGGGGACAATGGTGTGGCTCTGGGGACACCGCCGAGGCACTGGAATGGCCCTGGGATTATGGTGCTGTCACAAGAGTCCAGTACTGGGTCACTGGAGGGGCTGTGGGCGGCGCGGGAGGGGAGTGATCCTGCGCTGAGAGGGATCAACAGGGCCACTGGTGCGGTAAAGTCACTGGTCCCAAGTAGAGGTTTTGGGGACTTTGTTCCCGTAGACCCCGCGGTTGCCGGGGTCCCCCTCCCCGGCGCAGGCCGGACTCCAGCAGCCCCACAGCGGGGAGGCTGGAGACGGGGAGGCTGGGGACGCGTGGCCTGGCACAGACCAGGGGAGACCAGGGGGAATGCAGGACTGCCCGCCCCGCGCCCCGCTCGTCCCAAATCTCTCCAGGCGGGAGCAACTGGTGGCCCCGATAACTTAATCTCGCGGGTCCTGGGCAGCACATCGCCTCTCCCCCAGAGGGCTCCGCGATCCTCAGCAGGAAGAAGTCCTGGGCTGTGGTGGGGAGAATTTATCACATTTGTCACAGCTGGGCCCAAGCCTCTTCTGCGGTCAGGGAGTGGGGACGAGCCGCTTACTCTGGCACCCTTTGCCCCATTCGTGGGGGCCTGGCAGGGCACCCAGACCCCTCGTGGGTGATGACCTGTACCTGGTCTTTGCTCCGCAGCCCCAAAGGCTTCCCCAAGCTGAAGAATGACACGTTCCTGCGCGCGGCGCGCGGGGAGGAGACGGAGCACACCCCGGTGTGGTGCATGCGGCAGGCGGGGCGGTACCTGCCAGGTGAGCGGTGGAGGCGTGCGGGGGTGGCCAGCGGGCCTCAGCAAGCACCCGGTAACATTTGTGGTGGTCCCTTGTAGAATTTCGGGAGACGCGGGCATCACAGGATTTCTTTGCCACTTGCCGGAACCCCAAATTATGCTGTGAGCTGACACTGCAGGTGAGCATCACTCAGGGGTCTGTGTGCTGCCTCTCCCTGCCCACATGGGGATGGGGAGAAACCTTGGTTCTGGCCATCCTGGGTAGCCCCAGTAAACTGTGCAGCCCCTGGGGACTGCACTGCCCCATGCTTGACCAGGTCCTCCATGGGAAGGGAGTCGCAACCCCTCACTAACATTGCCTCTTCCTCTGTGCAGCCACTAAGACGATTCCCTCTGGATGCTGCCATCATCTTCTCTGACATCTTGGTGGTGCCCCAGGTGAGAGCCATGCCCAATGCCATGGAGAACAGCAGCTGGTAACAGGGAAAAGTTCAGGGCTGCCCCATTCCTGCTTCTCCATTCTCCCCTGTCCCCAGGCACTGGGTATGGAGGTTGTCATGGTCCCTGGCAAAGGACCCACGTTCACAGAGCCCCTGAAGGAGGTAGAGGATCTGCTGAAACTGCGACAGAAGGTGGATGTCACCGCAGAGTTAGGTTATGTCTTCCAGGCCATCACACTGACACGACACAGCCTGGAGGGCAAGGTTCCCCTCATCGGTTTCTCAGGGGCACCGGTAAGTGATGTGGCTCCTCTGTGTGGGTTTCCCTGATGGGCTCCTCTGCTCTCTTGGGCTGAGACCAGCTATGGCACCCCCAGCTGTGGGTGCTACATGGGTGCATAAGCAGGGGCATTCAATGCAGGAGCAGCTGTGCCCCAGGCTCTGGGGTGCTCACAGGCCCTGCCTTCAGCACTGTGACTGGGACTTTGTGTCTTCATTCATTTCCATCACTCTCCTCACTTCACTCCTCCCCACAGTGGACGCTCATGTCCTACATGATTGAAGGTGGTGGCTCCACTACAATGTCCAAGGCCAAGAGCTGGCTCTACTGTCACCCCGAGGCAAGCCACCGACTGCTACGGCTGCTGGCCGACGTCATCATTGACTACCTGGTGGGACAGGTGGCTGCTGGAGCGCAGGTGTGTCCTGGGGCAATGGGGACAGGGCCAAGAAGGAAGGCAGGGACTGAGAACAGGGAGCAGAGAGGGTCCAGGAGGAAGGAGGGTCCAATCTGGAAGGAGGAGGAACTGAGGTGCTGCTTTCCCAGTGCCCTGGGAAAGTGGTTGAGTCGCCATCCTTGGCGGTATTTGGTAGACAAGCAGATGGGGCACTTGGGGACATGCTTTACAGGTCAATTTGGCAGTGCTGGGTTAATGGTCATGACACAATAATCTTAAAGATCTTTTCCAGCCTAAAGGATTCTGTTCCCTGGCAGGCACTCCAGCTGTTTGAGTCCCATGCAGGGCACTTGGGCCCGGAGCTGTTTCAGGACTTTGCCTTGCCTTACATCCGAGACATTGCCCAGGCTGTCAAGAGCAAGCTGAAGGAGGAGGCACTGCCCCTGGTGCCCATGGTGAGTCAGGGCTGCCTGGATTGAGCCTGATATCTGGGGGCTGCTGGAGTGGAGTGCAATCCCCTGGTACCTGCTTCCCGCAGTCCAGCCCGTGGAGAGAGGTCTGACTCACAGCAGCTGCTGCCCATCTCCTCCCTCCCCAGATCATCTTTGCCAAGGATGCACACTACGCCCTGCGCGACCTGGCCCACGCCGGTTACGAGGTCGTCGGTCTCGACTGGACCATCCGGCCCCAGGAAGCTCGGTAAGAGCCCGACACAGGGCTCAGGTGTCTGGGCAGGATCCCAGGCCAGGTACTCTGACCTCCTCCTCTGCCCTGAGCCATCCCAGGCCTGGACATTGCTGCTCCAAAGGTGGGGATGGTTGGGCCACCATGCTGCAGCTTCTAAAGGCTGTGCTGAGGGGTCCTGGGTGTCCTGTGGTGGAGGCTGCAGGCACCAGGCTGCCCTCAGCCTCTGTACCACATGCAGCAACTCACCTGTTTCCTCCCTGCTGCAGTGCACAGATAGGAAAACATGTCACCTTGCAAGGAAACCTGGATCCATGTGCTCTCTATGCACCCAAGGTGAGCCATGGCCATTGCCAGCAACTGGGGCTAGTTCTAGCTTGTGTTAAAGGCCTTCTACCTCAGCTTCCCCACCTGCAGCACTGGCTCATGTCCCAGCAGTCCCCCAGGCTGGCTGGTGGGGGACTGGTAGGGGGTGAAATACCCTGAGCTGGATCGGTCTGACAGATGGTTTCCTACCATACCTACAGGAGAAGATTGGCGAGCTGGTGAAGAAGATGCTGGAGAGTTTTGGGACCCAGCGCTATATTGCTAACCTGGGCCACGGCCTCTACCCCGATATGAACCCTGAACATGTGGGTGCCTTTGTGGAAGCCGTGCATGCTCATTCCCGTCATATCAACAAGCACAGCTGAGCCTGGGGCCTTGGGGACAGGACTCTGGTTTGGGCACAGTCACCTGTGTTGTCACAGGGCTCACTCTAGGTTGGGCTGCAGCATTAAACCAGGACCTTCTCTGCAGCAGCCGTGTGGCTCTGGCTGGGGATGGGGAACTTTGGAGGGCCCTGAAGGAGATGGGAAGTCATGGCAGGCTGCCAGAGGAACATGTGCAGTGAGGGGGAGCCCCTGAGTCCTATCCTGCAGGTCAAAATGGGGAAAGAGGGATGGCAGCAAATTGTAGAGGATGCCTCTCCCTGCCAGGCTGCAGTGTCCATGCTTGCAACTGAGGATGTGAGCCCAAGGCACAACAGCCATCTCCTGAGGATGGATGCATTCAGCCCTGCTAGGGAGGGTGTGCTGCCTGAGGCTGGCAGGGTCAGAGCCAGCCTGGGAGCTTGGGGCTCACAGCCCACCACTGGCAGAGGCTCAGCATCAGCTGTCCCACAGTCCTGCTCAGGTTGGAATGGGCAATGTGTCCTCAACCCAGGGTAGTCTCAAGGGGCTGGAAGACCCAGCAGGACTCACCTGGGAGGCAGCTGGCAAAGTGGCAGGAGGACCTCTGACACAGCACTGCCACCATGCCACATTGGCGGTGATGGCAGCAGAGGCACCATGGCCCTCCTCCTCCAGCTCCCAAAGCCTCTTTAGGACCATCCCCCTGGTCCTAGAGTGTTCCCCCATGCACACCTCCTCATCTCCTCTGATCCTCAGGGCCAAGCTTGCCTGGGGCTCAGCAAACCCTGCAAAAAGCAGCCCAGGAACCCTGAGTTACTGCTCCTTGCCACCCCATCCCACACTGCAGCACACTCACTGTGGTCCAGGTTGGCAGCAGGATGGATCAAGACGAGCAGAAACGCTGCTCTAGCTGGCATCAATAGGGCAGCATCTCCAGCATGGGCAAGAACCCGTTAACACTGTACATGGCAGAGAATTGCACCCAGAAGCAGCTGGGGTGGGTGCCTTGTCCCCACTCTGTCCCCCTCCTTGGGGCACCGGAGCTGGCTACCACAGGGGGCTGTGACGCTGCTCTGCACAAGTCTGGTGACCCCCCTGACTCAGAGAAAGGCAGGAGAGACACAGGCAGTAACGTTCATCCCTTTTATTATTAAACATCAGATGAAGAGGTCGCACACACACATACACGCACGCACAAAAAAAAAAAAAAAAAAAAAAAAAAAAAAAAAAAAAAAAAAAGGAAAAAAAAGAGAGAAACAGACTGGTTGAAGACTGCTATTTCGGTGGCGACACAGACCAAGTACAATTGGGTTCCTGGCCAGAGCACGGACACAAGTCACTTGCCAAAAAATTAAACCAGACAGCAGATAACTAGCGCACGTTCTCTAACTACAAGTCACCATCCAGGCCGGCCCTGACCCCCCCAGCCCTCCCAACCCGCTGGCAAAGAAATGAACCAAAACTGAAGAGCCACTGGCCTGGGGCTGCAGTGTGCCCCCAGCACGGGGCAAGCCAAGAAGGGCCGAGCGTTTGGCTGCACCATGGAGCTGGGAACGGTGCGGGAAGGCGACACGGCTGCCCCTCCCTCCCCCGCAGCCGGTAGCCCTGGTGCCCGCCCAGGCACTCACACCCTGCACCTGCGATGGGCTGAGTCCTCCATCGCCAGCATCTGCGTGTATCCGAGCCCGCATCGCCCCGACTTCCTTCCTTCGCTGTCCTCCAGCGCTGGGCTGCTGCTCCTCTGTCCGTCTGTCCTTCCGTCCCAGGGCTGTGAGTTGAGTAGATGTTCGCCTCCCCCCCACACCCTTCTTGCTGCTGACGATGCCATGGGAACCTGAGAAATGTTCGCGTGCCTCCTCCTCTTTTTGTCTGTGGTTTTGTGTGGGTTTTTTAAATAATAGTTATAATAATAATAACAATAATAATAATAATAGCAATAATAAAAAATAATCGCCCCAGCCCACAACAATTTCAAGTATCCCCCAAATAAAAGACAGAATTATAAATAATTATAACTTTACAATTTAATAATTGACACATATACTATAGTATTTACAGTATCATAAATGCTTTTTTTTGTGTTACTTTTAGTAAGCAATCCCTGAGAACAGTTACTTTTACTTGTTTTTATTGAAGTATCTTCACAAATAGAGGAGTTTGCATGTCTCGGGCGGGCGGGAGAAGCGCTCTGCAAAGCCATCGCTTTTGGTGACGCATGAGGTTCTAGTGTCGCAGGTTTCTTTGCTTGCTTTTTTTTTTTATTTTTTTGGGGTTTGTTTGTTTTTTTGTTTTTGTTTTTTTTTTTTTAGTTTTTTTGTTGTTGTTGTTGTTAAATTCCCCACATAATTTTAAAGATTTTTCACTTTGCAACCTTCGTATCCCTCCAGCAACCACGTCCTTCAGGAAAGAGGTATTAGATTTCCAGGTTAGCTTTTGGTATTGGCAAGGGAGGGCAGGGGGCTGAGTAAACCATCCTTTTTTCCCCGTGGTTGCCTTTTGGTTTGTGCCCAAGGAATCTCTGGATCCTCTCAGTGTGTAAATGGTTAAATCCAAGAAGGAGTAACACTAAAAGAAAAAAAAAAAAAAAAAAAAAGAAAGAAAACAAATGAAAAAGAAACAGAAGACCAGAACAGAGCAGCCTCTGCCAATGGGGGGGAAGCTGATCTCCACTTTCCTTCCTTCTTCTCTCCCGAGTCCCCGTGCTGCGGCCAGACCCTGCCAGTGAGCATGGCAGGAGTCAGGGCTCACCCAAACCGTTCTCGCACCAGCAACATCAGTTTTTTCTTGCCTTTGTAGATTTGTTTAAGATTGTCAATGAACTGGGCAAACTGTATGTGCCCGTCCTGTGCCAGGAGGAAAGTCTCCCTGGCCTTGCTGAGGAACTCGATGAACTCCCCATAGTGCCGTGGGCTGATGTGGGTGAGCCGGGAGTGGGTGGTGTTGATGTAGGCGCTTATCGTGGCGTCCAGCAGCTGCCGCAGGGGGGCTTTGTCAGTGGACATCAGCTTCCCCGAGTTCCTGCGCCCAGGGATGCCGGCCAGCCCTGGTGCTGTCATGGTGCAGCGCCGAAGGATGTCCGAGAGCACTGTGGCACAGTGCACGCTCTTCACCACCAGTGGGATGATGGCTGCCAGCTCGTTTTTGCCCAGAGAGTGGCTCAAGGCGCAGGCCCAGAGCACATCATTGATGGCTGGGTGCGTGTCCTGGTTGTAGGCCAGGTTGAGATGTGTCATGGCCAAGGAGGCCAGTTTGAAGGCTCGGAGTGGGTAGCCGCGGTGCTCCATGTAGCGGGCAATGGTGAAGAGCTGGGTGTAGGTCATGCCGGTGGAGGCAGCGTCAATGACGATCTGGTAGGCGGTCTCGAAGGCGATGTGGTCCTTCTCGCAGAGGGTCAGGGCAGACAGGGCGCAGTTCTGGGGGTCCTTCATGGCGCACTGCAGGGCCAGGGTGCGGGCACAGCTGGCCAGCTCTTCCCGCTGTGGGTAGTCCAGGCTCAGGCGCAGGATGGTGTTGTGGGACATCACTGTGGCCGCCACAATGCTGGTGGCTTCCGTGGGAGTGAACAGTGAGTACCAGCTCTGCAGGATGCTCACCAAGGCCCTCACTCCTGCAAGAAAACACCAGGGTCACAGCACAGCCCTGGAACCTGACTCAGTTTATGGGGCTCCTCTGAGACCCAGAGACAGGGTAAAACCAGCCCACAGCAGTGCTGAGCTGCTGCCTCTGCACCAAGAGGGACAGGGCAGAAGGGGACAGGCAGAGGCCAACCCACACTGCCACACTGCAGGGCACAGAGACCACCACTGGCCTGGGGCAGGTACAGGGCACCCATCCCAGTCATAAAACCAGCCACTGCTGCAGTCCCAACCCTGCCAGCTGGTGCTCTGAGGTGAATCAGTTACCCAGGAAGAAATGACAGACTGAGGAGAACTCAGATGCTCAGGGCTAAGCACAACCTTAGGATCTCCATGTCCAATCCTGCTCCCACTGCTTGCAGGCCAGATCCCCCCAGCACACATGGAACTCACCCACTTCAGTAGCACATGTCACCAGCCACCTCACCATCTCCCGCCGCCGCCAGTTGAGGGTGGACAGGGTCATGCGCATCACCTGCAGGGCAAACTCATGGTGACTGGCTGCCCTGCAGGGCTCTAGTGAGGCCACCAACAGAGCAGTGCTCCCCAAAAAGCCCTCTGGTTCGACTGGCTACCAACTACGTGGCACTGCCTCGCCTCCACCCAAACCACAGTGAGCACAGGGGCTTCCCAGGGCTGAGGTCCCCTGCTCAGGACCAAGGAAGGATCACTTTACTCCATCCACAGGGGACACTCTGCTTGGTGGAAGACCATAACCAGCATGGCTGCCACAGCATGGGGGGCAGAAAGGCCATCAGCATCCCCAGCACCATCCCGTACCTGGAGCCCCAGTTCCAGCGCCACATTGAGCAGTGTCGTGTCAGAGTTGCTGTCGGCTGGCGTGGCAATCTTGAATGCATCCTGAGCCAGCTTGAAGATTAAGGAAGAGGAGTGGATGTTTTTCTGGATGGCCTCCAGCACTGTGCGTAGGCGCAACATGTCCCCTGGGAGCAAGCAAGAACAGTCAGAGGCTCAAGCATCCCCCCCAACTTGCCCTGGAGCCCCAGCTCTTGCCTGCATCACGTGGTGAACAGTCCCTTCACCACGGCTGGCCCCTCTGGACACACACACAGAGGGACACAGAGCGATGCTGGATCAGACCCTGCAGTCCAACAGTCTAAAATGGAGCACCCTCCCCAGGAAGTGATACTCCCTACAGCACGCGTCCTCACTCAAGTTCATCCTCTCACAGAGAGGACAAACAAACCTGAGTGATCCCAGACACGTCCTGTCTTTAGCAGAGGTCTCCAGGCACCTGGATGTTCCACCCTGGCCTCAAGTTTGACAGCTGTACAGCAGCTTCTTCCCAGAAAAGGAGGGGCTTGGGGAGATGCCTAGTGTTGAATGGCTGCAGAAAGATAAGTCTTCATCCAGAACATTAGGAAGAAGAGGAAAAGCTGTTTGCTGCACACAGACTGTCTTGCCCAGCAAGTCCACTCTGCAAGGCTGGGCTGGGGTCACCCAGACTTGCTGCACCTTGGTCCTCAATGACCCAGGTCAGGCACACAGCACTCACGACTGAGACAGACTGAACTATCCCCAAAGAAGGGGGGTCATGGCACAATATGCAGTGGTGCTGTGGGTCTTCTGCTACAGGAAGTTGTGAGTGCTAGGATATATGATGCCACAGGAGATGGGGCAGGATCTTGGAATAGGGACATATCAAGGCATATGAATATCATGATCCTGCACCTAGCTTGGGAAATCCTCCTATCAGTCCCTGTGGGACACAGTGTGGGGAGTGGGACCTTTGGGGTGTGCGCAGACCAGAGGTGGCAACATGCCACATTAGGTTCCAGCTTTATTTCTACTCCTAGTCATAGACTGAGCAGATGAACCTCATGAAAAGACAACCAAATCATGCACAGGAGTGTGAAAAACCCAGTGCTGCACCTGGACACACAGAGACATCTTGGGTGACTCATAGCTCAAGATATCACCTGCCACCCACCACAGCTGCTTGCACTGCCACCAAAATCCAAGCCTCCCTAAAATGGCTCGTGGGGGCGTGGGCAAGAGAGGCTGCAGGATCACACCGGGACATGCTGCAGCAAGGGAACACCTGAGGAAGGGGACAGTGGGAAAAACAAATGCAATCCAACAGCTCTACATCCCTGGCATAAAATCCTCATCCCATTAGGCACTGGAAGGGAGAAAAAAGACCTAAAGGATAAGCCAAGTACCAGCTCTTCATCCAGGCACTGCAAATTGGGCAGAACACCATCAGCCCTGGTAAAGCAGTCTAGAGGAGGAGGCTGGAAGGAGAGAAGAGGCTGCCAAGGCAGTGAGGCTGGAGCTTTCTGACAGCTCATTTCCTCCCCTCTCACTGGGAAAGAAAAACCTTCCCTGTCAGGCTGGCAGCACCAGAACATCAGAGGGCAGTGGTAACTGCTTGGCTCACTGACCTTTGCGGGACACAAGACTCTTGCCATCCTGCTGGGATTGGTTTCTGTTCGGGGGATGTTCAGTGAACAGCCTGTGCTCATGTTCATAATAGTGCCTGGGCAGGAACTGAAGAGGCCCAAGAGACCAGTGAGGTGTCACCACTGATCCCATCTCCCACAAAAGCCACTTGTGGTTTGGTGCACAGGGAGCTCTTCTCCCTCCCACAGCCCATGCAGGATCATTACCCACAGGGCAGAAGAGATAAAGCAGAGATGAAAGGATGAACGGCTTCAAACTAAAAAAACCTAAACCATGGCATGACCCCATGACAGCTGCCTGTGCTGCAGGGCAGGCATGGTCCTGCATCACCTGGGGCACTATCCAGGACCTGCAGTACCGTGGCTGCAAGGCCTGCCTGCACCTCATTGGAAATACCCATCCTGCCCTGCTAGACCATGAGCCCTTTGGGACAAGAATTCCAGAAACCCCAGATTCTCAAGACCAGCTCATTGTGCCCTGCCCACAGCAGGTTGCCAGTGAGGCACCAGCCAGTCTCTGCCAGTGCCAGCAGAAGCAAGAGCTTCCTCCTTTCTCCAGCAAAAAACTCTTCAATGCTCTTGTGCACCATCATCCCATCAACCCTGCCCCAGAACTGCCCTGCCACCAACCTTTGGCTGCAGTGAGCATGGTGGAGGCCAGCTCACACTGCTGTGACTCCAGGTGCCCCAGGGTGAACCAGCGCGGGTACCTGCTGGGGACCACCGAGACCAGGTGGTGAGGGTGGGTCACATCGCCCGATGGTGCCGTGGTCTCCAGGACAGGCAACCTGAAGAGCAAAGAGGGAGGAGGCAACATCAGATCCCAGTCCAGCCCCAGCTTCATCTCCTCTCCCCGAGGTGCTGCCAAGGCGAGGCAGGGGCTGCCTGCAGGCAGCTGCCTGCAGCAATGCCTTTGAACACACCCTGCTGCTGTGCACGTGTGGGGCTCCCAAGGCTGCGTGCTCAACACATGGGCACAGGGATCAATCTGAGACTGACTTGAAAGGGGGGAGAAAGATCCGTTGAGTGATTTATAAACTTGTAAGGAAAAGCACAGACCTCAGGAAAAAAAAAGAAAGGGAAGAAAAAAAAGTAAAATCCCTCCTCCTCTCCTGCTCCTTTCATGTCAAAGCACCCAGCAGAACTCCTGACTGTATCATCTGGTTCTTCTTAGAATGCTTGGTTATGATCAGAAGCAGCAGCACATTTCCCCAGGGCCTCTGCAGCCAGGTTAGGTTGCCTGTTTTTGTGGGCACATCCAAAAGCCTGGAAAACCTGGGGGAGAAGCAAGCCTAAAGAAGAGGGGCAGGAGTCTCAAGTCACCAGCCGTGATGACAATTCCTAAACCCCTGAGTTGGTGCTAGTGTTGCTAACTGGATGGCTAGTTATGCAGGAGGGAAACTGCACCCTGGACATGAAGAGCATCCAAGTGCCTCTGCTATCCTCACTTGCAGACTTGAGGTAACTACAGGGCAGCAGAAGCCCAGCCTTTCCAGCCCTGGACATGGATACCCCAACACAGGGAGTCCTAGCTGGGAGCAAGGGATGGGCACCGACAGATGGCACCCCTGGGGCCCTCGGTCCTGTTCAATGGCCAGAGGTCTCAGGTCTGGCAGGACATGGTGCCTCCACACACCACAGAGACCCTTGGCTGCTTATTAGGGCTGGTTGTCCTCCTGAGCAGCTCTTCCCAGGATAGGGGGTTTCAAACTTTCCCCCAGTGCTGAGGAGAGATGACCCATTTAACTGCAGAAATGCTGTAAAAAAGGAGATGATCTGGGCCAGGACTTTTAATGGTGGTAGAGGGAGAGAGCACTGGGATGCTCTGGAGTTGACAGTCCTCCAAGCATTGACTTTTTTAGGAAATTCCAGCCTTTCCAAGACCCATCCAGTTCCTGTCAAAACAGTGCAATACACAGACTGTGTCTGAAGTGTGTCATGGATTGGGGAAGGAGATAGGGCAGCCCTCAGCATCAGCTGTTTCCCCAGTCCCAGAGATAGAGATGGGTTTTAATGGAGAACAGAGTGCAACTGTGTTCTCCACCAGGCTCTGTGACACCCTGGAGCCCGGGGCAAACCATCCACCCATCTGTGCCAGGATAACAGCCCTTCTTGCAGGCAGGGAGGGCTGCAGGGTGCCCGAGGCCTGGCAGACAGAAGGCAGATGACAGCTCTGTGTGTGCCTGGGACCTGCTCTGGCAGAGGATGCCTGTCACAGGGACAAGCAGGTGGCAGTCCAGCCTGGAGCAAGGGGCTGGGTGGAGGGCTGGGCCAGCAGACATTACTGGACCCATGCAAATCTGTAGGGATGGAGTTTATAAACCAGGAATCACCCAAATGGAGAGCAGGAACCTCTTTGCACTGCTGCTGTGCCCAGTGGCCCTACACACTGCAAAAGATCCCATGGATGGCAATCTCCAAGCCTGTCTCCACTCCCATCCCTGCTCTAAAGTTGCAAAGCATTCCAGCTTCCCAACAAGCATAGGAGAGGCAAAAAGGGGGACAGAGACAGAATCAAACATGCACCAACCTCATGGCCCGCAAAGCCAGCTTGTATGCCAGGTCAGCATCGTGGGGCAGCAGGGCAGAGAACAGGTATTTGGCAAAGGTGTGCATGGGGACACTCTCCCGGTGGATGACTTCTCCCAAGCCGCTGAAAGGACCACCTAGGCAGAAGCAGAGCCCATCAGCCATAATTAGCACAGCAGGATCTGTGGCTGGGGTTTGCACCACCCCAAAGCTCCGAGGATCCACTGTTCAGCTCCCTGGCCTGTCACTCAAGGTGGATCCAGGGATGCTCTTTCCTTTTCTAAAAGAAAATAAGAAACTGAAGCCATGTGCTTAGCATCCTTCTCCATATTCCCTCTGACTTGGTCTTTTTCTAGGGATGCCAACAAACCCTTGCTTTGCCAGGTGATGGAGCAGAGCAGTCATCCTACAGGCTCTGCACCACATCCAGAGAGGAACAAGCAGGACGGGCATAAATTTTGAAAAGGGCACCTCAGAGACGTTACCAACACTCGGCTAAGACACAAAAGTCAGACAGATGAGTCAAGTCCCCACCTTCTAGCAGCAAGATGCACTGCTTCCGCAGGGTCTGCACCAGCATTGGGTCCAGCTCCAGGTCCTGCAGCCGGGCAATGATCTGCTCCTCATTGCGGCACACCTTGTCCTGGGCATAGAGACCTTCAGGCATCACTCTCTGCTGACCCATCCCCATCAGGGCCACCTCTAAGGCCAGGGACAGGTAGGACTCATCACCGTCTTGGCTGCCAGTCACGACGGGCACGTGTTGATACACTGGCGGTTTGGAGTCCCCAGCGTCTGAAGGGAGGGAGAGGAGATGCAGTGGGGTTAAAAGAGTCTTCCCAGGCAGCAGAACCATTGCAAAGAAAAATCTCTCACTTCAGAAGCAAGACCCACACTTCCTTTCCTGCCTGCTTTCGATTACCCAGAAATGACAGATGAAAGCTCCCTGAGGGAGATGTGAGCTTCACCCTTCCTTCCTGCCTCTCACCAGGAGATGCAGGAGACCCAAGACATGTGCAACAGGGTGCACAGCTGACACCAGAGCCTTCCCATGGACCTGCTCTGCTCTGGCTGCAAACCCTGGGGCTGAGAAAACTCTATTTCTCTCTACTCACTACCTTCCCTGTCTGCACTGCAGCTCTGCCCTGGTGCTCCTGCCAAGGCAAGAACTCAAGAGTCCAGGTTTCCAGAGCCCCACACCTGCACCCACCTCAGCCACAGCCACCAGGAAGGGATCCAGAAGGAGCACTTGGTACCTGAAATTTCAAGGCAATTTTCCTCTTCTAATCTACAAGCTTCGGTCAGGGTGAGAAAGAGGCAGCCAATGGGGTTCAGAGGGTGGCCTACCCAGCCCTCCAGGTTGGTGATGGTTGTTGCTCCTCGCTGCAGCAGCTCTGGATAAAATAGAACAGGATGGTGGTAAAACTAAGGCATTTAAAGACAAGTTCTGCACTGAGAGAGGCTTCTGAGACCAGAGGACTTTTCTTATACCACAACTTGGGTCACAGGGACCTCTAGGGCCAACTCTGGCATGGTAGTTCACAAGGGCAAGGAGCAGCAAGGAGCAGCCACTCTGCACAGACAACTGAGGGAGCAGGCACACACACAAAAAAAGGTGTCCCTAAGGCCACATAAGCTGCAGCGACTCATTCTCTGTTCCAAGAGGACATGAGGGTCTGCAGAGTCCCAAAGATAAGGTCTATAATGCCAGACCTGCAGCTCATGGACTGATTCGCAACGGTACCCTGAATGTTTCGGAAAGACAAGTAGAAATCTCTCCTGAGATGACAAAGACTTCCAGTGATTCTTAGAAATTCCATCTTTTGATGATCTCAAGCTGGCTGAGCTGGTAAGGACCAGGAGTTGCTGACCTTCAGAAGCATTGCAGCAACTGACCCCAGCTCCCTGCCAATTGCAACTGCAAAAGGAGGAGCACTGGGCTTGTCTCCTGGTACCTTTACTCAGGAAATGCAGAGTGGAAGTAGCACACACAGCCAGTTACTGCTGCTCTGCAGTCAGGC
Source organism: Trochalopteron elliotii (assembly GCA_024734555.1). NCBI lineage: Eukaryota > Metazoa > Chordata > Aves > Passeriformes > Leiothrichidae > Trochalopteron > Trochalopteron elliotii. The sequence goes on from JANPWX010000399.1 coordinate 189,006, forward strand.
AACTCCTCTGTAATGCGGGCAGCACTTGCCTGGGCAACCCTTACAGGCAGCCAGACACAGCAACAGTGGGAACAAGAACAAGAACCAAGAGTGCTCCTGTCCAAGACACGGGCTGCCAGCTTTTCCAGGAGTCTGCTGTGGGAGACAGTGTCAAAAGCTTTGCTGAAGTCCAAATAGACAACATCCCCAGCCTTTCCTGCATCCACCAGGTGGGTGCCCTGGTCATAAAAGGAGATCAGGTTGGTCAAACATGACCTACCCCTCCTAAACTCATGCTGGCTGGGTCTGATACCCTGGCCATCCTGTAAGTGCTGCAGGATGACATTCAATATAAACCACTCCATTACCTTACCAGGTACTGAGGGGTCAGGTTAACTGGCCTATAATTACCAGGATCCTCCTTCTCACCCTTTTTGTGAATGGGTGTCACACTGGCCAGCTTCCAGTCACCTGAGACCTCACCAGTGAGCCAGGACTGTTGGTAAATGATGGAGAGTAGCTTTGCAAGCTCCTCTGCCAGCTCTCTCATCACTCTGGGATGGATCCCACCTGATCCCATAGATTTATGAACATCCAAGTGGCTCAGCAGTTCTCTGACTGCCTCCTCCTGGATAACAGGGGGATTATTCTGCTCCCTGACACCATCTACCAGCCCAGGAAGGCAGTTGTCCTGAGGACAATCCATCTTCCCACTGAAGACTGAGGCAAAGAAGGCATTAAGCACTTCTGCCTTCTCATCTGCAGTTGCTAAGTTCCTTCTCACATCCAGTGGAGAACAAAGGTTGGTCTTACGTTCCTTTTGCTGTTAATATATTTGTAAAAACCTTTTCCATTATCCTTTTCAAAAGTTGTCAAATTAAGTTCGAACTGAGCTTTGGCCTCTCTAATTTTTTTCCTACATGCCCTAGCAACCCCCTTAAAGAGTTCCTGAGAGACCTGACCTTCCTTCTAAAGATGATACATCCTCTTTTTATTCCTAAGTTCCTTCAAAACCTCATTGCCCATCCAGACTGGGTGGAGAAGACTCATCAGGATGGAGAGGACTTTTCCAGCCAACTGAGACACCCTGGCCAGACATCACAAGACACTTCTCACATAGCTCTACTCATACCTTTCTTCTGATGTTTATATATTTCCAGCTGCCTTTGCTGCTGCAGTCGCAGGGTGTTGATTATGGCAACAGTTAGTCGGAGAGCTTCTCTGGGATAACCGTGGGAGCGCAGCGCATCCACCCGAGCACAGGCTGTCGGCACATGCTCTGCAGGGCAAGGAACAGAGGGCATGGCTGAACCAGAGGAGCACAGGCACTGACACCACGGTACTCATGGGGCATCTTCTACTCATGTTCCCCACACCTGAGCTCAACTCCTGCTTCCTGTCTTGAATTCATCCCTTTCTCCCTGCTCCTGGAAAGGATGCCTACCAGGAATACTAACGGGACTCCTGCCACATTCAACCCACAGCAGCCACGTCAATACCTAAATCCCCACCTCCGCAAAGCTTATCTAATGGCAGCATTTCCAGCACACCATTGCTGCAACATGACAGCTCCAACACAGGCTGCTACAACCCTTCATTCTCCTAAAATCTGCATGCCTTATCTTGATTCCTTTCACTGCTCTCATGGCACAGGTGAGGATACACAGGGTGAGGCTGGGCATCCAGCACTGTGCTGAGGGCACTGGCAGACCTGGGGTGATGCTTTGAACTGACTCCTTAACACCTCCATGGAGCGAGCTCTGCAGACACCCTGTCTCTTCTGCAGTTCTCCTACCTGGTGTTTTATTATTAGGAACAGTTGCACAAAACCCCCTCCCAAGACTCACAGTTGCTTAGGTATTCATTTGCTCCTGCTGCTTATTGCTCACCTGAAATCACAAGCAACTGTGGAGAGGATTATGACTGAGTGAGAAATTAGCAGGAGCAGATGACATGACATGCTGCATAACAAGCAGCAAAAATCCCATTTTCTTTCAAAATGTCCTACCAAGGGGAGAAAAAAACCCAGGCAAACACAGACGATCTGAAGTTATCGTAGAGGGATAATTTCTATTCCTGGAAGAGTTCAGAAAGCTCTGGAAATGCAGACAAGCACCTCCACAAATGGGGTATCTACATCCCAAAGGTCACCCACAAGGAATACATGCGAAGAGATTTCAGAACAAACACATCTGTAAAAGAGATTCTTGTTGCTCCCTTGATTCATTTGCTAAATGGATGAAATATTCATCTTCTCACTGAATTCATCACTGGAAGTTGCTGACAAATCACCCTCCTCTCCCAGCACTGAGTCCCTGAAGAGGTGCCAAGAAAGCAAAAGTGCAAAATCCAAAAATCACGGCAAATACATCAGAAAAATAACATGCACACTAGGGAAAAGGGCTCACCAGAACCCAGATAAGGCTCAGGACAGGGGAGCTGTGGCCACCACATCCCTTCTAGATGGAGTCCATGGATGCACTAACCTACCACTGCTGCCTGTGGCTGTGTGGGAAGGAGACCTCCTGCCTGCAGCTGCCCAGAACTCTCCCAGAGAAGAAATATCCCCTCCTGCTCCAACTAAGGTGTACCAACAGCCTATATATGAGCTCTTCCTCTCTCCTGGCATTAACAGCAACATTGTGCCTCCTACTCCAGAAACTACATCGCTAGACAACTCTAAGTATTCTCTTTCCTGGTGGCAGACCCCAGCTTCTGGAGTGGACAACAGTGAAATGGTGGGCTTTGACCCGTTGTGTGTTCATATACTCAACTCTTGGACTGTAGGGGATAGGTAATCCCCCTTCCTGGAGGTGGGTGGGAACTTGTGTCTCCCATTTTGGGGTCTGTCTTAGGGCTGACAGCCACACCAAGTTCCCCCACACGCCCTTCATATATTGCTCATTCTCATCCCAGACAAGGAGCTGTCAAGGTTTAATAGATCTGCCTGGGGTCATCATGACTTTGCAGGAGAGAATTTGTGTGGCTTGAGGTACTTGCTCAACACAGGAGCAAGCCTACAACACAGGAGGCCTCTGGGCTTGCTGGGCCCAGTATACTTTAAGCTCCCACGAGGCTTAATTGTACTGACTGCTAATTGCCTTTAAGGGAAGACTAACAAGAAAGTGAGAGCAGGAAAAAGACAATCCAGAGGATACAGCTGTGCTTTGCAGTCAATTTTCATGAAACTTTAAGTGTCCAGACCCCCTGTACTAGAGACAGTGAGAGGTTGCTCAGGGGATGGCTAAACACTGGCAGGATGAAAAGGGACATGATGAGCTTGGTCCAAACTGCCCAAGAGAAGCCCAGACTGTAAATATGTGGTAACTGTTCTAAGGACTGCAGCTGGGGTGTAGGTAGGCATTGAATTCTTCTGCTCCTCCCACTCCTCAGGCTAAGGGCCAGGGGACCCATTTCAGTCTAGGATGCAGAAACTTGCAAGAACCCGGGGTAGCCTCAGGTGACTCCACTAACAACCCACCCACACAGGCCATGGGAGGGGCTGCTGGTTTGGATGCTCACCCAGCCACAGTGGCTGTCCCTGGGAGTTGAAGAGGAGGCTCTCGCCCTCCCGCTGGTAGGAGGGGGACACGTAGAAGTCGCTGCTGATGATGCGCTGCAGGTGGCTGTCCTGCCAGTGGAGGTCACAGCCCTCGATCGCCCGCGTGAACACGGTTCGTCTGGGCCTGGCCAGTGAGTCTGCAAGGAGAAAAAACATCAGTGCCCTGGTGGGGCAGGGGCAGCCTGTTCCTCCTCCCAGACATGACCTCCCTGGGTGGAGCTCTGCCTTTACAATGAGAGCAAAACCTGGTCTCACCCCAGTAATTTCTGAGATGGACATGGGCTCTGGCTTTGGATACCTCTGCTGCCTACCCCATCTCTGAGGGAGACTAATGTCTCCTCAGACAGCACTGCTAAGTAACTTGCTTAAATAGCTGACTTGGTCAGATAGGTGAGAAAAGAGGCAGGGACCACTCACTCTTTGCTTTGTGACCACAATCCACTGTCACACACAAGGCTTTATGCCTTGAAACCTGGCGGTGCATTCCCTTCCCTGTGACATTGAGCATGCAGGCAGCTGCCCCGGGGTCAGGACTGGGCTTCCTCAGCATTACTGCCCTGCAAGCACCATGAGCTCTCCTCCTCCGCTCCAACACAAAGTCTCAGCTGCACTGAACTGCAGCTTCTCAGATCAGCAGCACATGAAGCCACGAAGGGAACCACACAAGTGTGTCTCATCTGCCTCCGGGTAATGAGGAGGAACCATCACCCCCCAGCAACCTCTGTGGGTTGTGTGAGAGGGCTGGAAAGGAGGAGATAGCATCATCTGAAACCCCACTGCTGCCCTGCACCGGATATCTGCACTCCTCTTCAGAACTGCTCTCTAAGTTCACGGGCATTTCTGAAACTACCAAATGCTGGATTAGCATTTCACCCCATCCAGATTGATCAAGACAAGTGGTTTGTTATGAGGAAAAACCTGTCCAGAGCAATCCCACTATCACTCCAGCCACACTGGATCATGGAGGCCAAACACAGCTGGCAGACTGCAAAACGGGAAGCCCCAAAGGGGGTGCAATGCTCCATGTTAGGTCCTCCAACCCGCCAGAGGGGCTGAGTTAAATGCATTCAAGGGTGGAAAACAAAAGGCACTGTTCAAAGCTGATCCGGGGAGGCTGGGTAAACATGCTCCGGAAACGATGGCAACAAGCAATTAGCCGGAATGCTGCAGGCACCCTGAGGTGGAGAGAAATTAAACAGGTGTTTGTGTGTTGAGAACCAAGCCTGCTCACTTTACCAGGAAGGATTTCAAGAATCAGCTGTTCCTCAGTAATAAAAGAGGCTGTCAACAATCTGGAGCAGTATTTGCATATGCACAAACATGAACCCCAGGACACCTCCAAGATCCGTGCTGCTTTCAGTCCCCTTCTTGGAGAGGCAGGAGCACAGGGAGAAGGGGGAATCCCTGGCATGTGCTTTGGGAACTCCCTGCAGGTCTAAAAAAAGTGACCTGTTCAGCCCTAGCAACCTTCCCCACATGCCAGAGCAAATCCTTGGGAGAGCTGGGAACACCAGGGGGTAGTCTTTGGGCTGGTGCAGGACATGGAGCAAGGCCAGGTTTAAATTAAGCCGTTCCCTGAGGAAGAGCATAGGGAGGTTGGGCACGCAGTCCTGGCCATGGCTGGGCTGGCTGGCAGGACAGCAATGCTCCCAAACTGCTGCTGAGAGACTAATCCCACCCAGGAGAATGAAGTTTCCCCTGTGGCACAGCTGCTGTCCCCCTCTCCTCCACCCACTTTGACCACACATGATACACCGAAGAGCAATTCCAGTGCAGCAGACAGAGGCATGTGAAGAGCAATAACTTTCAATTAATGTCTACTTCAGGCAAAAGAAAGGAGAAAGAATGCTTAAATTTAAAGGGATCAAATGCTTTGTCAGTGGTTGAGAAACTGTTTTAGCATTAAGGAACAACCTCTCAACTACACTGCTCTGTCTGTGCTCTGCACTTGAACTGCGTTAACATTCCTGGCTAATGACTTCCCTACCACCTGAATCACAGCCTTTAAGTGAGGTTTAAGGGCTGGGAAACAGGCTCTGCACCATCTCCAGCTCCTTACTCACATCAGTCAGGACTTCTGAGCTCAGCTCTGCTCTGTTGCAAGCAGTACTGTTTTCCTGTATTACCCCATGCACAAACCTGCACAGACTGCAGGGGGTCTGAACTCCCCAAAAGTCAAATTGCTCTAAAACAGTCTCTAAACTCGAAACATGGGCAACTTTACCTCGTAGCAAAGAAGCAAACATTTATATATAAAACCAGAGGCTGTGAAGACAAGTATTTTGTATTCCTACGACTTGCAGAAACATCACCGGCAGCTGAAGTGAGTTCTCTCAACTTTGGGGTGAGTTTTGACCTGGGCCCAACCCCTGTGGCTGTCAGCTGATTTCCACTCCCCGCCCGCACTCACCTTGGCTGTGACCGGAGCTCTGCGTAAGCGCGTTAGTGATGTTGGGAAGCTCGTTACCATAATTGCCATCTTCCAGGGGACAGACGTCCATCTCGCCCCACTTGCGAAGCTGCCGGAGCCAGCAGGATTTCTCTTCCAGCTTGCAGTGTGGGTTTAACACCACGCACACCCACAGGGCCCCTAAACAAAGCCAAGAAATCACAGAGGTGCCCCCGCCATGCGTGCAGGGCAAAGCTCTCCGGCTGCCGCGCTCGCCCCGAGAGCCTGCAAGGTTCCATCGAGGTTTGTAAACTCATTTCAGCATAATGCACGGACCCAGGAGGGGGATTTACACAGCTTTCAAATAAGAAGGAAATTAACTCTATCCCAGCTGAAACCAGGACAAAGTAAAACTCCTCCATAATGAAGCTAAATTATAATCTCATGAGATGGGGGACAGTGGGGAGGAGGGAAGGAGAGAGAGGCTGTGTATGAATTTGTGAGTGCTTCTGTCTGCCAGGACAAATCTAGTGTTTGAACTACACATCAAAGCATGCTTAAAAACACCCTGGCAAGCTGCAGAGTCTGTATCTCCAAAGACTAACCTGATTTTGATCCTACCCACGTTCCAAGCGCTTTAAAACCCGCTCTGAATGCTATTTCATCTGCCATTGTTCTTCAGGCCATTTGCATTCAACTATTTAAGAAGGAGATTTGGTGTATTTTCTTTTTTTTTTTTTCTTTTTTCTTTTTCAATCCCTAGTAGCCCCCAGTCTGCAGAGGAACCAGCAAAGGAACATGGAGCTTGGCTCAATGTCTTGCAGGCAAGAGCCCTCCCTGATGCAAGTCCTTTGGATCTCACAAGCCAAGTTGCTCACTAGTAGGACACCCATGCTGACACCCTCTGTGTCAACCATGGGACCTCACATGATGCTGACGATGCTGTCTGCTGTGTGAGAGGCAAAACCAGGACCAAGGACATCTGTCATCATTAAGATTCAGCTCATCCTTTCATAAAACAGGGCTGATGCTGGTGCTGCCAGCTGAGCATTGCAGACTATTCCAGGTCACTCACTGCTCAAATAAGGGCTACAGCAACCTAAGTAAGTGCAAACTCATGAATTCTTCTTTAGCTAATTCCATTTCTACCCAAATTTCCCTGCAAGGCTGCAGCATGTTCCCCGTCCCTTGTGCTTCCCTGAGGGGTGGGATGGCTGTGGGCTGCCACAGCTGCAATGTGAGGTATCCCCAGGGATCTCCTCGGGCTGAACAGTTCCTGCTGCTCCTCTCTCTGCCCATGTCAAATCCTGTCACACACATAGGACAGCTCAGCTTTCTGCAGAAACACCCTCCGTGCCTCTCCTCCATGGGCTCAGCAGAGACCTGGAGCACCTTCTCCCTGCCCAGCCTACTGCTGTCTCTCACCTCTCCATCACTGCCACAGCCAAAGTTCCCATCCCAAAGTGACAGCCAGTGGCACGACATCAGCCAACATGCACAACACGGAGATTCCTCCACAAGCCCAAACCACCTCCCTTACTGGCTGTGTTTTGAGCAGCAGCTCCCAAGCTGCACAGCCCAGCCATTGAGCCAAACAGCCCCAAGCGAGGCTGCAGATCCAACAGGAGCCAGAGCAGCTGATCCCTCTGCCAGGCAAACCCAGGCTGAGAAGTGATGTCCTGGCCCTGGCTCCACTCTGGTGCCTCTCCGCTCCTCTGCATTACAGCTGAGCTTTGGTGGTGCTTTTGGGGTGCATGTCCCCAGAGCAATCCCTCACCAGTTGGAACTCATGGACATATCTGGTTCAAAGCATCAGTAAGGTGTGGAGGCTGTGCATGTCTGGCTCCTCGGAGCCGCCTGGCTCAGCAGGAGAGACGGCACCATGTCACAACGCAGATGGGGGCAGCAGCATCACATCCAGGAATGGGCATGGGAAAAGCAATTGCAGGCACGAGCATCAGCGAATGTCCAAAGCAGCCCTTGCCCGGTTCAACTCGATCTCTGCTCCCAGGAAACCCCACCAACACCTCACTTCTTTCTGATGAACAGGGGCAATTAAGATTTTTGAGCTGCAACATCAGCAATTAATTAATGTGTAGAAGAGGCATCTCCTTAGGGGCCCATCCTTACCAGAGTAGGTCTATGTCACTCACTACCAGGCTCCTGCAGACTCCACGGGGGATACTTACACACGACATCTTTGAAAAAATCAGGTCTCAGCTCCAGAAAATGAGTGTTCCTTAAGGAAGTGGCTAAAACTTCCCACCTCGTTGGGTGGCCATGAGATAAAACCTGCACTCAACTCTGGGTGTTGGGCATTCCCTTCCTATCAGTGCTCTTGCCTGTTGTCATTGCTCTTCTTCGCCCACTTTGGGGCTGCTTGTGTGAAAAGCAGCCTCAGGCAATTTCAACTCATGCCTCTGAGGGTGCACAGAGCTTGGCTGACAGGCAGTAACAAGGCTTGGTGCTCCAGCTTCACCGCCCCCAGGAATGGGATGCACCCGCTGGATTTTTGGCTCCCACAGCTCTGCTAATATGCGTTCCTCGGAAGCCTCATGACTTTGCTGCCTATTTTTGAGAGCCCTCAGAGGCATCCTTTGCATGCCAAAACATTATGCCCCTGGGCTCCCCCACAGAAAGAATGATGTGGTGGGGAGGTGGGAACCAGAAGGGAAGTGAGATTTGCATCTGTCTCGGTCATGATAATTATCTGGGAGATATAACAGAGTGGTTTTCTGAGCCCTGTGGTCAAGTGACATCAGCTGACAGCACAAGTGACTCCTGTCCTGAGCGGAAATGCCACACCAGGTCAGACTCCATGTCTCTTCACATGCTGCAGAAACCTTCATCTGAACTTTCTGATAGCAGGAGGTTAAGTGGGGAACAAAGCGGCAGATCACGATTAAGCTAAGCCTCTAAACAAAAATGCCTTTTGATGATGGGGCTGGGTGCAGGGACAGGGGGGTCAGAGCCTTCCCAGCCCAGTGGTCCTGGCTGCTGGCCCCAGAGAAGACAGGCGCTCCGATCCCGCGCCCAAGTTTCCCAACCATCAAAGAAATTCTCCCGTTTCCCACAGGGTTGCTCCCCAGCTTAATCTGCTGAAATTCCCCACTGTAAACAAGTGGCCGAGATAAATAAACCCGTCTCCAGGCAGATTAAGGTCAGGCTGCACTTCAGCTGGTTTTTCATCTATTTTTTGTAATTAGGCTTTAATCGTAAGTACTAATGCGCCAGGGCAAATACTCCCACGCTGCTGAGCTCTCCATCCAGCAGGTCCTTCCTTTGGCTCCCCAGCAGACGGGGCAATAGAGGTTCAGTTGGCAGCACATGCACAAGCGAACGATCCCATTTTTATTTTCATTTTCTTTTTTTTTTATAACTCTGAAATCCTGCAAAATCCTTTACATTTTCCCCAGCATAAATCCACAATCTTCTTTAAGGCTGATCTTCTTCCAATCCCATGCAATTCTCTGATGCAGTCTTTGCTAAAATCGATGATTAATTATTAAACACATGCCGAAAATAATTTGCAAAAGGCCCATTTTTTGCTTCTAAGTGGTGGGGGATTGTGGTCTGTGCCAGGGCTTCCTGTGGCAGCTGGCAACAGGCCCCTCCTGCCTCCCTTCAGCAGTAATGGTAACACTGGCAGCTTTGGCATCCACAGCCCACAGGCAGTGGGATTTGGTGCTTCCACTGCCCCATGTGCCCCGGGTACTGGTACCTGCCCAGGCATGGTTTAGGACACCTCTCTGCATTCCTGATGTTTGTTACTGGTGAACACCCCCAACTCACAGCAGCTCTGGTCTCTCTGTGCCTCCACACCTCCTTCAGAGATATGCTCTGCTCCTACAGGAAACACTGCCCAAAGCCAAACACAAAAGGCTTCCGTAAAATGAAGGAATAATCCCTGCTTTGAGTACAGTTCATGCCCATCCTGGAGGTGCTTCTTGGAACATCACCGTGTCCTCTACAGGAGCTTCTCTTCAGCATGGAGATGCCCAGACCCTCACGTGTGACATGCCTACGCCAGGCGAGCTGCTCTGACGTGTGTTGGCTGGCACCACACTTCCCCTGCTGTCATGTTGATCCAGCACTGGTAGGGCCCTGACATTCCCCAGCCACTTTGCCATCTGCCAACAAGGACGTGCTGCCACCTCCTCCCACTCTGCCGACCAAAGCTGTGTGCACCAACCTGGTCCTTGTACAGTTAAGCCAGGATTGAAACCCAACCACTCTCCCCTTGCCTGTGCAGGAAGGGAGGGAGGGCTCTCAGCTTGGATAGCAGCTTGGAATTCTGGCCAAATAATCTGTAATTTTAAGCAAATTGCTTCCTGCGTCCAGGCCTGCCCACACACCCATCCATTCATATATCACCAACGTGTTTGCTTTCTTCCATGTGGAAATTCTGGCTTGGTGGACTTGGCCACCTCTCCAGGATCCTTGCATATCCAATTGTCTAGCAGCAGCATCCCAAAATCCTGGAAATATCTTCTTGGCAAGCAAGAACAGATGAGCTCTCCAGAGCTGGTGTGGTTATTTCCATCCAGGAAATTTCATACAGAAACAAGACATCCCACCCCTGCCCAGATCTTGTCTGCATAGTTTGGCCAGGGTTCCAAGCCTCATTTCTGTTTGCACTTGTTGGGCACTTGGTAGGTGGGTATGTGATTCCCAGCTGCAGTCTCAGATGTTCCAGATCCCAGACCATCCTAATCCTTCTTCCAGCTCTACCATATCCCTTTGGTGCCAGCCCATCAGCCCTTGCCCTCACACAGTATCTCCTACCAGCAGACTGCAGAGGAGCTCAAACTCACTCATCAAACTATGGCTCAAGTCAAACTATTCACCCAAGATCCCATATGTCCAGGGGAGCCCAGAACTGCAGGGTTAACTTCACCACACAACCCTACTCCCCAAGCCCACGTCATCTAAATGTTTTATTCTAATGATATTACAGTGTCAGCCAGCTGAGCTGGTGTCTAAGGTGCTTAGCTAGAATTACCCAGAACTGCATTTCCCTCACAGCCAGGCTCTGTGCTGCCCATCCTGCCCCCCTCACCCTGGAAACGTGCACCAGAGCAAGCAGAATGTGTTAGATGTGATGAGACTTGAGAACCTGCCTTTCCCTCTCTGGATCATGGCTCCCCCAGGAACAGCACTTCCACATCCAGGCTACATCCAGCCCCTGGGGCTCACCAGCTCTGTGTCCTCCCTCACAAAGGCTTTGGGGCAGCTCACCAAACACCAGCCTGCTGAAAGCATGGGACCAGCAACACACTGCACACCGGTCATCTTTGATCCCTTTGCAGGAGAGGGGCAGGTTTAAGGCTTTGAACTGTGTGGTTTGGGCCTGATCCAGCTGTCTCACAGTGATCCCCCCAACAGAGGATACAGTAAGGTCCTGGCATGTCTCAGGGACTCTGTTCCCAAAAAAGAGCCCCATAGGTCCTCTTTAATGATGTCCATTGGCCCAGCATCCCAGGTAACTCTGCTCCTCTCTGCAATGCAATGACCCTTACCCAGCTCATCCCACAGCTGCCGGCATTTCTCTGTTATGCCCGTCCCCTGCTGCCGCCAGAGGGAGAGCCGAGGATCAGCCATGAACTGCTCTGTTATCAACGTCAGCATCCTGGCCCCGTTGGAGTCCCTCATGCGCAGCATCTCCCGGACCTGGACAGGACAAAGAGAAAGTCTTGGGTGAGACAAACCATGGTCCCTCAGAGGTGTTTAAGACCTGGCTGGCAACCCACAGCCCCCTCAGCCTGAGGGTCCAGACTGTAAATACATACATACATATATGTGTGTGTGTGTGTGTATAATGTATAGTCACACATTATAAGCCCCATGCAATGGCTGTGATGAGGCTGATTGGAGCCCAATTGAGTAGCAGTCACAGCCAGGCTGTGAAGGAGACTGAGATTAAGAGCATGAAAGCAAAGCCCTTCTGCAAACAAAGAGAAAAGCCCATAGGTTGGTGAGTTGTGGGTTATGGTCCCACCTTCCATTGGTCTTGGTAGACTCTGCAAGGTTGGCTTTTTCCCAGCTGTGCCAAAGGGGAGATGGGGGAATGCCCTTCCTTGCACAGGGATCACGGCACTCATGGGAGGAAGGGACCTGCTAGGACAGTAGGTGAGACAATCCAGGCCTGACCCAGAGCCTGGATTACAACTGCCTGCTCCGTGACAGGGTGAGAAGGCACTGGAGCAGAGATTCCCAGCTGTGATGGGCACCCTGCCAGGGCAGCCAGTGAGTGCCAGCTACGTGACATGCTGTGCAGAGATGGGAGAGAGCAGCCAGCTCCTCACCTTGGCAAACATGGAGTTGAGCTGCTTCCCCGAGCCGTAGTACCCTCCCTGAGATAGGAACAGCTTCACCTGCTCTCGGACCTGCTCCTCGTCCAAGTGCCAGCAGTTCTCGTCATCGATGCTGGCCCCAGCAGTGGGGTCAGGAGCACCTGAGAGGATGGGGAGGGGAGAAGAGAGACAACCATGTTTATGGCAGCAGGGTCAGCAGTCCCACTAGCAAGGAATGGATCTACCTCTATTTTCTTAGGGACCCACCTTTACTTTATCAGCTCAGGTGGCAGAAAACCAACTTGGTTCCTTGGCAGTGAGCCCAGCCAGCAGCACTGTGCTGTCCTAACACAGTGGTGGCAGCAGCCATCAGGAGGGATCCTGACCACAGGGGTAATGCTTGCATGCCTCCTCACCCTCTGCACTCCATGTGAAATGAGGCTGAGGAAGACCAGGGACCTGCCTTCCTCCAAAGCCCCAGGAGTGGAGGCAGCACAGCTGCAGAGCCCAGAGCACTCTGCAGCTCCAAGGATTGCCCAGCGTGCTCCTGCTTCACATCACCGGTTTGTTACAGCATCAGTAAAGCTCCAGTTCCAAAGCCCTTCCCCATGTCTGGAACAGTCTAACAAAGGTACTACTGCACTTGGGCTCCAGAGCCCTGGGTTAAACACCTGGTCCTGCCCCTCACTTGCTTTAGGACAGGAGACAAGTCCCTGGGCATCACTGTAACCGCCTAAGAGAGACCCTCTGCAGGAAAGAACAAAAGATCAATAATCCTTCAAAGAGCAAACTGTGACCAGAGCAGGGCCTTTGGCAAGAACACATATGTGTTCACAGGCTGCATTTCATCTTCCAGAGAACAAAAGAAAGAAAGAAAATCCACAAGTGATTTAAACAAATTTCCCTTGCCTTGCCCCTTTTTGCCATTTTCCCACCCAAGCACTACCCTACAGCCCAGCCGTGGGTTCCAAAGCTCACAGGACAGGCAGCAGCACAACTCCAGTGAGCAGCCAAGAGCATAAAATGGAACAGAAACTTGGATTTTCAGCTGTCTGCTTTTGGGTCCTGGTCTACAAAAACTCCTTAGGGAAAACCAGTACCAAGGAGGGACTGCTGCAGCTGGAGGATGCTCCACTCCACTTTGGTCTGTTTCTCCTATCTCCCTCTCAAGAGATGAAGAGGGTCAGCACAGGAAGAGCAAGGTACTGCATGAGGAGCCACAGGATGCTGTAGCTGACACATTGGCAATCAAATCTTCATGATGTCTTTTCCAAAACTGGAATCTGGTTGGGAAGCAGACATCACTTTCCTACAGAAACAGCCCGGGATGCTGTGCACACCCCAGCCTTGTGCACTGCTAAACCAGGAGCTCAAATACATTTCATGAACACTGTCCTCCAGGATGTCTGTTCAGCAGGGCAAGTGTCTCTTCCTGGCTTGTAAGCAAGACAACATCAACCTCAGGGGTTCTGCTCCTCCAGCAAAGGCTGAAAACACTCCTGACCTGCTGAGATAGTTATTTGTATTTAATGTCCTTTACAAAATTACTTTAATTTCTGCTAACATTCACTGCCTGAAAGAAGCTGCAGCAAGCTCTAGGCATGCTGAAGGGACAGGATGCTGCTGCTCCCTCTGCAGAATAATTTATAGTCAACACAACCACATAATTGGGACGAGAGCTGAAGCAGCAGAAAGGAAATCACAGTTCCTGAATGAGCATGAGGACTTTTGCCACACATGCCCTGATCCTGATCCTACTACCCTGCCACAGCCCTGGAGAAGCAGTTAAACCCTGAGCCCCCAGCAAGGGGTGAGTCCTGCTCAGTGTACCATCAGAGTCAGCCCAGAGTCCTGCCATAAGCCACGAGGGACAATCACAGTCAGGGACAGGGACAGTCCATGTCGGCCTTCTGAGCTTTTCTGTGTCTTTTCCTTCCCTCCCCCAGCCTCATCCTTATCTCGTAGATAAAGAGCAGACAAGCCAGTGATTATCCCCTATCAGGAACCGATGACTAATCTGTCTACCATGAGCGCTTATCTGGCCCCATCTCTAGGTATCCCAGACGATTGCACTCTTAATATCCTCCTCCCCACCATCCTGCCTGCCACTCCCAGCTGCAGCTATCCAGAGCAGCCTTGGCTGCCTCTGCAGGGTCACCTGTCTATAGGGACCAGCAGGGCATGGACGCCTGGGGTGACTCATCCCACCAAAGCTCAGCTCATCCCTCACCGTGGCCACTGTGACAGATTAAGGAGGAGGAGGAGGTCGCAAAATGCCAAAAGTAGGTGTGTTTTTTGGGGGTTCCCGGGGCTACCCCTCAGTGCCTGCTGCTCACACATAGTGTTAGCAACGGAAAGCCCGAGCAGCAAGGAAGGGAGCGTGCAGCTAAATAAAACCTCCTCCTCCCACGCAACACATTGAGTACTTTGCACGTTGGGGTTCGGGCCACAGCCAAATTAGCAACGCGCCTCCCGCGCCTCCAAATAAAGCCCAAATTTGCTTGTAAATGTATTTTTCTCTCCTATAAAAGATTCACAGAGAGGGCTGTAATAGCAAATTCCCACACGTGCAGCAGAACCCGGCAGATAACGGGCTGCCCAATTACACTGGGGAGCTGGAGAAACATTTAAGAGCAAACAACGGGATTTGTGCTGGGTTTAAATATTAATGGCAGGATTTGTCCACTTCCCTTTGCCAACGTTCACACCGTGGGGGCTTCAGCAGCAGCATGCCGTGACGCAGCTGATGAGTGATTCCATGTCTCTGCTCCAAAGGAGCTGGGAACGGCATGTAAAACAGCCCAGCGCCTGCATAACACATTTCTCATATAGCAGCATTCGTGCTCCAAAGAGCCCTGTTTCAGATGTGCTGGATCTTGGTCCTGCCGGATTCAGATTTAAGGAAACACCACTGCACATCTTGAGTGGAAAGAGTGTTTCACCAGCCCGTTTACACTGGCTGTAGAAACTGAGATAAAAATGCAATCCATCACACCCCGAGCTGGGCTCCCCCCTCACTGGGAGCTCAGGGGTTTAACTGTTTGACAGCCAAGTGAGACTTGGCAAATACAACGAACGACAGAAAAGGTCTGGAAAAATCTACAAATTAGAAAACAGAGTGAAGTCAGGCATGGAAAATTCAACTCCCTGCTCAGAAATTAGCTGCCCAACATGAAGAAAACAAAAGGGGCTCCTGGACTTGGAAACTGCAGGTTTCCAGGGCTGAGGAGGCAGTAGGACCTTGTGGGTTATGCCAAAGCATTGGCACATCCCAAATCCAAGCTCCTGGATCCAACAAGGGGAGATACATCAGCTGAGTAGTGTGGAAAACACTCCCAGAACACCTGACTTGAAGCAAGCTTGGTGATACAAAGAAATAGGCATAATTATTATTTTTAACCAGTACCTGGAGCTGATAAAGTAATGCTAAAAGCCATCCAGTGATAAAGGTGGCTGCTCCAGCATCTCCCTTATGGTCATTTCACCTGACTATGCCCAGCACCCATCAGTGTTTTGGGGCTTGGCCGTGCCAGCCCCAAGGTCAGTGGTGCCTGGAACAGGGATGGCCATCGTGGTGGCCATTCACAAGGGCCATCTCATGGCTGCACATGGTGGTGTTGCTGAACGCCTCCGGGCTCCTCTCCGGCATCCAGAGAGAAAACAGATGTGAAGGATCAGCTCTGGGCAGGGGGTGGGGAGGACATGGACAAATAAGCAAACAGCAGAAAACCTTGAAGAGAAAATAACCAGGCACCAGAAAGGAAATGAACTCTAACAAGGGATTAAAAATAGCAGCAAAGCAAAGAATCCAGCTCCGCCAAGACTCCCGGTTCGTTTTCAAGTGGAGGCAAGTCAGAGAGAACTGCCAAGGCAGCCTGAAGATTCACACACACCTGACAGCAACGAGGCAAGAGAATCCAGACTGGCTCCCAGCATGGTGGACAGGAGCAATGTGGTCCAGCTGGTACCAGTATCTGGTGCAGCCGACTTTGGAAGCTGCTTGTCAAGCACCACTTGTGCTCTGGAGTCATTTGGCAGCCCCAATCGCTCCGCAAGACAACGGGAAGAGCTGCCTTGCTCTCCAGCACTCAGGTGTGTTTTTTCCCTTAAATCCACAACAGCTCAGCAAACAGGAACACGAATGCCTTGGAGATGTGACCTTCTCCTCCTTCCCTGTGGGAAGGCAGAATTTCAAATAGATTTACTGGCGCTGCCCTCCAGACGCTGTCTCGGGATGACCTGAAAGTCAAAGAGCACCCGAGGACTCCTCAAACATCAGCCTTGGCTCAGTGTGACAGGACAGGCAGGGACTTCCTGCACACTGACCTGGCAGCCAACTTGCTGTGCACAAGGAGCAAGGTGGGACAGTATTAGCCCAGGAGTTGAAGGAAAGCTCAAGGTGGTCAAGAATGCATGTGGGACAAAAGGGAATGGATGAGGCAGCAGGCTTCTTATGGCTTTTGCATAAGGAAATCTGCTTTTCCCATGCCAAAGCCCGAGGGACCATTCCCTTTAAGGATTTTCCAAAAGTCCTCTCCTCCAAGGAAGCTCCCCAAGACTCTGAAGGACCAGAGAGGCCCCTTGGTGATTCACATGGCTTGTCCTCAGAGGGAGCTGCCCCTGCACCTTGCGACAGGCAGAGGTTTTGTGGCTTTTCTCACTTCTGGTTGAGAAGAGCATCCCAAGCCCTTTGATGGCACCAGCTGAGCACTACAGATACTGTGTCATCCACTGGCATTTCCGTGGGCCAGACAGACCACCCCAGCCACAACTCCTGGACTGAGGCCAGCAGCACCCTCTGCCACGTCCACATGCTGCTCAACCTGGGTGAGTTACAGAGCTGCAAACATGGGGTCTGCCAAAATCCCCTGTTCCTTACGCAAAGAAGGGGGGAGAATTCATCAATGATGCGTGAAGGATACATCTAAGCCCCAAATCTTCTGGGCCCACAGGCACTGTCCAGTCTTTCAGCTCTCAGAAGAGCAGAGGGAACAGGGTGCCAAAGTGGCCACCACCAGATGATCCTCACTCCCTTAAGAGTCCTAGCTGCTGGATCCAAGCTTTCCAGCTGCAGCTTCTGGCTGTCCCCAGCATTCTACCCACCAGGAGAGACCAAGCAGCCACGAGTCACTTTTGCTGGCTCAGTGACATCCTTGCAGCCTTGGTCTGTGCCAGACAGCCACACTGCTGGCTTTGTCCCTTAGGGGAGGAGCATTGAAAGCCACCCTGGTCTCCTCCCTCCAGCTGCCAGTCCAGACGCCCAGCGTGGAGGTGCCAGACACGCGGGATGCTCTGGCTGGCACACGCTGCCCTTTGCAGCCAAGCCACAGGAGCAGAAACGTGACCCACTTCAGCAGGCGGAGGTCAAGTGGCAGGAGCAGAGGCAGGCACACCTAGGCTCTGCTTGGACTGAATCCTTTGGGAACATGCAAGCACCTTGGCTGCACTCCAAGACTCCATCATTACTGGATAGTTTGCATTTCCTTCTAGGAAGACAGCCGGGAAGATGGGCACACGGTGCACAGCCTGCGGCTACAGACTCCTGCAAGGAACAAAGATCCAGTGCCTGGAGCTGAGCATGCCAGACAATGGCCAGTAATTTTCTCTGCCATTCAGGCTCTGCAGGAGGAGAAGGAGCATCCCTGAAAGCCTTATTTTACAAAACCAGACAACCCCCTTGCACAAGGGACATTCCCCACCCAGCCTGGTGCAAAATCAGTTCCTCAATCCTACATGCTCACCATATAAACAAGGAAAGAGGAATCCTTTGAGTGGCAATAGGCAGGTGAGGAAGACCCAATGCTGATATGAAGCTCAACAGACCTCTCCTCAAAAGAAGGAGGGTCAGGTAAAAAAAGAAGGATTTCAAGAGAACATTCTTGCTCCAGAGTATAGTAACTTCAGGTGTCCAATGCACACAGTGGGTTACTTTTTGAGTTGCAGAGGCTGGCCTGCCAAAAGCCACCTTGGCCCCAACCCCAAGGCTGGGGTGTGACCCCAAGGATCTGAAATGCACATGGTCAAGAAATGGACGTAAAGTTCTATGTAGAGCACAGCTTGAAGAATTACAAATCCCAGAATCAGTGATCCACTATGAATGCATGATCCACAGCTGCGAAGGGCAAGATGGGGGACAAATTTGGATCCACTTCACCTGGAGACCCCAGAATTCCTCTCCCACAGACTCCCATGGCTGCAGCCATTCCTCACTCTGGGGTCAAGCAGGTCTGCAGTGTAGCTGGTTGCACTGTGGCTGTGCTTCTGGCAGGAACAAGAGGGCAAAACTTGCAACATTGTCCAGGATCAAGAATTGAAGCCCTGGACAGCACCACTATGAACTTGAATGTAAGGGGTTTGGAGCCTTCCTTTTCACAGGATGCAATATTTATGAGTTATAGATCACCTTAAGATCATGTCATCATATGAAGGCTGATCTGCATCCTCCCCCAGGGTGAGACAAGGCTGCTTTCCTGCTTGCAGAGGTGTTTACTCACTTGTGACCAGCCGGGCAGCCACAGGGGTTTCAGAGAGGTGCCACCCTCTGTGGGGTGACCATGTCTCTGTTGATTCAAAATCACACACTGGAGTGTGTGAATTTGCACAAGTCTGAAGGGAGTGAGAATTTTTGGGGTTTTTTTTAAACCACTTGTAAAAACAAGAAGCAGATATTGAACTGGAGCCAACATCTGTATCTTTGTAAGACTCTCAATCACCAGCCTTTTGCTGACTCTAGAGCAATAAATATTCAGAGCCTTAAAAGCTTTACTTCAATCTGCTTAGGAGAAAGCAGCCACAAACAACGGCCAAGAAGGGATCTTGCCCAGCCTCAGCTTCAGTAGATCAGTTCAGAGAGGGAATGGCCCTCACCAGATCCTTGCATCATCACAGGTCCTCTTTATTTTACTATACCAAAAACTGAATGCACCCCCACAAAAGCCAGCTATTTAGAGCACAACCACCCACGTGGCAAATGTGGCCCAGCCGAGGAGACAAAGGCCTCTCCCAAGGTAGAACAGGAACGACCAGATAGACAGAGATGAACACACCTAAGATCAGAGCTGCCATCACCCGCATGGTGACGGTGAACCCCTGGCCTTACTTCTCTACATGTGGATTCAACTAGTTCAGATGGTATTTTAGGCTGCATATGGGGCTTTTCATCTTCAGAACACTTAACAGGCACACATTAATCCCTGCAACGCCCTTCCGTGGCAGATAAGTGTTTATTATCTCTGCTCTACAGCTGGTGGGACTGGCACGGTGGGGAGCAGCTCACTGTTGCAGACCCTGGGCAACCTCAGCTCCTGGGCTCCTTGAAAAGACACAGCGGGAGATCCCCAGGAGCCTGGGCCACATCCTGGGCCAGTGGAGCATGGCTGGGCTGGGCACTGTCCCGCAAATTTCCAGGGAAGGAAGTCAAAAGCATCTTCCAAACACAAAGCCCCAGGACACATCTTCACTGCCTTTGTGCAGTAGCTGGGAACAGTGGTGCTCATTTATTATGGGCAAATTAATGCCCATGGAGATTAAAGCTTTATCTCCCGCCAGCTCAGCTGCATCTGACTTAGTGCAGGGCTGGGGCTAACACCGTATCCTCACATGCTGGAGGAACCACATCCCCACTGCACCTCCCGCTCCCCAAGGTCCCAGCACCACGTCCTTGGCTTCTCCATTCTACTCTGAGCTGTGTCTTGTGCATCACCACCCTGTCAGCTCTGCCTCCTCCTGCCTGTTGAAGCCCAAGTTTGACAGATAAACACATAAAAAAGAGCAGAGGGCAGGATGGGGACACCCCAGTCATGTGGTCCCAACACCCATGCATTAACATCAGTGTGACACTGCCAGCTCTCTCTGTGCTGCAAAAGACAAATGTAAAATGAAGGACATCATCATCATGGGCACCAAAATCACCACCCCAGCCCCAAACACAGAGTCAGCATCACACAGTGAGGAGGGAGGAATTACCGTGCACTTGGTTGATCTCGGAGTTGGATGACAGGATCTCATCAGCCAACTTTTGGGCGGTGGGCAGCACCTCGGTGTGGTGTGCTGTGATCAAATACTGAACAAACTTCTGGAGCTGGTCCCTGTTCATCTGGAAAAGGGTCTCTGAGATGGGAAGACGGAGTTTGACCTGGTCTGGCTTGCGGATCCTGTACAGTGAAAGCGCCACGACGTGAGCGCAGTAAAAAATGTCCTTGTTCCCACAGCCGCACGTCACTGAGGTGATTTTGCAGCGGTCGAAGCTGATGGCCACCTTGTAGGTCATCTCTGGTTCTGTCGCAGTCGCTGGCTCCGTTACTGTTCCGCTCAGGTGGAACCCTGGAGAGGGGAAGAAGAGGGACAGGTCAGGTTAGCCTCCCTCTGACCACAGCCACCCATGCCAGCTCCGGAAGAAAGGAAAGCCAAGGCTTGTGTGTCCTTGCTTCCTTGCTTGTGTGTCTCTCTCATATACCAAGGAGTGCAGCACCCAGCACAGCCCATCCCCGTGGCTTACACCCAGCAACACCCAGCCCATGTATACAAACACACTTCTGCACCAACACACACACACAGCCAGACTCATCGGCGAGTTTATTTAACAGCCAAACCCTCAGGGGAAGAGTGAAGCTGCTCAGTTCCCATTTGTTTAAGTATCTCAGACTGTTTCTCTCCTGGGAGTCATTTCCATCCACGCCTCCCTCTCGCTGAATTTGCAACTCACATGAGTGAGGGCTGGTAGAAAAAGACCACATTTGCTTTTCTTTGATGAGGCAGACAAAAAAACCCACAAACTAAATGCAAAGCAATTCCAACTTTGGTCTCTCAACCAGGTAGAGTGCTCCAGGGCATGGTCACAGCTCTGAGCTCTTCCACACAGCATAAATAAAGAGCAGGGACAGGAGCTATGTGAAGTCCAAACCACAGCTGGGGGAAGACTGTTCCCTGAGTTCCACAATCGTTCACACCAATGTTACAGTGCTCCTAACAGCTTCCACCATGCAGAAAGGGGATGCAGTGCCCTCAGGCACAAAGTGTGAAAAAAAGCCCCAGAAGTCCCAAACGCAGGTGAGAAACATGAGATGGGCTCAGGAAGTCCCATGGGTCCAAACAAAGGCGGATATACCAAGCGAGGGACTAAGTCAGTGAGACAAGACTGACTGATGGATGCCTATAAACCTGACTTTGAGCAGGAGACTCAGGGAGTTCTCATGATCCAGCTGCTGAGTTGGTCCAACACCAACACTCTGCACTTGCTCAGCCACCTGGAAAAGGGATATCTTTGTTTCTCACACTCATCTGCCTTTTTCCTCCAAGACAGTGAGGCTGCACCAGGAGGTTAATTAACATGGCCAGGGCAAGCCGGTGTCCCCGTGTCAGAACATGGTGTGGGACCTGGCACCTCACACGCCCCATCCCAGCCGTCCTCCCTGAGGAAGATGCTCACTTTTCTCTATGCCACTGCAACCTTATTAAGCCTGTGTACGTACAGGTCCCTGCAGAGCCTGACATCCCCTCTGAGAAGGCAGCAGACAGCTGAGAGCCCTACAATTAGCGACAGAAAAGGAGAAGGGGTGGGGGGTGAAGATTAAAATACATTAACTGCATCAAACCCTTGTGCGTTTGCCAGCTCTTACAAAGGCTTTCGGAGACAAATTCTACCAGAGGTTTTTAATAAATGGCATCAAAACCAGCTATTCACTGCCAGTCTCTTTAAAGCCACGCCAAAAACCACATTCAAATCTGATTAAGCGTCAAGGAGGTCTGCTTTTACTTTAGTGCTGGGGCGGGGGAAAAGCAGACCTGTTCTGCTGCCATCACCCAAAAGCCACCCCATGTGGCCAGCAGAGCAGGAGGGGAGGGATGGACAGCCCTGCACCTCCCTCCCCACCCTGCTCACAGGCTGCCGGGAGCAGGAGCATGGCTGTGGAGGTGCTGGGCTCGGCGCCGCGGGAGCAGCAGAGCCAGGGGCTGACAAGCCTCCCCCTCCACACAAGCCCGTTCCCCGGCAGCCAAACTATATAAATCCAGAGGATAAACTCCAAAGTGTTTATGTTTTACCACTTCTCTGGTTTGCAATGCTTGGCAGGCGGCTCCGACTCGCTGCCAGCTTCTCCCTAGTTTACTTTTTGAACAAGTTAAAGGGACTGGAAACCGCGTTCCTGAGTATGTATGTACATCCTTGTATGTATGCCTGCACACACATATATAAAACACTCTAGGACAAATTACTGGCCATAAACACTGCCTTGAAATGCTTACTTTAACAGGACCATAGGCCAGACCCCACTTCGGGCTAACTGGTGTAAAGCTGGAGGAACTCATTTAACCAAATGACCTGTTTCAAACAGGTATAAGTCTGAAAATGTATCAACTGTGATCTGATCCACTGTCTCAAGACAGAATATATGTCCAGATACTTCTCAGGCATTCCATAAACTGTGCTCTCCCATCTGCTGCAAGATCTGATCTTCACAACTCAGATCTGGTCTGCACATCGAACAGGACCATTCAGTATGTCAACAACTGCCAAGTTCATCTGGCACTCCAGCCCCAAGTCAAGTGTTGGTTTAGATTTTAGCTGTGGTGACAGCAGGTCTATTTAACATAAACTAGGAACTCTACAAAACATTTATCAAAAGTTTAGTCAGAAATTAAACATGGCAGGGTGGAAGAGAGATGAGCTGGCAGGAACAGAGGCATTATTTGTGAATATTTACATTAATGTGAGGTCAGACTGCAGCTAACACATTGCAGCCAGGTCTGTACCCCAGCACCCATGGCTGCTGAGCACACTAGCTCAGCAGTGATGGGTACCACTGTCCCAGAGAAGAGTGGTGGCTAAAAGGTAGGTTTCAGTGTGGTTACATCATCATCCATGGAAGCACACACCCCTGTTCCACAAAACACTGATGCTATCACCAAAAAGCTATAGATAGCCCTGGAAAAGTACAGCTGTCATTGTACCCTCTTCTCTGTTCATTTTGCATCCTAGAAGAAAGAAGCATCCTAGGAGCTGTGATACCAGCACTTCAGTAGAGAGAAACACAGCCCTGGTCACTGACACAGGGTTTGGATAGCACTGAGAGCAAAGACATACTCTCCTCTGTGTCCTCCCCATACATTTCAATTTAAGACATTCCTACAGCCCAGTGCTTATCTAGGACTTCATCTTCTGTTCTTAACATAAGCTAACTTGGTGTTTGATTTGCTGCCAGCAAAGTGACAGTGCCAAGGCTTGAAAACCATGGAAAAGTAATAATTAAATACCATCTTTGTAACTACAGACTCATTATACCCCTCCAGAGTCTAGCTTTGTCCCAAGAACAACACCACATTTTCCCTGTCCCAGAACACCCTCTCCTACTTTTACCACAGAAGCATCTCAGTGGATATGTCTTTGATCGAGGTTGTAAAAGGAGCTGAGTGTTCATAACTGCCCCAGAAAAAGCACAGAAAGGTGCCATGAATGTTCACGGGCACACAGGGCATGATGAGCTCATCTCTTCTAATCCCAGCCATCCAATCCATCAAATGGGGACAAAACACTGGAGCAAGAACCTTCCTTGTTTCACTGCTGCAGGACATTGCACCTCTGATTTAAATTAAAACAGACCCTAGAATTGTTTTCCAGGAGTTTGTGAACTCCACACTGGTGGGATTTACAAACTTGTCAGCTGGGCAGCACTCTCCTCTTAGGAGCTGATAAACCCTGCAGGCTGGGAGGAGGATGGATCAAAGAAAAAGAAAAAAAAAATAAATCCTGGGCTCTCAAACAGCTACAAAGGATCAAGCCTTTAGCAGGGACCCCAGTGCAGGAGACTTTGCTATTAGGACAACATCATTAATGCCTCAACAGAAGCATCTTTAACCAAGATGGTGAATTCTTTGATTTCTAAACCTACTTGACCAAAAGGAGTTGTGCAAACTCTTCCAGTTTTGTAAGAGCAGAGAGCCTTTCAATGGGACATCTTTAAGCCAGATAGCCAGATGCCAACCATCAGGAGAAACCACCAGCCTGTCCTGCAGCTCCAACCCACTATGAGCCCAGTTGCAAAGACCCCCTGCTTTGTGTCCGCCAGCAAATCACTGAAGATAAAGCAAACATTTAGGCTAGTTACATTGAAATACCTGGAGTCTGGAGACAGGCAGACTCCCAGATGGAAACTTAAACCCAAAAAACAAGCAAAACCCAGGCACAGCCCCTTCCCTTCTTCTAACTGTGGCACCAACACCTGCAAGAGAGAGGAGGACTCCTCCACACCTGCCACATTAGCTGGGAACCCGAGTGCTCAGCTCTGCTCCCTCTGGCAGTTGCTGCTCACAGCCATCCCTCAGATTTCACACTGCAGCCCAGACAGAAGTCACAGTTGTCATTTGCTAAGTTGTGCCATTCGGAAAAAATTAGTTCTTTCTTCCCAGGCGTGGCAGTCGCCTGCCTTTCCTGGAGCATTGGCACAGTGCTGCAGGGGTGGAAAACACCACCGAGCTGCAGCCACCTGCAGGACCTAACCCTGAAGATGCTGCACTGGCATTGCTGTGTCAGAGGATGGGGGCAAGTAACACATGCGTAACGTGGGGAGCATTTCTTCATGGCACTTTTGTTCTTCCGTCTCCTCCACAGGCTCTTCTCTGTCTTTGTGGAAATCTTGAAGCGGGGCAAGGAGTGCCTCAGCAGAGGGAAAAGTGCACCACATCCATGCCCTGAGCATGGACTGCTGGTGGGATGTGGCTGGACAGTGTACATAAAGAACTCACAACCACACCTGGCTGTCAAAACCTCTAGGAACCTCCCAGTATCTGAGGCTGATATTTTGGGCAGCCTCTGTTAGGAGCAATGTGATGGAAAGTCCAGCCACGCAGCTCCCTGAAGGCACCAGCCACATCCCTTCACATGGTAGCCAGAGAGGGGTGGCTGCAGCAGACAGCAGCTTGGCTGCTCACTGCTCTTGTACTCCGTGCTCATCTCCTAGGACTCTCTACCTCTAGCCAGACTAACCCCACTCCAAATCTGTGTTTGGAGAGCTCTATCTTCAGGCAGGCAGGAGCTCTGCAAAAACAAACGGGAACAAATAGACAGATATTTATGGGGCTCAGCAGATTTAGATGAGGTAAACTGAAATTCTCGGTGCAAGTTGTATACACTAGGTTAATGTGACCCAAATATATTTTTTTTAAATTTCCAAACCACAGCGGAAAGTTATTTTAAACTAAAGTGATTCCAAGCTCTTTAGTGATTAAACGGACTGCAGCTCCAGCTCCTAGTGGAAAAACCATTTGTTTTTCCAGTGTGTGAAAGCCATAACTAGCAATGAATAATAATTGCCGCACCAAGTGTTATTTATAAGCCATTCTCAGTCACATTTCCATGCCTCGAAACAGCAGCTTTCTAAACATGAACTTAAAATCGGTCAATATTTGTAACGTAGACAACACCCACAGGAGGAAGGTGTTGGTGTACTCAGGGGGGTGGGAAGCGGAGGTTAGTAAAATCTCCCAAAGCTTTCCGGCTTCTAGATCAATTCCTCCAGCCGGCTGATGCTGACAATTGCTCAGTCCCTGACCTTGCACTTGGAAAGGAGATGGGCTCATGAACTCATTTGCACATGACAATGCTCCAGCAAAGTGAATCATCTGCCTCCGATAGTAACGAGAGTACGGCGTGCCCCAGCCCTCCTGGGCTCCATTCAACCAGCACAGGGCTGGCCTTTTGTGCTGCCAGTGCAAGAAAGACTCTGCTGAAGATGTGTGCAATTAAACCCACTTTTCTTGTTGCTCTTTTGATTCAGCGGCTCAATGAGAGGCACCCTAGGCAGGTGTTGTCACACACAGATAAAATGTGCCTTTTCAGAGCACTGGCAGACAGAAAGAAAGAGGGTAAGGCTGAATCAATTGCCATTTCTCCCTTGCAAAATAGGGAATCCAGGCTTCCAGCAAGTCAATGAGCAGAGCTGCTATGAGTTTCCATCCTCCCTCCTCCCCAAAGCTATTCTGTTTTGTGACCGCAGGCAAAGGTGCTGCTGTTGAGACAGACTTTGGCAGGGATGAAGGAGGCAGGTGATGGCTGGCCAGGAGGATGCTGGTCCAGCAG
Source organism: Trochalopteron elliotii (assembly GCA_024734555.1). Lineage (NCBI taxonomy): Eukaryota > Metazoa > Chordata > Aves > Passeriformes > Leiothrichidae > Trochalopteron > Trochalopteron elliotii. The sequence goes on from JANPWX010000399.1 coordinate 215,300, forward strand.
AATGCAGCCACGCTCCTGCTGCTTAAGGTTTTCCCTCTGCAGCCCTCCTCCCTGTCCCCACCATGCTCCTGTCCTTTGCCCAGTCATTATCATCCTGGAAAAGCAACTCTACTTTCACAGAGCTAACAAAGACCATTAATATCACCCCAGGAAGGAGCCATGCCCACAGCTGAGCTGCCGCAGGAGGAGCTGAAACAAAGGGATATGGATGAGCTGAAGAGTATGCACCGTGTCTGCAAGGGTCCCCACACATACCTATGGCTACGGGCACCAACTACCACAAGTTTAGGAGAAATACTCTTCTATCACCTCTCCGGGTAGGCCAGGGGAGAAGCAAGAGCTGCGGCTGTAAACAGAGGAGATGCAATGGGGCTGTTTGTGCTGGAGGGAGCCGTAAGCTCCTCTGAGCAGCTGAGTAAGCTGGAGGGACGCTCTCTCTGCCATCTGCTCTGATCCCACAACACCTCCTGCAAATGAAGAGTCAATCCGCTGGTTTCTATCCCTGTTAACCTCTAATCAGCCAAGAGGACCGGCCTCTGCCGTGCTCTTTATCCGAGCCAGCTAATGCGTGAAGCACACCGCGCTTCCCATCTGCTCCAGCATTACTAGAGTTAAAGGACAAAGCCGTTTCCCTGTCCCGAGCATTCACTTACACAGATGCCCTTGTATTAACTCAATTTCTCAGTGATTTCCATTATTACCCTTACGAGATTTCTGGTGTTTGTTTATCTAGGAGCCTGAAATGGAGGTTTTTTTCCCCTCCCCCTACCCAGCTCAGGGGCTTGGCTGGCCCAAGGCCATGCTCCAGACAACCAGTCCCAATCTGTGACTTTACCCAAAAATGTTACAAAATGTTCTGCATTTTCTACCCAGCCTGGAGTACTCTTTGTTGCCCATACAGTTCTTAAGAAGCAGATTTTTTGGGTCTTTGTTGCCAGTCCCAAAGCCAAGACCACCCTTTCCAGCATCACCTTCCACAATTTTCCAACACCTGCCCACAAATGGGTTTTTAATCTACCCAGATGTGCAACCCTTGCTCTGAAGACATACGGTTTGGGCAAGAAAGAAAAAATACAACCAGTTTTAAAGGCTGGACTGATTTCCTCTGCTAAGGTGCAGCCTTACAAGCTGAATTCCTGCTAACAGGTCACCTCCAGCTCAAACCAATCTAAATGATGGTTCTGAAGCAACAGAAATGGCTTGAAGAGAGGATAAGTTTACCCCATCTTGGTTAACATGTGCTGTCCATGCAATAACTAGTGGCAAAATGCTGTAAAGTCTCTGTTCTTTACTGCTGCAGTATAATGTATAGCCATCTCGAACATAAAGACTTTTCTTAAAACAATCAGAAATGTGAGAAAAATGACGATGTGCAGTACATTTTTTAGCAGAAGCAGTGAATGCAGCATCCCCACGGTCAAGGGAGAAAAAGCAATGCATTCCTGTGACCACTCCCAAAGCATCCAGCCCTCTTCTCTCTGTGCTCACAAGTGGCTATATCCAAACAAGGAGCAACATGGTTCCTTGTTACAGTTCAGGTGTTTGCTCAACAGATGCAGGGTTCTTTTCAAGCATGAAAAAAAATATCCACAGGGAGGAAATCCACATTTGCCACAGCTTCCGGGCTCATGCGTGCCATCAGTTGGAGCTGCCACAAAGCAAACCCAGCCCTGTGCTGTCACCACCTCAGCTGCCTCAAGGAAACTAATGGGAGATGCCAAAACTCACACACGAGACTCAGATGGGGTCATCTCCTGACTTCAATGAAGCCACCCAGATTTCCAACAGCTGAGAAGTTGGCTTCTAGCACATAAAAGGGTTTTAATTAGGAACTGCTTCTAATCCCTTCCTGCAAGTGTCACCATGATGGGATCACTGAACCTCATCACAGTCAAAAGCAAGTGGAGCAGTGCTCTTCCCTTCATCGCCTTTTTCATGTGGTGATTCACAGAGCTCTTAGCTCCACAAAAACATAATCCCCTGCCTTAAAGCAAAGTGCCTCCTATGCCAGAGCCCTTAACCTGCTGCTCCTGGCTCAAGGGCTCCTTCCTCAGTGCCCTCTTCCTCAGTGCTTGTGGAAGAAGTTGATCCAGAGCTATGGACATCCTTTTCTCTAGAGGTATCTGCTCTCCTTGTTGACCTGCTCTTCCAAGACATAACCTCCCTCCTGAATTGGCTGCTTCTCCAGGACTTAGACTGAGGCTGGGGAGCAGCTTTGGATTTCGTCTCCAAATACGCAAAGATAAATTGCATTTAATGCATATTTTACCATTTAAAGCTGCCTCACGAGTGGGCCATCTTCAAACCGAAACACAAACTCAATTTACCAATATGGAAAAACGAAAGCAAAACCAAGCCTGAGAACCTCCTGACTTGTTTTTTTCCCACATTTTGGTCTTGCATAGGGCAGGACTAGCTTAAAAAGGACCAGAATCAAACCAGGGCATCACACAGCAATGGAGGGAAGCAGGACACCACCCTGATCCTCCCTGAGACACCAGACCTTAAAATAGAAGCTCTACAATTTATAGGGAAGTTATTAGTTATGATTTTCCTGGCTCTCAGACGCCTTCCAAGGGAATGAGGCAGCCTAGATTCAATACGAAAATCTGCTCCAAATTCTTCCCCAAAAAGACACTTTTTCCACTAAGAATAGCTCTTTCATTTTTAAGAGAGCATAAAGTCTGACTTTCTAAGTCACTGGCAGTGCTGTTAAATGAACACTGTATTTACAAAGCATTTCAACAGCATTTGTGGTAATGGTCTCAGTAACAAATTTGCTGAAAAGGTCAATTAACTTCCTTCCGAGAACCTCACTTCTAAGCACAGAAAACAGCTTTGCATTAAAACTGCTTCCCCAAAGTGGAAAAAACTCTAAGGTGACACCATTTTGCCATTTCTCCTCTCCACTCTCCGTTCAGGAGCTGAGCACAGACCCCAGGAGAAGGCACCAGAACGACTTCCCTCTCCTGCCGACTTTTACAGCCCTTATCTAGAATAAACCCATCTTTTTTTTTCTTTTATATATATATATACTGAATTTCACTGAGGAGACCACAGACACACACTTTATATTGCAGAAATATTATTATACTTAAACAGCTTAGCTCACTTCAGTAACTCCACAAAAACTTAGTGGTTTCCTCTCCCCTCTGGCCCCCAAACCAATAAAACTTAATTTTTGGAGCTTATTTGGGCTGCTCCATATAGGCAAATTATCTACTCACTGCAGAATAAATTATTCAGCAATTGCTATTCCAGATCAGCCTCCTCTGTTGACATTTTATTCCAGAATAATTTTTGGACACTCTGTGAGTGTATTTCTGAAAAAAGGGACCTCAGTTCCAGGACAGGGAGTTATCCAAATACCTGCTGGCACACCAGTGGCTGGTCACCAGCCCATGGTGAGAGCCTTGACCAGAGCCATCCCAGAAGAGGAGGTGAGAGGTGGTGTCAAGTTTGGGAAAATTGACTGCTATATTTCAACATCCAGCAAAAACTGAGGTGAAGGAAAGGCACGGACCTTGATTTCGTGTGGAAAAGCATTTTTTTTTTCCAACTTTCTTTCAATCTGTAAGATGCAAAGCAAGAGGAACCACTCAGCAAGAGGCTGGAGGTCTTTGCACCACAAGGTGAAACATCTGGAGAGTGGTACAGCTTTTATCTATTATGCAAGTAAAGCATGCTGAGGGTATTTGAGAAGCATGAACTCTGACAGTGGACAGCCCTTCCAGAGCATCTACATGTGCTATGGTAGTTTCCAAACCCAGCTCAACCTGCTGCTGGATGTTTTAAGCCTCTTCTACGTGGATCAGGGTTTTTTTGGGTATCCTCCATTCCACCAAATTATGCATCACATCCAGCATTACTCAGAGTCAGCTCCATGGAGCACAGAGGCCCTGCCTGAGCAGCCAGACTCACTGCCACTTACTGGGCATAACCATTTCCCCAAGCCCCACAAATGGTTCCCTGGTACAAACAACACCACGCACCAACCTCCACACACTTCAGAGGGCAACAGCAATGCACTGTAAGGAAAATCAAAGAGGGATAAGACCAACCCAAGCGAGGCAACCACATGAAAGTCCTCAGTTGCCAGTATGTCCTCTATGGTGAGACCCCGCAGCGAAGTTCTGGGTCATGGCTGACGAGCAGTCAAATTTCCTGATTCTGCATGACCAAAACCCTCTGCAGAACAGTCAACACGTTTTAAATAACACTTTAAAAACCCTTTTGATCACATTAGTCTTCACATGACCTTTCTGAGAAGCTAGGAAGGCAGCGGGAGGTCTGCAGAGCAGAGACTCGCCCAGCAGCCCTCCTCGCTTGAAAGGAATGTGGTTGGGAGACAGATGCCCGACAAAGATGCTCTGCTCTCCTGCATCAGCAATTTTCACCATCTTTAGCATGCAGGCATTTCAGGAAAAGCAGATTTCCATGCAGTGCTTTTAAGCCCCTCAGTACTACCCTTTCTCTTTCCAGACACACATTGTCCCCAGCATCTCCCAGCCACACATCACCAACCTCTGCTTAAGCAAGGAGTGTGCAACTGGAAAGCTGTCCCAGAACATCCAGAATGCACAGGAAAACAGGAGCCCTCTTGCTTTTCAAGTCCAAGATGACTCCACAGCTTCACAGCCTTCAGAAACACAAAGGGTCACAAAAGCTGATACCCAGAGAAATGGAAGCCATTGCTCCTGCTGGATCAGGAGCAGTGTACAGGCTGCCTCTGTGAAACTCATGTTTCTCATTAAAAACTTCACAGATTTTTTTTTTCCCCTGGAAAAACATTGTTATTCAACCCACAGCCTAGACTGCAGGCTCCTCCGTTTGCTTTTGATGCAGTGCAAACATCTAAAATGACACCATGTAATGACAAGATCTGTCATCAGGATGGCTGGGGCTACAGTAGAAAGAAAAACAAAGGAATGATCCTTTCCTTCTCCCTAGAATTCAACACAATTAAAACAAAAGGAAACCTATATTGTGAAGTTAATACTAAATACAAAGGATTGAAGGGAAAAGGGAAAAGCGTGATGTGAAACATTTAGTGGTGGTTTTCTTCCATTATATGCCATGAGGCCCTTTTGGCAGTGGATGGAGAGTCTCCAGCTCCTCTAAACACAGATCTATTTCAGTAATTAAGTTTCTTACAAAGAGGGAAAGGGAAAGGGAAAGAGAAAGGGAAAGGGAAAGGGAAAGGGA
>JANPWX010000399.1:225496-278219 GCA_024734555.1 Trochalopteron elliotii
TCATGAAGATGGTGGTAGAATACTCCGTGCACGTTCTACACCACAACTCAGGACAGCTCTTGACACCAATGCACTCCTCTCAACAGCAAACAGTCCCTCAACAACACACACGCCAAATTAAAATTATTCCAACCCTCAGCAGCCTCTCTCTCTGAAGAGCAACTACCATTACTTATTAATTTGCTTCCTCAAGATAAACAAGAAATTTATTAAAAGTCTGAAACAGATCAGGAGAACACAAGGCAGCAGAGGGGCAGGGTGTTGTCTTTAAAAAATAAATACTTCTATGCTAGATTATACTTTCCACTTGCTGTTTCCCCCAGGAACCAGTTTTCACTCTGTGCAGGATGGAAACCCCCACAGACTTCTATGTTATGTTAAGGGCTCAGTCATTTTTGAGGGGAGGAAGCACCAAATTTTAGACCTAACAGGTGAAATGCAAATAAAAATAGACATTTTAAAATAAAAGCTAAATCCATCTGAGTGATGAATACATCTGTCTACAGGCTGCTCTCACAGATCACAACCTTGACAATCTTTTACAATCAATTCAGTTCCTTTGTTTAGAGAAACTGCTCTGTTAAACCTAGAGATGAACTCAGCACGGATGAAGAGACCAACACTTCCCAGGAGAGCTGAAAGCAGAGTCTCACTCCATTCAGTCAACAAGCAGGTGATGCTCGTGGGTGGAACTGGAAGAACAAAACTCCTCAGTACAGTTTCCTACGTCATCTACAGTGAGGAGAAATGGTTGGAAGGATGATGAGGAGCAGAGTTCCCTTCATGCTCACAATGCACATTTGCAAAGGCAAAACATCATCTGTGGATTTTCCACCCATGCAACAGCCGCTCCAACAGCCTTGCTTTCATACAGCCCCCCTTGTTTCTTCAGTCACAAGGAAAGAATTAAAAATGGCTGTTTGCAGCCCAGTACAAGATATCAATTGCATCAGTACACCAGCCCAAAGGAAATTATGGCCACAGTATATCCAGCATTTGTGCAGACATGAGTATGTGGGAGATAAAAGGGAAAGAAAACTCAGCAGATAATCAGGACAACTAAAATACAAGTGGCAGGTCTGCAGTCATGGCTGCCTTCAGTCTTGGTGGCTTGTTAAAAATCAACTTGATTTTTAAGTGATAAATGCAGAGCAACAGCACTGAGGATGCCTCTGGGGCAGTCGCAATCTTGGGGCCTCTAGGACACCATGAAGCCCTTATTTCTCAGCCTCCCCTTTAATGAAGGTCACATTAGCATCCTCATCATCTCCAACCACACCACTGTAAGAGCCACAGCTTTGAGAGCTCCGTGCCACCAAGAGACATTGCTGGATTCAGGCAATGGGTATGAAGTGTGCAGGGGTAAGACACCTCCAGATCCATAAGTCTGAGTGAACTAAACTAAAAAGAAATGAAAACCAAATCCCCTGTGACCACCATAGACTCTGTGAAGTTCAGCCAATCCCAACTGTTGTTCTCTTCTACTGACCCCTGGACCACAGCAGTCATGGGACTGCCCTGGTCACACCTTTGCAATCCTCAACCCAAATGCTTGGGAAATGCTATTCCAGTTCAACACCCCTGGAAGATGTGATAACTGAAGGGTCACCAGTTGACAACTCCAAGCTGTCCTGCAGCAAGTAGACAGATGAAACAGCGTGGTGGAGGCTGGCACAAGTGACAAAGACAGCATGGGGCAGTCCAGCCTCCTGCTACTCTCCATCCACCACCATTCACCCAGCTCCTCCACACCTGGGGTGGGCTACAGATATCACCCAGTACCCAAGGCAGATGCTGGATCCAGCTACCACCACTCAATTAAACTCACCTTGAAATTTTTGACTTCCTGTATCTGCGTCAACTGGATAGTTAAGCTGACATTTTTGCACGTTCTCTTTGTCTGGAACCAACAGATCAATCTGCCTCAAATACAGGAGATCTCTTTTTAACACTCCAAAGCTAATGAAAAAAATCCCCTCTGGTGAAAGGAAAACACTGGATCAGAGAAGTTTTATTAGCCCTTAACCATGTAAAGTTGGAAGCTCGTCCCCTGTTTAATTCTAATACTCCAACTCTGTTAAACATTAACTGTATAAATAATCAAATACTTCACATGACAGAGTCATACTTCCAATATGAGGCAAATAACCCAGAGGGTAATGAAGGGTGTAGTCTTCTGGTCTGAAGGATTTCCAGTGCTCTCCAAAAAGCAGAACAAAGACAGTCCCTTCCCCCACTTCTGCCTTCAAAGCAAAAGCTTTGATTCACCTGGGGAGACCACATCAAGCCAGAGCAGAGGCATGCAAGTGGTATGTATCTCATCATTCCCCTCTGCTCCAGAGACACATGTGAAACCACCAGCCACTGTGTGGTCTCAGCCTTGTCAAACAACCTGCATCCACTCCTGAAACACCCAACCCTCCCTGGCCCGGCTGGCGGCAAAGCTCTGAGAATCCTTCTCACCCTTGCTCCACAACCACTTGGGGAGGTGGTGTGGGACCAACCACTCAGCCCACATCAGTCCCAGACACAGACTCTTTCACCAAACACCAATGTTTCTTCTTCAAGATAAGTGTTCTCCTGGCAAGCAGGACTTGAAGCAGACAGGAGCTCCAGCTCTCCAAAAGCCTGTGGTCTTCCACCTGGCTCAGAGGGGCCACAGACTCAACCCCACTGAAAATATACCTGGTCTCCATTGCTTGTAACATGGATCACAACTGCCTGGTGGTTTTGAAATTAAGCTCTCATTCTCTTTGGGCTTTGCGTTTTCCTGACTGCAAAGCTGGGATAATGTCCCTTCTGGAACTCATAGGGGTATTTTAAAGAGCAGGCTGAAGTTTGGCTCCTTAGGAAATGACTGGTGCATTTACTGTGGAAGAAAATACCTATGAAGGAAAAAAGATTGCTTAAAATTAGTTAAAAATCAAAAGCTGCATTAAAAGTATAAAAATGTGATGCTGACCATTCCTCTCGTCCAAGGTCAAGCTAAGGTAATTTTGTGAAATATGTAATCATCTGATATCCAAGGACTGCCTCAGTTTAGACTGATGCTCTCACTTTAATGCTGACTGAAAAGCTTCAAGTGATGCTTGACAATCAAAGCAGCAAGAGCCAAATGGAGAAACGTCTGACCCACAGCCCTGCCTAAAACTGCACTTTCAGTTCTGAGCTGACTTTGGAAAGCCAGTATTGGCTTTGGCAGAGCCCAGGAGAGCCATTGTGCATTAATTATCGCTCTTGCTCTGCAGACAGACATACAAAAGATAAAGACAACTGTGAGGCTTGTTCAGAACAAGGGATCCAGCACCATCTCAGCACAAGTACTTTCTCCTTCAAGTGTCATTCAACCATCCAGATCTTGAAGACAGCCCTTGACTGAAGGCCCTTTACCTACACTGCAAAGTAAAGCATGGACTCACCACAACCCATGTGATTTTTGTCCACATTGGTAAGTTCAGGTTCAGCACACTACCTGAGCTGTACAAATAATCACTTCGCCCAAGCACAGCCATTACACTAAAACCTGCACTGTTGAAGGAGTCAGCAGAACTCCTCTCTATCAGCTGCACAGACAAGAAAAGACCCACTTCCACCACTGCACACCCAGCCATACAGCTGAGCAGAGCTGTATGGTCCATCATGACACCTATATAATATTCCAACCAAAGCTGTACTGTTCTGGGCTTCCCACAGCAAGACCCTGATTTATCTCCTGCTCCTGCTGACAGCTGAGAGTGCAGCTGGGATCTACAAGCACAGAGAAAGGCTCTTGGTTTCTAGAATGTCAGCTGTGGAGGTGGGGGAAATCAGGTGTTGCATTCCTGGGGAAATGCTTTTCCTGGTCAGCCCATCATTTTCCATTTGTTCCCCTCAGCACCCCCAAGAAGCACATACAGCACGTACAAGAGCATAAGACACCCCTCAGAGGCCCCCAGCCTACCAGCACTGACTGTAATAACTCAGCTTAAGCCCAGCTCTTTGCAGACACAGCCCATCCCACATGCACAGTCTGAGAATGTAGAGAGTGAACATGAAGGTGAGATGGGTCCCACATCCTTGGAACTTCAGGAAGTCACATTGGGAAGAGCTTAGCATGACTTTACAACATCTGTAAGCAGGTTTCAGCAAGTAGCTCAGATGTCATTCAAGTTACTGGTGCAGCACCAGAGGAAGGACCCTCTGTGAGCATTGGACACGAGCATCTCAGTCCCTCCTGGCTCCCTCACCCACGCTGACACACTTCACAGGCAGGCTGCCCACGCCCGGAACACGCAGTCTGCTCCAGGGCCGATTCCCACTGCATCTCCCATCCTTGTTTAAAATGAGAGCTAACTGGTTCCCCTGTTGTACATGGTGCAATGCCAGCCACACTGAACAGGCTTCATGTAAAACACAGCCCACTGCCTTTCCAAGCCAAGGGGGAGACATTCTCCCAGTCTGCAGATAGCAACTCCAGACACCCTTAAAGCCAAGCACTTGGTCTTGCTTTCCTTCATGAAGCAAAGGCAGAAAAAGCACCACTTCCTGACTCCTGCTTTTTCTGCCAGCTCCTTCAGCAAGATAGACATACAGACCTCCTCCATCTCTGCAGCAAAATCTTCTAAACAGACAGGGACATGGAGATGCCAGGGACATTTACTGAAGGACAGCAGCCATGACAAAAACCACCGTTGAGCAGATTTCCTATCAGAAAGCTGAAATCTTGAAGATCACTCCCTAAAACACTCATCCCAAAGGGAAAGATAGGTTTTAAGGTCAAACAAAAGAAGGAAATTCAGCCAAATGACCATGTCCCAGCCTGTGGTGCCATGACTGACATGGCATCCAACAGAGCTGCACAGCCCTCCAGCTGCTGCCTCTCCCATCCCTACTGTAAAAGCACAGAGAACTCAGGAAAAGCAGATAAGGCTCCTTCTGAGGAAAAGCAACCCCATTCCTCATGAAGCTGACAGAAAAGCCCTGCCAGGATTATGTCCAATGGCAAGAGAGCTCACACTGAGGGCTCTGCAGCAGCATCTATGTAAGCATGTATGCTCTCCCCCAGACACCTACCATCACTCCCCTTAGAGACACTCAGGTCACAGAGCAGGTGCAAGGCCCAAGAAGCCCCAAAACAAGGCAGAGTCACCAGCATCACACTGCACACCTCTGAGATGCAGGGACCTAGAGGCTGGAGGCACCAAGGCAGCCAGGATGCTGTGGCAGAGCTGCTGCCGCCAACATCCTCCTACACCAACCACCCACTGCTCCAGCACCACTGGCAACAGGCGGTCCAGACCTGGAGGTAAAGCCAGGAACCACAGCAGGAGAAGGGCAGACACACAGACAGGAGAACCAAGGGCTCTTCACCTCCCACGCAGCCATGTAACTGCAGCCAGAAAGCCTGTTGGACTTACAGTTCCTTATGCTAATGGAAAATTCAAAGCTGAGTTTTACTCCTGACTTGTAAATCCTGAGGAGGAGGAGGAAACGGGATAAAAAAAAGCCAGGCCATCTGCTCAAGGGCCTTGCAGCAGAGAAGAGGGCTGCACATGGTGATTCTCCAGGTAGAGCCCTGGTATGACTTTCAGGTTGACTTGGCCATTTGATTTCTTTAGTGCAATTCCAGACCCAGACGTTTCATAATACACGCTATCGAGTGCATACATGTGAGGAAACTACCTCCAATTTGAATATCCCTGAGAGCACATTGCTCTTATTAAACACACTCTGCAGAGCTATTGCTCCATGTAGCATTAACAGTACAAGACGTTCTGGTAGACTACAAAAATTGGCCCATAAAAAATAAACACTTCTGTCTTAGTAAGGGCATCTGGAAATGACCCAGGGAGCTTGTCTATTTTCATTGGTAGCATTTTTGTACAACGGAAGAAAGAAATTGGTTTTGAGTTTTGAGCAAATGTTCCTCAAATGCTTACAAGGAATCCCTGAAAACACCAGCAAACAAGCCACCCACCCAGCTCCCCACAGGCAGAGTCTGGAAGACCACAATGTGGTCCCATTTCATTCAGGCTTTACCCCACTAACTATCCTTCCTGTTGTCTCTCAGTAAATCACATCCTTGAGGAAAGAAACTTGTCTGGGACGCAGGACCCACCCACCCCCACAAGCATCCAACTCCACCACAACACACACACGTGGCAGGGAAAGACAGGCCAGGGGAATGGGCAGGCTGCCCTTTACTGGGATGTTCCTTTGAGAGCAAATCGTGGTTCTGAAAGAAAAACCCAGTAAGACCATTTCAAGTTAATACATCACTACCTTTGCACGCCCCAGCGCTACAAACTCCCACCCTGGCAGCTGGACACACAGCAGCTCAAATGAAAGAAGCAAGTCAATCTTTGGCATTTAGAGGTGCAAAGCTGAAACCTCCCTTTGTGTGCCAGAGGCCTTTGGTCATTTTTGGAGCTTCAGCACATGAGCAGACAGCAGCATGATTTGCCATGCTGCCATCACAGCGCACCAGCAAGTCGGGAAGCAGGAGGTCCAAGAGCTCTGCTAACCTTCTTGCTCTGCTGCAGAAACCAACCAGAAACACATCCCACCAGGGATGGGCTCCTGAAACAGCTGACAAGAATAAACCACAGAGAGATAGCATCTTCCTCAGCAGCCTCTTGTCTGGAGACATATTGCTGGTGACTGGTTTCTCAGGGCTCTTCAAATTCTTGCTCCAAGCTCAGAGGACTAGAAACAGGAATGGTGGAGTCACCCATTCCAGATCCTATCCAGGGACTGTTCTGATGACTGCCTGGCTCCTTCCGTCTCAGCAGAGCATTCCAAAAATGAACCAAAACAAACTCTAGAGTCGTGACACTTCTCACAAGGCAGACTCCAGGCTCTCCAGCCAGGCCCAACTGCAGACGCCACAGAAGTGTATTTATTTTAAAGACTATTTGAGCTGGAGTTTTTGAGCGAAATTATCCCTTTTTTAAAGAACTTGTGGTTTTTGTAAAAACCGATTTTAGCAACAGTCACATTTCAGGCTCTCTTTAGAGAAACCATCTGCTGATCTCCCAAATGTGGTGCAAGCATTTCTGCAGCCCTCTGCAAGGACCATACACAGGAGACATGGCACCCGGTGAAGAGCTGTGACTCCAGCTGCACAACTGGGAAATACCAGAGACAAAGTGACCTGGCGTGTCCTTCTTGCACAATGCCATGCCATGCTTCTCCTTGACCCTGCGAATTCTCTCCTCCAGACACTGTGCCATTTTCTACCTCTGCCTAGAACACCTCTGTATTCCAATGCTCCCTGCCAGGCCCAGCCCCACCTGCCTGCCCTGCTGTGATTAGGGACACACTCCCCACTCCCAGTCTGCTCCCCAGAGCAGCCATTAGAGGACAAGACACTCTAGTGATAGGAGTCACTGGCTGGGGATGGCCAACATCCAGCCCTGCCTCCCCAAGGAGCCATGTGGGAAGGAGCTTTGTCCATTGTGAAGGTACTTGGGTAATTACCAGCTGCTGGAATCAAAAAAGTCTCTGCTGAAAACACACAAATTGCAACTTTTCTTGGATTTGACCACGTTTGCAGAGGGACAGCGAAGACGTCTCGCAAAATGGGCACCTCCTCCCCATTCCCCTTGCACTGAGCCTCACAGCAAGCTCTAAGAAATGCTCTCTGGACTTCTTCAGCAGGGTGAAAACAACATTTTTCTCCAAGCTTACTCTCCAAAATGGCAGGACCACTTTATAATCTTTTTTTTTTTTTCCTCCCTTAAAATCAAAGCATTTGAGGTCGACATCCAGCATGAAAATTCAAAGCCTGGATGTTTAAAACCCTGACAAAATTACCAGCAAATCGGAAAACAGGATCTTATCTCATGAACTGTTGGACAAAGCTTTATAATAGCTGGTACCACCAACCCCACCTCCAGTAATCCCCATCCTGAGGCAAACTGCTCTCAGACACCTGCTTGGCAGCACAACAGTGCCCATCTCCACTCCCGCCTCGCCTCTGCTGACGCTGAAATTGAAGCAGACTGACAGCAGGATAATTCGGGGGAAAATCACATTTTCTATATAACTTTCATACGTGACTATATTTAGCAGATGGAGAAACAAAGTACATGTATTCAGTAAATATATATTTTTATAGCTGTAAAATTATAAACACATATGTATGTTCCAAGGAGATCTGAAGCCTATTTTAAGACACTCTTCACATGCGGATCATTAAAGCCTACAATACAGTTCCTCTGCCATATTATAATAAATATGGAAAGTGAATACACACTTCTCAACTCTTGTAGGTCACGAGAGACCTAAAGATGATCTCGTTTCTCTTCTGGTCGCCCTCTTTCGTGCTGCTTCAAAGGGAAATTGGTTTCATATGTGGGTTGACTGTACCTCACAGCATCATTTTGCCTGCAAACCTAATTTAGTGAGCTGCTGAAACACTGTTACACAGGCAAGCATCGATTCCAGACCTCTGAAACCCATAGGGTCAACATTGAAAATTCCTGGCCTGACAGGCTGCTAGGCTTGCAAAAGCAGCAAAACTAGCATCTTGCCACCTCTCACATTCAGGAGGCATTAATCACACTTGCATCACTCCAGCTATTGGAATTTCTGATCCAGGCTGATTAATTTCATCCCCATGCCCATTTCAAGCTGCTCACAAGCTCAGGGCTCTGCCTTTGGGGAGAGATGCTGAATTTCTCTTCCTGCTCCCCGCACGGCCAAAGCCAGGAAAGAGGACAACTTTCTCCACCTTATTTCCTCAAGACTTCTGCCCCTGGGGAGTCAACAAGGTTTTAATCAGCACCTGGCACTGTATCTATCAGATATGCTAATAAGGTTCCTTACCTTAACAAACACCCTCAAGAGCAGACTCATCTATCTTAATTGGTAAACGCTTCATTAATAATGCAGCTGAGGAGTCTCAGAGCTAGAAATATAAATAGCAAGTTCTGATGCAAGTGGGTTTTTTTTGTTCTCCAAGTACAGATTCAGAAGGAAGGTCTCTGTCATGCCCTGCTGCAGACACAAGAGCCCTTTGCAGCGTGCACAAAAAGCCTCTTTTCTGTCTCTAAGGGGTCCAAGTTCAGAGCATCCCTTTCCAAAGGAGAAAGAAAGGCACATTGGAAGACATTCCTGGGCTGGGAGGCACCCAGAAGGACGGGAACCCATCATGCACCAACACAGAGGTCAATGTGGACACGCTACCGAGACAGTGGCTTCCAGCCACTGATCGATGACAGGAAAAGCATTAAAACGCCTCTTTGGTTAAGTCACAAATTCCAGTCCCATGATTAATGCTGCTCTTAGCCAGGGAGCAAAGCAAAGGCTCAAACATCACAACCAGAAGGGACGTCTGAAGAAAAAGATCTTGTGTGTCTGAGACTACACATTCTGCAAAGAGATGACCCCAGGCCTACCATGTTAATCTCCAGATCTCCATTTTAAAGACTTAGCCAAAACAAGGCAGGAGTCTCTGAAATCCAGCTCTACTCATGAATTCCAGGCATGTTGAAATAGTAGGCTTGGGTTCTCCTTTTTCTTATAAATTCTTATAAATTCATTCTGCAGACAAAAAGTCAGACAATTAGGGATTTTAAGTCTACTCAGTCCAGCCAGAGACCTGCTGATCCTAATCAAGTTTCTCAAAGCAATGGCCATAATTTCTACACAAAACCATTTTTACTGTCCTTTTTTTTTTTTTTAAAAAAGCTCTGCTTATCAGTCCCTACAAAGTCTCAATGGATCAGACTGGGGGTTTAAATCTAAATGTAGAAGAAGAAATTACTGAGGTTTATGGATGTTGGATCTAGTAATTGTTTATAAATATCCTCCTTTGATGGCATCTGGAGGATTTAAATAACAATGAAGTGTTAAATCAAATCCTAGATAAACAATTTTTAGCAAAAATTTAAAGATTTCAAGTAAGGAGGTTTCAGACACTTTTCTTGGGAAAAAACTATCAAGAAAATTTTATTCCAGATTCGCCAACCACATCTTGATTTTTTCTAAGCAACCCTTCTCTGACCGCATCTCTGGTCTCCTTCTGCATTATTTATGGCATCTTTCTACAGCAAATGTCTCTTCCAAATAGTAAGAGGCTTCTCTAAGAGGTTTTTAAAGCACCAGGCTTGGAGAGCAAGGCTGCTGTGCAAGTCCAGTTCAAACTTCCAATGCTACTTTGAGTTCTGTGCTTAAAGCTCCTTTGGAAATGGCTCCCGGGCACATGTTCTCAATTGGAACAAAAAGGCAGGCCAGAGATTATATTTCCAAAGGATCACAAACAGTCACACCTGGAAACACTGGGTTTTTTCCCAAATCCCATCTAGCAAACTTAACCGGATGCTTGCCAAAGGTATGTAACTCAGTTTTTGTACTTGTTTAGAGCAGCTCAGCAACACTCCCTGAGACAGCAGCATCAAGATAGGAATTTGCAGTGGGGTCTGCATGGACACAACATCCAGATATCCCTGCAGTGATCCCAGGCAGAGGGACCTAGTGTTCCCCATCCTGCACAGTGCCTCTGGCTGGAAGTGCCTCATCCCAGACAAACCCACCATTGTGCAGGATGCTCTGCAGTGCCAGCCCGGCAGGACATCAAGGACATTGAAAACTGATTTCTCCAGCCAGCCTGAGCTCCTGAGAACCACTGATTAATGGTTCTCCGACACAGAAGCTAATAGGATCCTCTTTGAAATCCAAATAACCAGCATTAGTGACCTCAGAGCCCTGTCTGCTAACTGGACGTACAGCCTACTTTTAATTCTCTTTATTTTCCACTGCATCTTCCCTACCAAAGCTTCCTTTCCCACAATGTTCTTTCCTGAGCTGCTACACCCCTGCTCTGATGAGTGCTCCCCACCTGCCACCCCAGTTACACCTCTGTGTGTGGCTGCACAGCAGCACCAGCCCAACCCAACACATCCTCCCCCTGATCCCCTACCCTAGGGAAGGGTCCAGGTTAGCTGCTGCAGCCCCACAGCATGTCTGTACCCAGACAGAACCCAGGCAGCAGTAAATGCTCCCCTGGCACATCAAACAGCTATCAAGTGTATCCCAGGGCTGGTTCTCAGCAGTCAATAATTTAAAGCTAAAATTCACCAGGCTTCCTTGCCATTCCCACACCTAGCTCAGCAAAAGCCTGTCTGTAAAGGACTAACATTTAGGCAACCAGTTCTGACTACAGTAAATCTCCTTCTTTCCTTTCCTTTTTTTTTTTTTTTTTTAATCCATAGCCACCAGCTTTAAAGCTTTAAATCAATATCCCCTCTTGCGATCTGCATTCAGCAAGGAATTATTCACATTGAGAGCTTTAAAAATTAAGCTAAACCCTGCAGGGCCCAGGCCAAACTCATATCACAGCAAAGCTTTAAACACTGGATCAGGGACACAGCATGAGCCATGTCCTGGTCTTAGATGCAAACTAAATGTAGAAAACAAAGCCGCCGTCACTGTGTTAAAAGGAAAAACCATAAACGGTCCATGCTGTGGCTTCTCCCAGGGACACAAGGGACAAAGGCCCTCCTTCCACGAAGAGGGGTCAGCCCATTCCAACCAAACACCTCTCAAAGGAAAGAAACTAATTGTCCTTGCAAAGGAAAGAGACTTATTGTCACTGTCTGAAAGAGAAAATGGCAGCTGATCTATCCACCCTTCTGTAATGCTGGCCAGAGGGAGGTCTTTGAGGGATGATGTGAGGACAAAGAGGGCAGTGCCATGTACTCCCTACACAGAAGTACCCACATCCATGGGAACAGGAGGTCCTCAGCACTGCTCACCCACTGCAGCTCACAGCCAGACACAGCTGTCCCCAGGCTGGGCAGAAGTGCCAGATGCCAAGCTGAGAGTCCACAACATTCCTGGAGGTGCCAATTTTAAGGTGCAATTGAAGAAGATGTGGGAGAAGAAAAACTCACAACCTAAAACAGCTCCTGTTTGTGTCCCAGAGGACCTCCAAGGCAGGAAAAGACAGGTGAAAGAGCAAAGATTCTCAATGGTAAGAGATGCTCCTGTCTTTAATTTGAGGAGTCTGATCTGCTCAATGACAGGACTAGATATTACAGGGAAGACACCCTATACACCCATCTCTCCTCCCACCAGTGGGACAAGGGGCTGCAAGCACATCCCTCCACACAAAGATACCTCAATCCCACCTGATGCTGTGATGGTGGCAGAGGCAAAGGGTTGGGTATAACCAGTTCAGGAAACAGCTGGATTTTCACCACCCCCACAGAGGTGCCTAAGTGAGCACTGAAATCTTTCCATCTTCCCTGCTTGAGGGATGGCATGAAGAAGTCCATCTGGACTGTGCAGAGAGCATCCTTGACCCCACAGTCACCAGACTAATGTAAGACCCAACAAGGACTGGCAAGGGTAAAGGAGCTGGAACAAGACTACGAAGTTGGGACAGAACAATGCAAATCAGGAGGCTCTCCCAGCCCCAAACATCCTCATGGTCCTACACACTGGCCTCCACCCCAGGGCAGAGATTATGCCTCATGTTCAACTTTTCAGATGCCCACACACAGCCACCTCTCCAGCTCTCAGTCATGGGGGTGACTGCCCAGGCCTTAATATTTGTAAAGTCCTTAGGAAATCCTTGGAAGGGAAGAGTAGAGTATTATTATGAAATAATAGCTTTTTATTCAGCTCCATCTGAAAGCTGCAGCTCTTTGTTCGGCCCCACGCTGTCTAAGCCAAGGGTTAAGACTTGACTGGCTGGGCTGTGAGAAGCCATCATCCACGGAGGGGGAGAGGCAGGAGGGGCAGACTCCTGAGGGTCTCAAGAACAAGGTGTCTTTCTAACCTATTCGGACTCCAATAAGCAGCTTTAGATGTAACAATAGGGGCCTGAAAACCCAAATGCCCCAAAGCCTGCAGACAATCAGGACTGTTTAAGCATCCACAACTGACATTTCTAACACCACCTGAAATGTGTATTTTCCTTTCTGTTTCAAAGCCTTATTTTCCAATCAGATTATGTGCAGGATAAATACCCTTATACGGTGACAGCAGGCACTGCACAAGAAAATTGGGGATAATGGTAAATGCAAAGATTTACAGATACTTATCTCAGCATCTGCAAGAAATATTAGCTTTGAACGTGGTGTTCAAACACAACGTCAATCACTAGAACCTAGAAAAGTGCAAACTTGCTTAGCTGAACTCAGACCTAAAATAAATTAAATAAATTAAATATTACTAGGCTTTTAGAGCTCATCTCTCGAATGGGAAGCAGCAGTCACATGCATGAAATGCCAGGCTGGTCCAAGTTGACAAAGCACAGTAACAGATGAGAGACTGAGAGTAATGACCCTGGACACACTGGGAGAGCTCTTCTCTGAGGTCAGGGACACCCAACCGTGAGGGACACAACAACCAGGGAGGAGACCTGGTCATCACCTGCAGACAGAGCAGGCACAGATACACTGTGACTGCCATGGAGCACATCAGTGCCACTCAGCCAGGCTGTAGGAATGGCCCCACAAGCACCCCAAGCTCACTGCAGTCACAGAACACACCCACATGCTCAAGACATCACACTGTAACTCCCTGCCTTGGGGACCATGAAGGCTCAGTGGTTTCTGCTGTCACCATTCCTTCCATACCCCTCACCCAGGAAGGGGACCCCAAGCTCAGGCTGCTGCCAATACTCCCTGACCAGCACCACCCAGCATAACTCTCCTAAGAAACAGATTTGCCAACCAGCAGCTGTTAAATGCCCACACAGGTCCTACAGGTTCCCACATAAATAATCCATGCAGCAAGGAGATCTCTGCAACACACTTGCCCTGACACTGACCTATGAGGAAAGGATGTCCAATAAGGTCCTGAAACTTTAATGAATCACTGTGAAAAAGAATGCTACACTCACCAGCTTAAAAATACACCAAAATCACAAGCAGTTTCAATGGAGATGAAAGATGAAGGAGGAAGATGCCTCTTCAACAGCCCAGATCTACTTACCTCTAAAAGTCCAACACATACTGGTATTTCTGAAGATGTGGCTGGACCTCCCCTGGCTGGCCAGCCATGCTGCAAAAGCACAGGATCCACTCTCTACTCCTCAGCTCCTTCCCCTGCACTTGCTTTCAGCACTGAACATCGTTCACACCCCCAAAGTTAGCCAGACACGCAACTGATCCTCCAGATAAACAGCCTGACATCTAACAGCACTTCTTGGGCTACAGCCACAGACCATCAACAGAAAAAGCAAAGCTGTGATCTGAAATCTTATCTGGTCGCTGCAGAAACGCGGCGGAGAAGGTCAGCTTTCCATCATTCAGCAAAGACACTCAGCGCCAGCACACAAACACTAAAAAATATCACTGTTGAGTTAAGACAACTTTGGGGTTTCTGCTTTGCAGCCAAGTATCACTCAGCGGCCATTAAACAGATTTTTTAGCCATCAGTGGAACATTAGAAATTCCATGAATTTGAAGTTTATTAATTCCACAATACAGTTTATACTTTTTTCAGGATTTATACTATTTGGCTTCACTCTTTTAGCTATAAATAAAACCATTTGCTAAGTTGGCTGATACACTGCAGCCCATGACTGGCACATTTATGCAAGTTGGCTGAAAAACAAGATGGTTCAAGGAATCGCCAGAAACACTAAATCCAGTTATTTCAAATCTATTTTGAAACATCTAATAAATCTGCAGGGATCACTTGAGATAGAGAACTGGCTAAACTCGAGTAGCCATGCTTCTGAACAGCATCCCTGACATTTATGGAGTGGCTGATGTGCATTTTACAGCTTTCTCTCTCAAGTCCTTCACAGTCCACCGCATAATATTCATGTCTTTGGATAGTCTTCAGAAGGGAAAGCAATGGAAACAGGAGGAAGAAATGGCAGAAGACATCCAGCAGAACAGACTTATAGGATCCCCCATGCCTTTCCACAAGAAGCTTGCAATAGAAGAGACCTACATCCATGGGTTCCCATCTTGGTGGGATGCAACTGGCAGGGAGAGGTTCAGGGGGTCTTTCTACCACAGGTATCCCAAGCAAGACGTCCATGAAGACAGTGTATATACAGATTCAGCACAAGGAAAAGGCAGATCTGGTCCATCAAAAAGCTCTGGCAATAAAGTGAGCCTGCACAGCTACTCCCTGAGCTGAAGGCAGTTGGAGAGCTCAGAACTTTGCGAGGCTGGGCCAGTGGTGACTAAACCTGCAGTTTTTGGGGTAGATGGAAATCCTGAAATCTGCCCAAGTCTCAGAGCTTCCCTGGTTAGCAAGAGACAAAAGTGATGAAAGACCTGATCAGAGGAGAAAAAAATAAAGATATCCAACTCAAAATTTTTATCATAGCACTTGTAATCTGTGCCCTGGAAACGACTTGTAAACAGAAAGACTCTGGCCTCGGGATACATCAACAGATCTTACCCCAGAGCACCAAGGGACTGACAGCAGTTTTGCTCCTCCAGTAAGATGAGCAAGCCAAAGGAGAAGGCACAAAATACCAACCATTCTGGAGCTCGTAACACTTGATAAACATGAAATCCAGTGGGATGTTTTTATCCCTGTTGCCCTCTTTGGTTGACAGGTGATGAGAATACAGCCCCTAACAGACACTGCAGTGTAATTCACCCCCCTGCCACCCCCAGCCCTGTCCAGAGAACAACTGCACCATTGCAGCACCCAAGGCACAAACCTACCCCAGAGGTTCCCCCGCCTCTGATCTGCTTGCTGGGAGCCAAAAAGCAAATCATGCATCATTCCCTGCTCCTCCCTGGTGCAACTGCTCAGAAATTGCTGAGTCCAACCTTACTTATCGCTGGATGTAGTTCAGTTCTGTTTTCTAATCCCCTACATCTGCATTTTGTACAGCCCTTTTATAAGGCTCTTCACATTTGCTTCACAGTTTATCGCCCTGCTCAAGCAAGATGACGCATCTTTAAACTTTCCACTCAAAAGAAGCGCTGAGGAATGAAACCATTCAAAACCGAAGAAGCTGCCTCAGAAAATAGTCCCCACAGAAAACGGCCAGCAGGAGTTTTTTTTGAAGTCATAAACTTAATGAGACAAGGGATTATCTTTTCTGTTGGAAAGACTCCTTGTTCCTGGTATCATAACAAAATAGTGAACCATTTGAGGGCTTTTCTTCTTAGTTTTGCTCAAAAACTAGGACAATAACAACTGAACTCAGAGGAAAGAAAAGAAAAAAAAAAATTGTTTCCCTATGTGGAGGCAGAAAAAGACTTCCCAGCACAGACTTAAGGAATAGCCCCTTCTCTATGCCAATTCAAGATGTCCTAGCAACTTAGATGACCCTGAAGCAATATAGATCCTCTAGGTCTACCCTAAAGTTCCCTCAGTGATACATGCCACCAGTCAGAAAAGGTTCACCATGGTCTCTACAAGCTCAGAAATTTTAGGTCCCTGTATGCAAATAAGAAGATCAGTCCACTCTGGAAAAGTTGTTTGTGCTGGAAAAGCTGAAGAGGAGTCAGGCAACACACAACCCAGAGAGAACAAGAACTAAGTGCTGCTGCTAAGAGATGATGCTGCTGCTGCTGCCTGGCAGCCCATGGGGCTCACCTTTACATCCTTCCCCCTTAAACAAACCTCAGCTTCACACCCACCCACGGTTTCTGGGGACCCCCATTTCATAGGAGAGAGCACTGGCTCAGTTTATCTGGGTTTGGGGGTCTGTAGGGTCTGGCCAGCACATGTACACCAATCCAAGCAACAAGGACGCCATCAACAGACAGGGAATTATTTCATGATGTCTTCAATCCACCAGCCCACTCCTCCTCTTTGCCCTCAACACCACAGGGAGCTTCTGATCCCAACCACCTCCCTGAGCACAGCCCCCAGTGCCTCGCAGTTCAATACGGGGGCTCTCTGTGGGGGTCTGGGCTGTGTTTCAAACACAAAACATTGCCAGAACAGGAAAACCCTGGATAAAAACCAAATGGGCAGCTCTGCAGCTCTACATCATGTCTGCGGGAAGCTAAGGATGCCTACAAACACCCAATGGACACAGACCCCCAGCAGGGGTGCTAAGCCAGGAACCACATGGCCTGGAGGCCCCAGAGAGCACACACAGCCTCCCACGTTGAAGCCTTGAAGGGTTATTTGTACACAAGGCCATACTGAACCAGGGCAGAGACACAGCTGTGACTCCAATGAGAAGCATACACACGGACTCGACCAGGTCAGTCAAGAGCAGCACCAGGCTGAGCAACAGCCATGGCACTGGTGGGGCAGTACCTTCCATGGGAGGGTTTGGGCAGGACAGAAAGTAGAGGGGAAAGCCAAGTTTGACTTGGGCCAGCAGCAGGCTGGGACTGCAGATGATGCCCTGGCCCAACACACAACCTGTTGGGAGCAGAACCCAATGCCTCGCTCTACCATGGCTGGTCTTAGAGAGTTGGTGCCATCAGATCAAACCACCGTGGCCTCAGCTGAGCCCTGGGAAAATATTGGGAATATCTGTTGTCCCTTTAGCTTGGTTTATCATCGGAGAAGGCAGGACCCTCCACAGCGCAGGCAGATGCTACAGTCACTGCAATTTCAGAAGGAATCTTCTCATGCTACATGTGCAAGCATTTTTCTGCAGCCTGCCCAGTGATGTTCCCTTCAGTGAGCAAAAACCAACCCAAACACTCCCCCTAATTAGGTTATCTGTTTATACTGTAAGGTTCAAGCTACACTGATTATCCATGTACCCACTGCATTAGCAGGGCTGGCTGGCTCAGATCTGAGTTCATCTTTTTTAGATCCAAAGAAAGGAAAGAAAAAAAAGATGAGCTCTAAAAAAGAAAAAAATCCATTTGGTCTCCCATCAGGTGATTTCTTACTCTCACCTGGGTTTGGCACACAGATGCACACACAGCTCCTGGGCTGATGGGAGAACCTGCTCACACTAGCAGTAGAAAAACAGTCCCCACAATCCAGCACATCTCCTCCCCTGGGCAATCCCCACACAGCACTGCAAGCTATTAGGTGGCTTCACCAACGATGACCAAACACAACACCCAGCCACCTCGAGATCGATGACCAAACACAACACCCAGCCACCTCGAGATCGCTCGGCAGCCCTGGAGAAAGGACAACCCACCCCCAGCACCGGGCTAAGGCACAATCAAATATTGAAATGAACGTCTGTGCTTTAGGTCAGCCTCGCCTTCCTCCTGCCGCCGGCTACCAAGTGGCAGAGCGATCTCCTTGCATTGCCGTGACAACCCCAGGATGGGTTACAGCCCGGCGGGGCCGCTGAATGGCAGCGCCGGGTACTTGACATGCCACAATGGGACACGTTTGCCTTTTTTTCCCCAACGAGAGGCTGACATTGTGAGGCGGTTAAAGCCAGACATCCAAGCGAGGCCATCACCATACACGGGGCTCAAAAGGCTTTGTCTGCCCTTTTAAGAGAAATTTCATAATATGCGAGGGTGAGCAGTCAGCAAAAGGCTTGGATAGCTCGACTTGTAATCATCCCCGGCTTCCTCACAACGGCCCTGAATACATCTTTGATTGGTTATGTATGAGAGGAGCCGTCCCCAGCATGGTGCCAGACATGTGCAACACAGACCTGGGTCGGACTCCTGAGCAGGAAGAAGGATTCTGTTCAGCAGCAACGCTTAAAGGGAGGGGAAATTAATAATAATAATAATAATAATAATAATAATAATAATAATAATAATAATAATCATCATCATCATCATCATCATCATCATCATCATCATCATCATCATCATCATCATCATCATCATCATCATCATCATCATCATCATCATCATCATCACATTATTAATATTATTTTGGACTTATTATTGAAAAATGTGGCAATTATTTAATCCCAAATGGTTTCAAGATATTATTGGTCCAATTGTTGTTCCCCTCTCAGCAGGCAGGGTGAAGAGCCAGCTCCCAGGCTACGGTTGTTATTCCCAAGATGGGCACTCTTCCACACAAACCTCTGCTTCTCAGTCCAAAGGGAAGGGCCACCCATCCCTAAGAGTGCCCTGCCACCCCCAGCCTCCCCCCATGATCCCAATCCCAGCCCTTAAGAGGGGAGGGGCGTGGATCCCGTGCTCATCCACTGCACAAGTGACTTTCCTGTTGTTCCAGGCAAACAAAAGCCGAGCAGCACAGTGGGCCCTGAGAAGGGTGCCTTCCCTTTTATAAACGTGATTTCAATCCCAGTGAATATTCATACAATTACCCTAGCTCTAATTTGTATAAAATGACAGCCTGCAAACCAGGGATGATTGAAGAGGACCAAAATCATTTTGTTTGATTACAATTTCTCCTCCCTCCTCCCCCCCTCCCCACCTTCATTATCTTTTATGTCTATTTAAACTCTGGACACTGCATATTCATCTCAATTCTCCCTCCATCTCTCCTTCTGTTTGTGGGTTGCTGCTGCTTTTATTTTTTCTCCCCCCTCCCATCGCTTTCTCTCCTATTCATTGTAATTTTCTTCTTGCTTCTGTTGTGCATTCAGGGATTTGAGGAGGTTTTCAGGGGGAGTGGGGGTGGACTTCATTTCATAAAAAAAAAAAATACTGTGTTGTCTGGATAGAAAATTACATTTGCATGCTCGAGGGGCCTGAGGGCTTCTCTGTGGGCTTGGCAGAGATCCTACCTCGGGGAGGGGGAGGGAGGTGGAAGATGCTGATTTGATTTCCTCCTCTTCCCACCCCTTCCCCCTTTCCTTTCCATATTATGTATGTCTGCCTGATTTTTCTTTTCTTTTTCTGCATGTGCAAACCACTTGAAGAACAATGGCACAGATTAGAGGCCTTCCTTAGGGCTGTTTATGAATGCAGTTGTGGAGTTCAGCAAAGCAGAAACATTACATACAGTAATTGGACATTTAATTACTAATGAAGCTAGCAACTGAATTTTTTTTCCAAGGGTCTGAAGCAATGTGACAGACCCTCCAACTGCAGGTTTAATTATGGCTGGAGATGGGCTTAATACTCCCCATCTTGCACTCTATTACCCTCTCAAAAGCCCTTCTGCCTTTTATTTGTAATTTTTACGTCCCTGCCCCATCCACAGGGAGAAACATCCTGATGCTCCATCAGACAGGATGATGCTTCTGCTGCTGCTCTCAACTGGAGTGAAGCCAAAGAAGCCAGCCTTGGACAGGCTTCCTATGGAGTCAGCTCTCTTAAGAGCATGGAGGGAAGAGACCTGTGTTGGTGGCCAAGAACATCCAGAACCAATCTCTCCTTGATTATGTCTCAGTTTTGGCCCAGCCTAATTTTTGACATCTCAAGTTTCACTCCCTCTTTTTAAGAAATCAAATACTCAGGTTGTTTATCCCCATATGGGGACATTCAGTTTCCTC
Organism: Trochalopteron elliotii; assembly: GCA_024734555.1. NCBI lineage: Eukaryota > Metazoa > Chordata > Aves > Passeriformes > Leiothrichidae > Trochalopteron > Trochalopteron elliotii. Next base: position 245,772 of record JANPWX010000399.1, read on the forward strand.
CTAGAACTTAAACCTTAAGTTTTCTTTTCCTTCCTCCCCATCACCCAGCCTCCTTCAAACACCATGGGACAATAAGAAATGAAGTCCCTACACAGCAGAGGAATCAGAGCAGGCTCCAAGAAGTGTGAAAGCAAAGGTTTGTCCCCAGAAAGTTTTGCTCCTGTAGGGTTGTAATCAGCCATCAATACAAGACTGGGCTGGTTTCTGGAGGGAGAGGTGAGCAGGTCATGGGTCAGGGGGAGCAAGGAATTAGGTACCTGAGGTCTCAGTCCTACCACTGGCAGCACATCACAGAAGACCTCAAAATAACAAGCCAATGTGCACTGGATCACAGCTTTCACCTCTGTCTTGTCTCTGACAGGAGCTGACAACCCCCAGAGAGAGCTTCTCCCTTGCTTCTAGCAAGAAGCAGTTTCAGAACTTCCTAAGCTGGAAGCTGCATCTGGACCATCTGGTTTAACACCACTGAAATGGGGCTGGAATAGGGTTAACAAGCATCTTTGGAGCTTTTTCATCTCATTCTGCCTCACTGAGTTTCATTCATTGCAGCTCCAATTTCCTTCTTCAGGTGAAAGGAGACAAAGTGCCAAGGCAATCCCACCTCCTCGTGCAGAGTGCTAAGCTCCAGGGAACTGAAACTCCAGCTTCTGTTGATCAAAAAACCTTCTAACTGATTACAGATGAATGCTGTACAGCAAAACTGTTGGATTTTAAGAGCACAGAGAGCACTTTTGTAAAATGTCATATGCATATTGGGATTTTTCTTTCCTGGTTTTAATGACAAAGTGCAAATTTGGGGGTTGGCGGGGAGAAAAGTCAGGAGAAAGAGTAACAGATGTGAAGAGATAAAAAATGTTCCTAAAGAACAGATCACCCATTTCTCCCTCCAGATTTCCCAGCACATCATACGGAAGACTGTATGCTCCCAAGATTTGTTCACACTAATCCTCATGTGTGTTACAGAGTGAATGACCAGCATTCAGTCAGGACCCATGGATTCAACTGGCCTGCACATTCTGACACCTCCTGTGGTCTCAGGAAGGACTCATATCTATGAGAATCTTGGGCCAACAGAAATAAATCCACTACAAAATGGAGCAGCTGGTATCCCACTTGTACAGGTCATGGTGGAATTCATACACTATCACTGAGGGCCTACGCCAGCAGACAAGGCTCCTCTAACATCAACTGCACAAAAATCATCTACATACCCCAAAGGACTGGGATAGCATCATCTCCAGGCAGCCCCAGTGTCCCCAGTGACTATTAGAGATGTTGGAGGACTACACTGCAAAAGACACACAACTTTCAGACAGCGGACAGCAGGCAGGAGTCCCGCTCAAACAGCATGTGCCTGGGTAGCAGATGCAATTTCCCCCCTGGATTCACCTTCCAAATGTGGGATTCAACCAGAAAGCACATCAAAAGTTCACTGGCACCAGTGAGAGGCTCTGTTGCTCTGCCGCCGACTTGGATCCCAGACAACTTGCCCCTGGCTGTTTTAGAAGCAGATACCACATTCCCTGCATTAGGAGCCAGTCTGCACCAAACCTCTTCCAAAACTTTGCCCAGTTCCTCAGCTTTGACTGAATTCAGGATTTTTTCTGCTGCATGAACAGTGGGGAAGAAAGTCTCTGGGGTTACAGAAACCTGGCCCTCATTCACCTTCCTTGCACAGGGAAGCAGTCTGGAAGAAGACTATTTCCAAGAACTATTTCCATGTATATGGGGGTCATGGGAGGATCCCCCATCCCTCGCAGTGCTCAAGGACACACTGGATGGGACTTTGAGCAGCCTGGTCTAGTGAGAAGCTAGTCCCTGCCCATGGCAGGGAGGTTGGAACAAGATGATCTTTAAGGTCCCTTCCAACCCAAACCATTCTATGATTCAGAAAGGACAAATAGCCCACACAAGCCGACATCTCCAGCCAAAACCTGCTACTGAAAACTGGATGCAGTCAAGAAGAGAGATCTAGCGACCTGGGCTTTGCCCTCACCTCCTGTCAGCTACTTCAGCATGTTGTGGCCACCTCATGTTTCAAAGGAATGCTAAATTTCACCCAGGGGCATCTCCAGGAACACTTCCAGCTGACTAGCAGCAGCCCCTGCCCTTTGGGAGCTCACAGTTGCCAGTTCAGTGTTACAGAAACACTGTGGCCAGACTCATCTGCTTTCCTGCATGCCAGAATTACACAACCCGTTGACTCATCTCACTGCTTCCACCTTCTCAGAGATCCTGTGGCACCAAGAACACCTGCTCAGGGTCACCAGGACCCAAACTTCCAATCAAACTCATCAACTCCTATCAACATCAGCTGTGTTTTAAACTATTTTGAAGCAATAGAGGTGAACGTAAAACACAACCTAAATATAGATTATATGACAGAATGTAGCCCTGGTGTGAGCTGCCTTTGACCAGCACAGGTCCAGGCACCCCCCACCATAAGGAATCACACTTTGCCCAAGTGACTTGCAACTGCTGCTGTCCATCTGAGAGCCCTTAAGTGAGATCTGCTTTACAGAAAATGATCAACACCCTCCTGCTGAAGTCTGGGCCTCTTCAAGATGTCTCTAGTCAGATACTCAACACTTAATTGCTTTTGAAGACCAAAGAGCCCCCCTTCATTCTCCTCCCATGTGTTTATCTTCTGCAGAAGTCAGCTGCTGAGTTTGCAGGAGAAAGATCAAATAACAACTAAAAGAAGTTTTAAGATGCACACCCACTGCCATTAATCATATTTGTAATATCTTCCTTCCTTCACTGCCTTAAAAAATGCTTATTTCCAGGCCCCTGGCCAGCCTGCTCCCCACAAACACAAGTGTGGTGCCCATCAGAGAAACAGCTTCTGTGGCAAAGGCATGCCACCAGGTGTGAGAAAGTATTCCCTTACTCAGCATATCCACTGACGCTGGGCAAAGGTGCCAGCAGGAAACCAGGAGGACATGGAGGATCAGTCCTGCCCAAAGTAGCTCCAAAGATGGAATGGAAAGGAGTGCAAGAGCCTTCTCCAGCCCTTGGGCCATGGGAAGCATCTGTGGGAGGGAGCTGGCTTCTCTGGCAATGCTGGTGCTCCTTTGGAGACCTGGTCCAGGAGCCCTGAGCTCACACTGCAAGAACTAACTGAGATTTTGGGACCATTAACATCCAGAGGCAGCTGCATTTAGACAGAGCTTCCCTGCTTCAAGGGACAACAGACCCTTCAAGCCACTTCAAAAAGGACACATCTGCCCAACAGTTGCCTTTTTACCAGCTGTCCCATGGTCCAAAATATCCACCACCTTCCCACACATTGCCATATGCCACACATAGACTCAGACCTCCCAAACACCTTCCAGATCTTGCTAGAAAACTAGTCTATCAAAACCTGTTCACATCAGAGTTAAGATCAGAGGGGAGCCTGAACTCTGCCAGCTCTCCCACCATGTCCAAACCAGTCTCCCAGTACCCACTCACTCCCAGGGATTTTAGAGCTTTAACTCATCTTTGCTTCCAGTTCAGGGGGTTCAGAGGGTGCAGGGCAAGGCTGGGGTTAGGGCAGTCCAAGGCTCACACACAATGAAGTAGAGTAGAAAAGCAGAGCTCAGAAAACCACGCCAAGGACATTTGCTCTCCAGCAAGACCAGAAACATCAAGCCAGCACCACAGCATTTCTCAACACAATCTGGATGGAGACAGGGAGGCCCTGTCTGTTATTCACCATTGGGAGGAGGGTAAACAAAACAGCAGGTCCCTGGGATCCTGGCTCCTCCTGGAGAATGCGGCACTCAGACCCCCATTCCAAACCACTCCTGGTTTGATCCCCAGCAAAACCCAGTTAAAACCAACTGCTGGTCCCCAAGAGCCTGCTGCCATGCTGGACAAGGACACTGCTCTCAAGCTGGACTCCCTTTCAGCATCTCTAACTTGATACAGCTGTTCACTTCAACTGCTAAAAGCCAGTGTAAGCTGATTTTGCAAAGAGCCCGTCTATGTAAACTGCACCATTCCTCCAACATAAACAGTACGACCCTGGCTTATAATTTCAGCAACTTGATGTTTTCTTGGCCAAGAGTGAACCCAAGCAACTGGAGATGGAAACAACTTCAGAAAGCGTGGCCAACCACATAACACAGACTGAAAAAGTCCCAGAGAGGACCTTGCTCACAGCCACGTGGCTGAACTAACATCCCATCCCTGCAGGTCACACTCACGTGGCCCCATGGCAGGTGAGTGCTTTGCACGGAGACACCACACCCTGCAATGTGCTCCTATCAGCCACGGGGTATCAAGGGAGATACACAGCAAAGCTGGCAGAGAATCAAACCAAATGCAAAAACCATTTAGAAGTCAAAAATATCCCAAATCCAATCCCATTCCCTGTAAAAGCAGATCCTGAATTGGCGATTTTTAGGACAAAATGTTCTTCCTGCTATAATACCTGGGAAAGAGAGATAATGATTGTGTGTTGGTGTGGAGGGTCTATAGCCTCCACTACCACCATCCTAGCTCCTCATCCTTCTGTCTTGGTCCCAAGCAGTCAGGACAGCTTGGTGACAGCCAGTGGTGGTCCTGACCTCACCTGGATGAAGCTCAAGATGCTGCATGCTCTATTTACACAGAACCCACACCACGGTCCTGAGAGACACAGTGACCTGCATGCCCTCAAAACCACAGCAAGGTTCTGACCATGCTGTGTGTATGGAGGCTTCTACGTGTGTACACAGTCACACACTGTATGTAAAGCAGTCTTTACATCCATGTTGTGTCCTTCTGAAGTGATGCTTCTTCTTTGTTCTCTGGTGCAGAAAGCATCCTTTGAGCTAAGAAGATTTCAAAGCTCTCTACTCCTCACTGCAGCCAGAGATAAATACATTAGGATGCAAGGAATTAATAACTTAAGACAACAATTCTGAGTTTAACAAAAAATGTTCCTCCCACCGCTCTCTCTGAAGAGGAGGATGGCTGTTAAACCTGTGCAAAACTTGCATTAATTCACCAACTGTTTCCATGGCAGAAACGGGTGATGCAGTGAAGTCAGTGACTTCATTTCCTGAGGACATCAGATCTTGCTCTATGCTAAAAATAGAGATTTGTATTTTAGGTTTGTGAAGGGATGCTGATTTTTAAGCTTCCTTGGAAATCTCTGTCAAGGCACATACCTGAGCAGGAATCAGTACCTAACATGATTTGCCTCTTGGAGACAGGAAGACCAAAGTATTTTGTGAGGAAAACCATCTCCTTCTTTGCCTTCACCGCCCATCAGAAAAACACAATGCCCACACTGGCTGCTCGTGGTTTGATACCAAAAGCAAGGAGATGCTAATGCAGCTCAGACAGGAGATGGGCCGAAGTCTCAGGAGATTAATCTGCCACACATGGAAAGTAACTGTCAGCACGAAGCTGAGGAGACGACACAGACGTGAAACACAGGCGAGAAATCCACATGGTTATTTCCTGGGCAGTCGGCGGTGAGACAGTGGAGCCATTTCACACACCTGAGCGATTTTCAGCAGCCTGCTGACACTCACTCCCCTCCCCTCCCAACTGCGCAATTTGTTTTCATAGTTAATTACAAAGAGAGATCAACATCGACCTGCAGAAATCAGGCAGCACCTCAGCTATTTTTGGAACAAAAAGCACAGGACAGAAGGTGATCTCCTTTGATGAGTAGAGAAGATACCCAAAATAAATCTTTTATGCCTCTCTATAATTTTTCCCTTTTGTTTTCATTTAACACCTTTGATCATTTTAAAACAAGACCCACTCTCATGAATTCTCTCCTAATTAAATGTTCTAATTAAAATGCACCACACTCCATAAATTCACTCTCATTTCCAAAGCTGGGTTTTAATCTGGAGGGCAAATAAGTCTGATCTCAAAGTTGAAAGGGAAAAAAAAAAAAAAACCACCCCACATTCAACTGATTCAACAATGTTTAAAAAAGAAATCTACCCCAAGACCTTGAGGGTAAATAGGAACATTTGCACCCACTTAACGTTGCCAAGATGACACTGGCAGGCAACATGTCTCTTCCTGAGTCTGTATATCAGCTGGCATAATGGTAGGGTCTATCCTAACACAAATATTGACTCTGATTTCTATTTATGTAAATACCTGGAAGGCAAGGTGATATTTACGGATCACTACGATCAATTTAACCACTGTCCTACCTGTCCTGCCTAGCATGTCTCTCATCTCTGTGCTGGAAATGCTCATAGACACAGAGAATTCAGGCATCTACTTAAGGAAAAAATGGAAGGTACAATCACGTAAAATTCTTCTTAAAAGCAAAGGCTCCAACAAAAAGAAAGCCCCTGAAGCCACCAAACATGAGTTTGCCTGTTATTGGGGTAAGTATCCCATGTCCTCCCCAAGAGACAGGAAGGATGAGTCTCAGCACTGTGTATTTTCCCCTGATTATTAAGCAGGACACCTTACACAACCATGTTGTAGGCTGGACAGATGCTAAGTGTCAAATGTGCAAACTTAAGATGCAGTCCATTGTACATAAGCTCTTCTCCTGCTTGGAACCAGAAGTCTGCAAAAACCCACTTCCTCCGCTCCCAGCTGGGATACACACTTCTGTTTCGTTTTCTGGAAAGAAAAAGGATCAAACAGGCCAATTTATGACATGAGCAGATTTGTGCATGTGTGATGACATCCTAACAGTGCAAAATGGCATGGATCCACTCTTCAACCCTCAACTGGCATTCTTCCCTCTTTGCCAATATACCTCTATGTATGTTATTGCAGTTTCACATCACACACAGGCAAAGGTTCTCCGCCAAGGATTTTCCATTCCAGCATTTAATTGGTTTGTCTTCTTTCCCAGTGATTTGGTCCTTGTGAGGACATCAGCTGAGTATTTTAACACTCAATCTACATCTCTGCAGGAAAAGAGCATACTTTCTCACAGCCCAAAATAGCTTAAAAATTGGTTTTGTTTGGATGGGCTTCAAACAAAAAAATATTTATCTGCAACCAAGCCTTTTTTCAACCCAAAGTGTCTTTCTTTCCCCCACTCCCAGAACATTACGGTCATGTAACATAAACATTACCAAGGGCACTGATGGTGAGGTAGGTATGTGGTAGCAAACAAACACAACTAATTTCTGCTTCCTGATACAAGGGTTGCTATGAATCTTGCACCCAATCAACGCTTCACCACAGCTTCACCAGCAGATAAAAATGGGGTTTTAAGGGAAAAAAGCCTTACTTTAATCATTGATCTTCAAGATGACAGCTACGCTGCAAAAATAAAACACATTCATGAAGCCCTACAGGAAAGATCAATGGTTTTAGGATTCAGGGAGATTAGACTGTATATTTTTAAAGTTCTGCAATATGAATTTGGTTTAGACAAAAAGAAGAAAGTGGGGGAGAAGTGTAATCTATAACACTTGTTCATTCTGAGTTTCAAAGCCGTTTATTATTTTGGAGACACTACTGCATCACAATTCCCAAGCGACCAAGAATGTGATTTTTACAGCAGGATTAACCATCACAAGCAGAAAGCCAAGCTCCTGGCACCCTGGAACCACCTGGTACTGTTATGCTTGGAAAGGAGGAGCTGATATCTTCCACTTTGACAAAGCTGGTGGCAAACCCCATAACAGGAACAAAGTAGGCATTATGAGCCTCCATCTGATCCACAGAGGCTCACCACACACTGCCTGGAGTATTTGTCGTCTTATGAGCTTCTCCATCTTAAAGAACATATTGGTCCAGTACTTGGTTAAAGCACAAAGATTTCAGGGAAAAAAATCCTTGCCACATTTCCAGTGTGCTGGGTACTTTTCAACCTTGGTGCTCCTTCAGGCAGCCCATGTCCTTCCCATTTTTCAACAGGGCTATTCCCTGCACTGCCCAGGCTGGATTGGTCACCATGGGAAACTAAAGAGACAGAAGCACAACATCTTCAACTCTTTTATATTTGCACATCTCTGTAGGCTTTCCCCGTGGAAATGCACTCCCACAGCATGAACATCAGCCACCTGAAAACAGGCAGGGATTACTCAGCCTGAGTACTTCTGCAGATCCTTTAGGGTGATCCTCTAATCTTCAGGCCCTCAGACCACAGCCACTGAGACAGGACAGACAACACAAAGATGGCAAAGGTAGAAAAGGAAGGAGGTGGGGAGCAAGAAATACAAATTTCAAAAAAGAAGCTAAACTACAAAAATAGAAACTAATGAAGGACAGATACTAAATCCCTGCCACAAAAGCATCAGCAAAACATGTTTGTGTTCCTCTGACACCTCCTGCCAATCAACAGCTGACAGGCCAAGCTAAAAGGTACTGCAGAAAGTTGATGTTGGAGACAAACAGGCAACTTCTTGTCTTCTAATATTCCTGCCAGGTGTAGGTTTTATTTAAGCTAATGTGTCACAGCAGGGATGCATAATTACAGGCAAGTTCTCAAAAATAGCAGGAGACAAGGTTTTCACTTTGCATTTGTAAAGGCTTCCTTTCTTTGTCCAATGGCACAGAATGAAAGTCCAAAGCAAAATTCACCAGCTAAAGATTGTGGGGAATGGACTGTCCCCTCCAAACTGTTTAGTCACCTGATGGGAAAGAAAGCAGCTGGGACACAAACTAGTCCCACCAGCACAAACATCCCAGCCTTGAAGGGCAAAGTCCACCCCCCTCAACTCTTGGGTGGCTGCAATTAATAATACATAACATCAAGTGAGCATTAAATCAGAAAGGAACACAGTTTCTACAGCACCCCAAGCCACAGTATCCCCCATGACTTTAAGTGGGGCACCCTCACAGAGCAGCAGTGAGCAGAGCTTCACTGACGCCACCAACCTCTTCTTCACCATGCTGCTTGCAGGAGATTCACAGCAAACAGGCAAGTGCTAAGCAATTGGCCAGGATCTCCCACTCTCTGAATCTCCTGAGATGCCAGGCAAGCAGGGCATCAAAAAAGATGCTCCTGCAATGTTGGGTCATGATCGCAAGAGGGAAGTTCTGCTGGGAACCCAATATCTACAGGCAGAGAGACACAAGGACAAATATTAAAGAGTCCATTCCCAAAAAGAATGAGTTTCTCATTGAAATCCAGGAGGAGATCTAAAGCTTGAGAAAGAGAAGCCTTAAGAAAGGCAGGGAAAGGCAGTTCTCTGAAGACTGAGTGTTCCTCTTCTTCCCAAGCCTTCAGTGAGGCAGAGCACCTTCCCTCTGCCCACAGGCTAGAGCAGCAAGAAAAGGAGCTGGGATCTGCATCAGCCCCTAACTGCAGCTCACAGCCAGGGAAGCAAGCTCCAGGATGCTTCCCCCAGCACAGCAAAGACATCTCCCAATGGTCAAAACGGAGAAGAGCTTATCTATTTTAGCTGCTGTGAAACGTCTGGATGCCAAAGCTGTTTAGAGAAGGGATGTCTCAGCTAGCTAGTCTGCTCTTCTGCTGGCAAGGGCAAAACATCAGCTCTGCTTGGCCTCTTATTAGGTTTGCTGCTCAGGCATCATCTAATTGTCACTCCAGTTTACAAGCTGAAGATCTGTGTTAAGATAAGTCTGGATGAAATTTTTGGCAGCATGTCCGGAACAGACAGGAGGCCCAGAATGAAGGAGAACTAATTCTACCACCTTCCCAGTCTGAAGCGCCCTTCTCCCCACTGGCAACAGCAGATCTAGAGGAACAGATAGAGCAGTAAGGATTGTTACGGGTTCAAAAAGGCAATTCAACCCCAAATATCAAAAAAGCCTACTCACTTTGAAATAAACATACTTGTTTAAAGTGCCAGATGGACCTCACACACTGAACTCCTTTCAAAGCAGTAAAGGCTGCTTCAGCAAACTGCTTATGTGAGTCTGGGGCCAACACCAGGGTGAATGGTGCTCCCTTCTCACAGCAAGTGGACTTCCTCCCCTACCTAGAAACATCCCTACTACACTCCAAATCATGCCTGCTGAGGGATCACAAGACAGAGCAGAGATGGGTCTTTGAACCCTAGTGGGTCATACAGACAGAAGAAGTCTTGAAAGATCAATCACCCTGAGCCACCTCAGTCAGGATTCATCTGGTCGCCTAGTCTGGACTAAAGCAACAAAACCCTCTGTCCCAACTGCTCATGGAGCCTCCCTTTCCAGTTAGATCACGCCTAAAGTGCCTGTCTTCATCCTCAGCAAAGGGAACCCAGCCACAGACAGTCAGGCCTCACCTGGAGCACAGCATGAGCCTACCACAGACATCCCCATGCACCTCACACCCATTCCCATCACACTGACAACCTGCTCCAAACTGGCACACTGAGGGGACTCCAGCTCATTACCACCTCACAAACGAGGAAGAGGACATGACCACCTTCCCCTAAGGAAACTGTAGGACCAAGTAAGGCCACAGTTTAGAGAAATGACCACTTTTACTGAGTTTGGAAATAGCAAAGCCATTGGAGTTCAAATTTAGAAATCAAGCCAATCAGACTACTGCATATCTGGTTTTGCTCAAATTAGACTTCTTTCCTTTTAAAAAAACAAACCTGTGACTGTACAGTGCCCTAGCACCCCCACGCCATCCCAAACTTAGCAGGCATTTTTCTATGTTACAAATTCCAAAGGCAGCTAATTAGTCAAGACTCAGCAAACTCAGGTTAAAAAAAGAAGCTGCTCCAACTCCATCAGGGAGGCAGATGGCAATGGCTTGTTTCAGACTCTGCAGGCTGCATCAGCACTTTCTCCAGCCGATGGTGTCTGAACAGGGAGGGCTGCAGACTGGAGGCAGCACAGCAGTCCCTCTGCCAGAGGGCCACAAACAGGTGACTCATTGCCGTGAAGAATTCTTCCCTGGCCCGCACCACGCAGCCTGGAAAGGCACACCACTGATTTATTAACTTGCAAGAAGTGTTCACCTGCCACGGCTTGACCCTCAAGCAACAGTCCCAGTCTCACAAAGACACAAGCAGTATTTATGGGGTAGCCAAAGCTGGGCATTTCACCCTGCCTTTTCCCAGCCCTGCTTTCTACCGTGTTTGCTGGGATGCAGGAAACGACAGGGCAACTGCCAGTGGTGGGGGGAAGTGAAAATGTACTGAGGGAAAACCTGTGCTGGATACAAGGAGCAGTAGGACCAGAGCCTATGCAGCACAGATGACTCTTCAAAATAATCCCTTATGCCAGCAGGATCCAAGCCAGGTAGGCACAATTTAATTAAAATGACGTCAGCTCACACACAGGAGTCAGAGGTCCCACTGGACATAGTACCCAGTGGTTCAGATACTGAGCAGAGACAAGCAGAGGTCAAACTTGCTTGGATTCCATCCATTCATACTCCTTGTTTTTCTCTTCTCTTGGTTTTAAGCATGTCTCCACTTCAGACACCTTTCCTTGTACTCTTCCCAATGCCTTGAGCTCTCACCAACACCATAAGCCATCAGGCTACATCATGAGCAGCATATTCTGTTTGCAGCATCTCCAGGTCCTCTCAATCCCATCCCACTCCTTCAGGACCTTGAGGCATGTCTCAGCTGAGAAGGAATGGAGAGGGCACAGCAGCAGAGGATACACCCACTGGGAATGTCAACAAAGTCTCCCTTGGACTAGCCATAGGAAAAAAATACACAGTGGAGGTGGGATGCTGCATTTGCAAGATCACTCAGCCTCTGAGCCTGAGCAGACCACAGACAACAGGAAACTGTTGAGCATTTCCAAGTTCTCCTGCTGCCCACAGACATTGCTATGAAAACCTGTACCATCTGCAGGCTCACTGCTGCCTTAGCTCAGTTATGGACTTGTGGTTGCACAAAAACATCTGTCAGGAGAAAACACATCACATTCCCAAATAATCTATGCAGAGCAATGAAGAGCAGGTGACCAGTTTCAGCTAGAGCATGACCACAAAACACCAAGTTCTCCAGAAACACCATGACCCAAATCCACAGGAGCAAATGTTCTGCCTGCAGTTCTCCAGTTCACTTTGCACTAGGGATGCAAAGAATCACAACTCGGGGAATTCAGTGGCTAAGGAAGGTCCCACTCCCTTCACCAGGATATATCTGCTGACACATTCACACCCCTGTGTGAGGTGAGAAGACCCTGACAGTAGGCTAAGGTACCTTTTGTGCTTCACAGTGCAGGCATGGAGGGCAACTTCCAGCTGAGGGGGCAAGGGCACCCATGCCCAGCACACCTGACCGGGTCCTGACTTGGCAGAGACACGACCTGGCCTCCTTATCTGTAAGCTTCAAAAGAGTCCAAAAGATAAGGAGGGACCAGCTGCCCTGTAAGCACTATTAAATCCTCTTCAAAACATCCGGCCGGTGCTCCCAGACTGATCGATCAATAGCAGTCAATTTCTGCTCACCAGCGGGATTTTGCAAGTGCCTGATGCTCTCTGGAATGAGGCCATTAGCACCTACAGTCTCAAACTAATAGCCAGTAATGAACATTTCACCTATGCTAATAGCTGGGTGAATGATAAACAGCGATTTCTCTAGCATTGTTCATCGGGGTGAGCAAACCTTGCCACAGCAAAGGAGAGAAGATACAGGAAGAGATGGTGCTGGCACTCTGGGAAGTTGGTTATTTAGAGGAACAAGGAAGAAACACGTACCCAAAGAGACCAAGAAGAGGAGCCAGGAAAAAGGCATTTTTATTACCTATAAGTAAATTACTAACGTAGGAGTCTCCAAGACAAAAGGGACTGAACACAATATAGCAACTAAACCCAACAGGACAGAGATTTACCCTATCTTTTTAAATTAAAACCTGTATTTCCACTGTCACCAGTGAAGCACAGTTCCTGGGGAGCCATACCCTCATATGTCCACTAATTTTGAGTATCAACAAGAGTTTTCCTCCATTGCACCATTTCCTTCCCATGTGAATAATCCGATGTGTGGTAGAAGGTCTGGGTTCACACTGATGCTGCTTTCCCTGGTAGGAGACCCACCAGGGACAGGCTTCTCTCTCCTCCTGAGGCCTCGCACCTGGTAAGAGTTAAACTCCATGGCTGGTTCCAGCTCCTGCTTTGTGGGTTTAATACGCCCAGAGCTGTCGCAAGGGTGTTAAACTCCCACTCTTCCAGTTCAAAGGCAGCTTTGCAGAGCTGAGCAGTCTTAAAATGCACAGCTTTTCAGAAGTGTGACCTTTTCACAAGGTTTCCAATTCAGTAAAGGTTTGTTTCCTCCCTCTTCAAGCACGTAACTAATGACAGTCATGAAACACCTCCTCCAACAGCAGCAGGCAGGCGGGCCAGGCTCCCCACTGGCCTCGAAATGTCATGACCGGTTGCCTTTGGTTATTGCCACGGCGCTTCTGCAAAGGCTCAAGGGCACAGAAAGTCACTGCACCATCATCAGGCATCAAGCCCTTGCACACTGGGTCTTGCAGATCACCTCCATCCTGCTGCTGTCCCCACACAGGGTGATGCCAGTGCAGACAGGGAGGGCAGCAGGGTGCTGGACCTGGATTCGCCATAATCCCCTGCACAATGCAGGGTCGGTGCTGCTCCATGCACACAACCCCCAGCCATCCACAGCAGGAGGGGTCTCTCACTTTCAGCAACCTGTTCAAATCCCTAATTGCCCTCCTCAGCAAAGTCCACACATCTCTTTCCTGCAGATATCAACCTGACAGACCTTTCCAACTGTCCTCAGTGCCAGACTGAGGTCACATCCACATGTTTCACTGGCCATCTTTCTTCATTCTTGCTTGCCCTAGGGCCTCTCCAGGCAGAAGAAGAGTAAGAGAAGAATTTTTAGGCATTTGCACCAATTAATCCTACAGCACACCACCCCTCATCCTATACCCACTGCCCAGCTCATGGGCTCCTGCTCTTGACCCTCTCCACCAAGACACTTACAGCTCCAGGATTTTCCACCATGGCAATCCAAGAATAAAAACAGCCACCGGGCAAACAAAGCAACACTTCATGCTGACAGGATGGACTCCACTGCCACCCCAAGGGACTTCTCCACCCTAAATGCCTACAAACCTGCAAGCCCCCAAAGGGCCTTGGCACAAGGCACCGCTCCTGGCTCCACCTGCATTGCCATTCCTCTCCTTCGACCTTGAAGAGAGCTAAACCCCCCCACACAACCTGTCTGTCCTCTTCTTCCTTCTCTGTTCATGCTGGCTGGAAACCTCTTCCTGTTCTTTGGAGAGAAACTGTAGTAATATCCACAGTCCCTACAGCTCAGGAGGCTTATGTTATCCTAAAATACCTGGGATTAGTAATCTAAAGGCAGGTCACACACTCTGGAGGGGGTAGTGCTACACAAATTGGCCTCAAATCCAGGCCCAGTGAAGTCCACTGCCATTAAACTGCTGAGAGTCACCAGAACTGATGTGCCAGGTATTTCTGAGCTAACTGACTGGACACACTGCTGGTCCCAAAGTCTACAAACTCCTAATCCAAGGCATTGTCAACAATACAGCTGATGTTTGGAAGGAACACACTGTTTTTATGCTGACAAAGTTTCTCCAAATACAGGGAACAACATCACACAGACCAAGTTCAGAGTTTGGGTTATGTGCTTCCCAGAAAAATTGTGGGCCAACGAAGGGGGAACTCCAGCCTTCCACCAGATTCCATAAACCTGTCACACAGCTCCAAGGCAAGCTGTGGGCTAACCTGCACTTTGGTGTTTTCTCTATACAATGCATACTCACCACATGGGTTTGTTTGGATGTTTTGCTCACGACTTGGTCTTTGGAGCAACTCCAAATCTGCCTCCCTCTTAAACTGTGCTACAGTATAGTCATTCAAACTGATTGCAAACATCAGAAGCGAGGGTTGATTTCTTCATGTGCACTAATTCTAGACTAGGTCACCAAAGTATTTTCATAGTTATGTCAGCACTGTCTAGACAAACCATTAAAAACAGGATGCAATGATCATCAGAAATGCAATATCAAGTTTGTGCCCAGAGATACTGTGGGAGCCACAGGGAGAGAAGAAAGGCCAAACCTATCCCATTCCCATAGGTTTGCCAGAGCTGGCTCAGTAGTCACTTTTTGGTTTAAACAAAACTTTACCAGAGATCACCAGAAAAACATATATTTAACTCCAATTTAAAATAAATAAGCTGACATCAACAAGCCTGGAGAGCAGCAGGATCTTTTGAAGGACTCTCAGTGCAGTCACAAACCCACCTAAAACTGGCTCCTCTGTACTGCTGGATGTCCACACCTTGCTACCAGCACCAAATCCTCACCAAACCACATCAGCATCCTCAGGGCACCAGGCAGAGCACCCTGTGCCACCAGTCCCAGCACACACAGCAGGATTTTGGTGGGCACTCACCCTCACCAACCTCCACCAGGCTCCCATCTCACCACCAAACCCACAGCCTCCCCACCCACGGAGAGCTCCTTGCTAACATCGTGCCTGGGAATGGCTGCTTCCTGTTCCTTGCCACTTCTTGGCAGGGAATTCTTCCAAACTCCAAGAACGTGAGCTGTAATCTCGGCAGAAAGGGACGCACGTATAAAAATCACCACTCTGTCAAAACAGAAAAATAATGCAGGAGCTGATCTGTGCACATTAATCCGCTGCAGTCATGAGGAGACAATTTCCCTGGAGAAAGTCATACATTAAAAGAAAAAAGAAAAAAAAAAAGGAAGAAAAAAAGATTAATGTGACTTTGAAATATCACAAGCACCGTTTATCTTCCTCCTACCACCACAGGTTTCTTGTCTATTTTTCTCTCTTTTTTTTTAATATAAAGAGCCTTAAAATACAGCCTTTCTGCCTACGATGTGCAAACATAGGTGCATTACAGTATAGCAAAAATATAAATATAGTACCACCTGTTCTCTCAGCATACAATGTTAACATTTTTAATTAATTCAATTTTAAAAAAAACACTATTGCCTTTCAGTGGTATAACCTTCTAATTACACTCAGAGTAGATTCATGCTCCTCAGAGCTCCTACTTATGCTTGCAACTCAGTCACACACAAAGTTCAGCCCTTGGTACTTCTGTGTCAGCATGGAAGCTGAATGCAAAACACTGCTCCCCAGTATACACTTAGGCACAGATACAAAGCTCAGGCTGTGTCATGGGCATGACCAAAAATTCAAGAACACGTTCCTTTTCTAGTGCAGGACTAAAGGATTTTTCCAGCTAAAAAAAATAAAAATAAATAAGGTTCAATCCATGTAACGCAAAGATGACAGACAAGCTTAAAACCGAGGTGAATTGCATGAACTCAGCCCGTGGCAATCCTGAAGCAAATGAGCTCACCACACCGTTAGATTCTCATTTTCCCTTTACACATATCCCATAGATCATAAATACACATTAATAACTGTAACAGTCAAAGTTTACATTCGGCTGTAACATTTAGGATCAATACTCTTCAAATGACCTTTAGTAGTAATGAGCTGCCATAACACTGTCTTGAGGACATTAAATTTTTATTAGAAATACTTTACTACAAAGGTTCAAATCTCTCCCTATGCACTTGTGCACCCATACAAATATTCTCCTATTATATTTTTCCTTAACAAAAATAAAAAAGCTGGTCTTCTAAGGTTTGTGAAAAAATGTGCAGTGTGGAGGCTTCAAATATTTCACATTGTCAGATGTGGGGGGTTTCTTTTCTTGTTGTTTTTTAATCAGAACCCATGAGCCAAGGGCTGGAAAATCAACCACTTTTCAAAGTGATAAATAGGAATTGTTCCCACGCGGCTCAAACAGGACAGGACTGAGCTCCTGATTACCATAAGCCCTCAATTCGATGGGGGTGGAGGAGGTGAGGGAAGCTGATGCTCCACCCACGGAGGGGTGACCCAGAGCAGACCTGGGTCTGGCCCTACATATCACCCCCAGCTCCCCAGGGAAGCCATGCAGGGGCTCAGCTCTGCTCCTGCCCCTGGCTCGTGGGGGTCACCATGGGGATCTGCCATCAGAACAGATCCGTTTCATCCAGCTCTGGTCAACTGAAAAGCAAAAAACTGGAAGGTGAGGGAAAGCAGCCAGTCAAGATCCAGTCTCTCCTTTATTATTTTTTTTAAAGATAAGTCAAGTTCAAAGTCAGATCATGTCCACATTTTGCTGCCTATTTTAAAAATTACAAATAATTCAGACTGGGGGGCTTGTAGCAATTTATTTCTTCACCTGCAGGTCCTGGACTCAAACTAGAGAGAGATCTGATTTTAGCAGAACAATGAAACCGAGCTGATGGAGGTGAAGTCAAACAAAGGAGACACAGGGGAAAAAAAGAAAAATATTTCCCTGCATTGTTATTAGATGTCACCTCTAAGAGTTGCAAATTAAACACATTCAAGGCAGCACCATATACTGCAGTTAATGTCCTTTGAAGAACCTGCCTTGGCTCAGCACATCAGCAGGATGCTACAAAGAGCCCAGACCTGGCAGGGAGGGCAGCAAGTGCACGTTCCCACATTTCATTGTAAATTCCTCAGGTGTCTCGACTTTTAAGAAATATTTCAATCTTGCCTCTCTTGTTTGCCCTGATCTTAGTCTCTAAAAAACAAATTTGTGATTTCCATACTGCTTTCTAGACAGCAGTGATCACGCTGGACAGGGGCACTGCTGTAAAACCACCAGAAAAAGGCAGAAAAGCTGACCAATCAATATTTGCACTCCCTAGCCCCATGATTTTTTAGGGAGACACTCTGAAATCACAGTATATATCTTTCCTTTGGAGAGGATCCTTCTTTCCTGGGCAGGTGACAGGAGATCCAGCAGCAAGCCTGCAGCACTCACCCTGCCCACAGCACTCTCCTCCCCTGTCTCAGCAGAAGGCAAACCACATCCCCCACCCTCCCAAACCCCTTATCTGGGTCATGGCAGTGGCAGCCCCTCACCACAACCCCCCATTTCTCCCTCAGCTCCTGCAGAGGCTCATTAGGGTGGAGAAAGGCTCCAGCACATCATCTCTGCGGGCTTGTGCGGGGCTGATCCGCGACGGGTAATTCCCACTGCTTAATGACCTGAGACCGGCCGAGGCAGAGGCAAATGGGAAAGGGAATCTTCTCGTTTGTTACCATCCCCACATCCCGATAAAAAGAATGATTACACTTTTAAGTTCGAACAATTCCCTGCAGTTGTAGCCATGTCATATCTAGATTGTCTAATTTACATGCATATTCATAATCCCTGTGTATTTAATTAAATTCTTCAATCCCTGGAGTGTCTTTCCTAAACAATAGTAATTTATCTTGCACAGATAAGGGTGCCCTCGATTTATTCCACTCTGTAGCTAACAGCATTTCCTTCTGATCAAGGCTAGGAAGCAAACTTAAACAGAAGAAATCTTTAAATATATTTAAATTGCAAGATTAGGCTGCTTCTCTTTCTTTCTCTCTCACCCCAAGTTACCCTTTTAAAGAATAAATACTTTCTCCTGAGCTCCAAGGAAAACCTTTCATCCAACCTCCTGAACAGCAGCTGCGTGTTCCAAATACAGTAATGCTGCCCAAAACCCATGAGGCAAAGAGATCTCACCAACTTGGTGTCAGGAGCTTCCAAGCAGCAGCTCTTCCATCTAAAGTGGTCCGTGGGACATCCTCTGGATGCATCTTCCAAAGCAAGCTACAAATTCTACTGCAGCCCACAGCAAACAAGCCACACATTAAAAAGTTGCAACCAGGAGGCTGAAGAGCTCTGCTTCTTTCCAGCAAATATCCCCACACTAGGGGCTATTCCTCAATGGATAACCTGGGGAGTGCCAGAGAGGTCCAGACACACAGCAGACACCCCGAGATGAGGCAGCCCTTCAGAGAGTTGCAGCTGCCTCCAGACCGCTAACCCTGTTCAAATATTAGCACAGGGAATTTAACTTGTCCTACAATTAGAGAAGCGCTAAAATATTTAGCAAAGTCAAACCAGCAAGAAGATTGTGATGAGAAAGGAAAAGAATAGAAACTGCATGTTTTTTCACTACACATTCCTCACACCCTGTTAAATCTGCAGCTCTTAATAGCTTTGCTTCCTCTCCCAAGCCTCAGCCTGCAGATCTGGGATGGCATCGAAGTGGGGTGAAGAAGTGCTTTTTCTCTCCAAAAGCCTCTTTAGCCCCACCAGTGCTGCATCACTACTGCCTCCCAGAGCAGTGCCAGCAGTCCCTTGCCAGGGAGGGCCATCCTGACACCCACAGCAGGGATGCTACGCCCCAAGGAGACTCAGGGATAATCCCAGTGCTTCAGGAGATGTGGGGCCAGAGCTGCTGTCACAAACCATCTCCTAATGAATCCACATTGCAGCCGTGGGCCAGGGCAGCCCTCTGGCTGGAGAGACTGCTCATACCAGGGAAACATCCCTCTGCTCCAGCCCTGCTTCTTAATCTCCTCCCCAAGCATCTGCTGCTGACCACTGCCAGACACAGGGGAACCCAGCCGTTCTGTTCCCAACCAAGCCCTCGAAGCCTTTAGAGATGCTGTTACTATTTATGAAAACAGGGTCAGGATCCTGCTGTCACAGCTCCTTCCGGAGCTGCAGCGTCACCCGTGCTGTTGAGGCTGCTCTAGGAAAGCCCTCAGGAATGTGACCACTGGGACTCAATGACAGACAGGCTCCAAGTCCCAGCTACGAACACAGCTCTGGGGTAAAATCAACCTCCCCCCACCTGGGTGTCTCTGTGCCCACCTCCCTGGGCAGCCCCATCTTCCAGTTTCATGCACACCACAGCCACAGGGTCATCCTCTGGGCCACCCCCAGGGTCACCACACCCGTCCTTCACTGTGCCATCACACCACAACTGCAGCCCCACACAGCCATGTCTGGCTGACACCACAGCCCCCACCTTTACTGTGAGGAGCTTCTCCCCTCATTCACCAGCACAAGAAGCAATGGACAAGGAGGGCAGTGGTCTCCTTCAGCACTGGAACTGAAGTTGTTCCAGTTGTTGAACTGAACACCTGGCATTGTTCTGAAGAGGAAGGGGCTCGTGCACCCAAGCTGCTCTGCCAGTGCTTGGCTCCCAGCAGAGCCCATGGGACAGGGAGGTGCATCCCTCATCCACAATGCAGAGTCTGCCCACAAGACATCCTGCCATTGCCAAATCCTCTTCCCCAGGAATTCATAACTGGATTCAGACATTCCCAGCCTGTTACTTATTTCAATACTTTCAGCTCTCTGGAGTATAGGGACATCCTGTCTTAAACCTGCTGAGCCTAATGCCAAAAGGACATCTGCTTGGAAGGCAGCCCCTCTGGCTGACCCAGCCCTGGAGGGCTGCCTTCCCATCTCAGCAAGATCCCAAACATACCCTTGCACCCACAAAGCAGAGCCAGCTCACAGCACAGCCAGGAGCACAAAAAGTTGCTTAGGCAAACCACAGCTCCCATTCCCACTTCAGAAGCACTGCAAGATTTTCAGGCCTTGGAAACATTTTCTTCCTACTCAGGGCATTTTTAGGTTAATGGTTCATCAAACCTCACAGCCCAGGAAACCCTGGTATGGCCTACCTCTGTGTGGGTGGGGAGACGAGTTGGGGAAAAAACCCTTTTAGCCATCAGGCCTCCCCACACTGTTTGCACCACAGGCTCTGAGCTGAGCTGGGAGCCACTGGAAACAAGCCAAAAACCAGGCAGACAGGCAGGCAAGGGAAAACATCACCAGTGCCCTGTGCCTCCTTCAGATACAGGGGATGCATCGTTCATGGAAAGCATCAATCCCCATTAAGTCATCCTTCCACATCCCTCTTTTCTATAGGGAAAGTTGAGAAGCTGAGTCATGACTAGAAAAAACTAACCATTCATCTTCATCCTGTCTAGTTTTACTAAGTTTTTATGATTTTTCAGAGCTTGAGTCACAGCAAATTTTTATCACAACACAGAGAGAAAGGTAACAGAGCAAAATTTCACCCTTTCCCAGCAAATACAGCAACAGTAAAACACCTCCAGTTCCCTTCCGCCTTTGAGATACCCCACAGGGAAGGCAGCACATGGGAACCTTTCAAACCATGTCACTGCAATGACTTTTAGAGATCATGGATGCTTGAGCTGTATGAGGACTGTGACTCAAAGTGGACAGTGATGCAGCTGAAGATACTCACTCTTTCCACATGCCTCCAAAAACGTGGTCAGGCTGAAACCAGCAGCCTCACAAACCACTGAACATACTCCTCAATCTCAAAAAAGCTGGCTGCTATCAAGCACTCCCGAGGAGAGTCAGCCAAAGAACCTGGATGTTGTGTAGTGGGATGAGTCCCTTGAAGCTAAAGCAGACTGAGTCAAATTCAAGAGGAGACGAAGAGAGCTCTACAAAGGGGAGGCAATGTATCTTTCCATGTCATCCAGGGGTTCAGGGGAAAACAGGGCTAAGCTCCACTCTATGCCATTTCAGAAGGCATAGCTTAAAATTACTCTGAGCCCCACTGCTCGTTCTTGGTTATCCTCACGAACACTTGCTTTGTGCCTGTTGTTGGTGAGTAATATTTTCCACAGAGGCAGCAAGTGAGCAGAAGAAGCACACCAGAAGCCACCCGAGTTCACCATCACGCTTTGTCATACACTGGTTGCAGTTCCTCTCCACCAAAACCTGCCAGAGCTCTTGAGGTCTGACCTCACCATGAGCCAAATGGACAGAAGAGCACATTCCATTGTCCCACTCATCACCTTTCCTAGAAGGTATCTGCCTGAAACAGGCACTTCTTCCCTCACCCATTTTCCAGTCTCCAGAAATCATCTCCAAATGCAACAGGAGGCCAACCAAGGTGAAACAACATAGCAGAAGCTACAGAAGAGGGTGGCTGGGGACAACACAGGGACTGGAGCCTTCTGAGTGCACTAAAAGCATCTCTCAGTGATGCCAGTTAACCTCAAAGACAGACAACCTAGTGAGACCCTCAGTTTCTCAGTCCCCATCTTTAGAGAGCTCAGCTGAACTCAACAACTTCCCAACACAGCATGGCAACATTTCCAAGTGGAATTTACAGCCCAATCTTTCTACTTTCAGGCCAGATGCCCCATGTTTTAGCAAGTACCCCAAATATGGCAAGTCCACATCTTACAAATCAAATAAGGCAGGCTTAAAAGAGGGCAGACTCAATACAGAAAAGATACTTCCCAACAGGGAAAAAAAAAAAAAAAAAAAAAAGTAACTTTTGCCTCAAACATACCAGACACAAGGGACAAATTAAAAAGGGAAACCATAAAATGCTTGCCCAGCTCCTTTTTTTAATCCTTACATCTGCTGCTTTACAGCAAAGTTCCATCTACTGTGTATAATTAGATATATGTTCCATGATTCTATTCTACACAGATTTGAGACTTATCTGTACATTCTTAACCCCAAAGAAGTTTTAACTGGACCAAAAGCTGCAGTTAGAACATTGCCTCACCCAAAGCTCTCAGAGGTGCTACACTGTCAACAGATGGAAGTTTCAGCCCACGGTCTGCAGATTTGGGCAAGGCAAGAGGAACACACCAGCTTATTGTTGCCCACCTTAAGCTCCAGGAACATTTAAGGGCTACATAGCATCAACTGACTACTCTCCAGATCTCATATTCAGGACCATATTTCACCACACTAAGCTCAGGGCAAAGCCCAGTAGGTTTCCCAGAACAGCCCTGTGCTCATCCTGGCCCAACTGCAAAACACAAACCAGCCTTTCTGTTGATTGCTAGGAAAAGATGAATCTTGGTTGGGTTTTCTTCATTAGTTAAAAGGGTTATTTCCTTGGAGCTGGGAAATCAGAGAGAGAGAGAGATAGAAGGCCACCAATTCTAGTGTCAAAAATCCAGCAGGCCAAAGAGACAGTGGTACTGACCTTAAGGCACTCCAAGAGCAGCAGGTCCAGGAGATGAACACAACCCAGATACCCAAGAGCCAGACAACACCATAAATGGGAGAAAGGGATAGGGAGATCAGGCAATGGGGATTCTCTCAATTTGCAATCACTGCTCCATGCTAATTGCTCTGGCATAAAGGACATCTCAATCTCATGCCCCCCACTTTGTAATTAAGCACATAAAACAAGGATGGAAGGAAACTGTCTCCACTTATAAGGGAGGGACCGACCACCCCATGCTTTACTGGGGCAGGGAAAAGAGCATTGCTACTGCAAAACACCCAAAGGTACATCCCATTCTGCTTAGGACCAATGCTGTGGGCACTCCTGGGAAAGCTGATCTGCCAGCATCTCCACCAACCATGAGGAAAATCAAGGAGATAAGCAACGCTAGACATCCACCAGCCGAGCTAAGAGGATGAAGCATTTCTCTGGAAACAATCGGGTTCTCTAATAACAGGGCTGCAGCAGCGGCGTGAAAGGGAGGGAGGAGGAGCAGGCGGGGAGAAAGGGACTAGCTGGATATTTATCCCATCCTCATCTTTGTGTTATCAGTACCCTGGTATCAGCATTGTTCAAAATGGCTGCTTAGATGGTTGCCAGCAGCAACAACAGAATCGGTCCATCTGCTGGCATTCTCCTTAATCTATCTCAAACACTCGTCTTCTTTTTAAATGCACGCAGAGGAAAGGAGGGGAAAAAAAAGTCTGCCTTGTACAAAGAAACAGAATCCTCCTATAACAGAGCCTTTTAACTAGATTTTATGCCACCCCTGTTTCCAGGACACACAGACAAAAGTTAATTTTCCGATAAAAGAACCAGTGTAAGGTGCTTTTTTGTTATGAGATCAGAAAGCAAATGGAATTTGAATTGTCTGCAGTGGCATGTATCTGACAAAGATTAATTTAAACAGATATTGTCTCTGAAACCAAAGTCCATTGAGCGGCTTCACAGCCTATCAACCATGCGAAAGCAGCTCCTTAGCAGCACTGCTGACTCCACCACTTTCTTTAAAAATGGCTTAACCTATTTCTTGTAAGATAAAAGGTCATATATAGTTCTATTTTACAAACCCATAATAGCCAAAGCCACACCAAGCGAGGACAATCGGGAGAAAATAATAACGGGGGGGGATTTCCTCCCCCTTCACAGACAGATGCTTGACACTTGCTGGGTATTTTTCAAAGCACGCCGGTAGTGAGCGGCTGAAGCACCGCCGAAATGTTTTGACACCCTCAGAATAGAATAAAAACCACGGGGCCTCTGCAGGTCGCCAGTGCAGGATGCAGGAGCCCACCCCGGGGTGGAGACGCTGCAGCAGGACAGCCCACCACCGACGGCACGGGCTGCCTTCTCCGCTGGGATATAAAGCCACAAGGCTGCAGGGACAAGCACAGGGGTTCCAGCTCCCTCGGTCACTGGGCCAAGCAGGCAGGGGCAGGCAGGAGGAAAGACCCGTTGCTCTCTGGGTGCTCACTCACCCCCCAACCCCTCTCTGAACACTGGGGTCCTACTGCTCCTTTTAATCACAAGAAACAGATCCGTGCATGCCCTCAGCAGGCTGTGTGGATGGAGACAGCTGCTCAGACTTCAATGGGACACACACGCACAGACACAGAGTGGGGGGAAAAAAGCTGCAGAAATCCAAATCCTGCAATTTCTTCCCTTTTTATTTCCAGTTTATACGGAGCACCGCAGGGAAAACGCTACCAGACAGTTTCAGAGCATTTGATATAGCAACGACCCAGCTTTGGGAAAAGAACGAAGGAGAAGCAAAATAAAAGATGACAGCCAAAAGCACTTTTAATATAGCTTCAGTACTTTCAAGAGAAAGCTTCTGTACACAGAGCAGCCAATGAACTGTTACCAAAATAAACACAACTGGCTTTAAAAAAAATTAAAAATGTCTTTCTGATGATAAAGAAAATCAAAAGGGATGAGAATTAGTGAGTGAGACAGAAAATGCATTTATTTTTCATCCTCCAGACACACTTCTTTTAATTTGGCATCCAAAGCCATTGTAGCTCATTAATGGAAATTTTATTTATCTCGGGAACCATTTGTTGCTTCGCCACTCCTTTGACACGGCACTCATCTTCATCAAGGCAACCACACAAGGCACAGCACAAAGTATCTCCTGCCACCCCAGCCTTTAAACACCACACAGCACCAGTAAGAAGGAATAGCTGTGACTGGTGTCCCAAAGCAGTCACCCACATGCTGGTATCAGTCAAAGGACAGAGGCCAGGGGTACTGGTCAGCATCCAGAACAGGGGCACAGCCTGCCCTGACCTCGCCAAGGTCCCAGACACCAAGCCTCCGGCGTTCCCACGGGGAATCCCCCGGCTCCGGCAGCTGCGGGACACGGGCACCGTCTCCAGGTGCAAGGACAGCAGCCAGGCAGATACCACGCTGCATCCTGCTGAGCAAAGCTCAATAATGATTAGCGGCCCCGGCCAAACGAGCTGGGTGGTGAAGGTGCAGGCAGCTCATTATGGGCATCAGCGACAAGCAGGGTATGGCAAGGGGGACACAGACCCCCCTGCCCCATTTTAACCTGGGGCGACAGCAGCATGACATTTGCAGACAAGCTGGACCAATATATCCACATGCAACCCTTCCAAGCTGGCATCCCAGCAGATCTGCTTCCTAAGCACATTCATGTCTTTGTTTTTAATGAGAAAAAAAAAAAAAAAAGAAGAAAAGAAAAATCCCTGGCAACACGCACCTACAATGTGACAAGTAAAAGCCCAGGGTTTTATTAATTTGTGCATTACTTTAAATGCACCATTTTACAAGGACTAACCCCAATCCTGCACAAAATCCTAAGCCGTAAGCTTGAGACAAAAAAGCAAATGCTCTTAAAATGCAGCGCTAGAAAATCCATTTTGAGAGAAATGTGGTGGTGTCGTGCACAGGTGAATCCTCAGCATTTAATAAAACACCCACCACACCGACCAAGTGGAATCTATTCATATTTAAACACCAGGATTAAAAGAAGAGAAAAAAAGCTTTTGAAAAATTGAATTTTATTTCTGGGGCATTTTATTGTAAAACCATAAAGATGCTTTCCTTCCCACATCCCCCAAGAAAAGAAGGTGTTTTGAAGGACCTGTGTCAGCTCTGTGAGATGTTATCAGGACCTTTCCCAACTCCTGTTACAAAGGCACAAAAGAACTTGGGGGTCAAGCCCATGTATCAAACCTTTGTGAATACAGGTGAAAAAATGAAATGGGTTCAGCACTTCTCTCTTGAGTGTGGAGGACAGCATCTCCAAGGCCTTGGCAGCTCTGTGGGCAGACAAGAACTCCCCAGTGCCAATCCACATCCTGGCTCCAGATGCTAGATTTGTCCTATTGCACTTAGCAGCACCGCCAAGGTTTGGTGTCCTCGAGTTTTCGTTTTCATTGGAAAACAGATCAATTTCTATTGATGCTGATGCCAGAGAAAGTGAAGGCTCAGCAGAGGCAGGAACCAGTTACCCAGAGGAGTTGCTTTCCTCCCCTACTCTCATCCCCAGAAGACCAGGACTATGACAATTCCATGTCACAACCTGTTCAAGGCAGCATCAAACATACAGTAGGACATACCACAAGTTCATTTTTAACACCCTCAAGATATTCCACACCTCCATCTCCTTGCAAAATAAGGTCACTGGCACCAGCCACAGATGGAGAGATGGACGGAGAAGCACAGGTTCAACCACCACCTGACTCCTGCTGAACAAAGCCAGGAGGCCATCCCAGCACCCACCTGTCCAGGTGTCCTGCACTGCCCCAGCAGCAGAAACAAGCCCTGAAAAGCAAAGGCTCCTTCCCCACCACCTCACTCAGGACACTACATGAATTCACCTCCTCAGAGAGCAGCCAGAGGAGCAAAGTCAAAGCCTCACACCCCTGAGAGAAACAGCACAACCTCCCCCAGCCCCAGAAGAAAATTCACTCACTTCAAGCACAAAGTAGCACCATGCAGCAACAAGCCTTGGCTTCATACTGAAAATCCCCAGGCCTGGCCACCTTGAGAGCGTGAAGAAATGCTACTCCCCCCAAAAAACTATGCCCAGCTCCTCACCCATATGAGCTACTCCAGCCTCAAGAGCAGCAGGGGAAAACCAACATCACTCCTAAGCACAAAGCTGTCCATGTCACCTAAATGCAAAACCCCTGAAAAATAAATACAAGCACAGGGTTGGCCATGCCATTCATCTGAGCTAATCCCAGAGGGGAGCAGGTCTCCCACTGGGAATGGAGAGCAGGACATAACCCCAGAACCACCAAGGACCCCACCCCCCCATGGACCAGGTCCTCCTCCATGGTGAGGTTCCAATATATGCCAAGGAAATACATAAACCCACAAATTCTTCCATCCTAATACTACCAAGATTACTGTTTTAAAACTTTTTTCTTTTCAAAGAAAATTAAAAACTGACACACCACAAGACAATTCACAGCTGAATGTGACTTTACAGAGCTATCAGATAGACAAGCTCATTTAAGTTTTCCAAAAGTCCTATCTGAGGTTTGAGGGACTAATCATAAAACATCTAACATCAAAGCAAGCATCAAATAACAGCAAAGCACATTCCCTCACACAAAGCTTCAAAAACAAAGCAAGCAGGCACATGTGGTTTATGTTATTGCAGTTTTAGCACAGTTAAATATTTCCTAAAATATTCTCTCTAGATGTGAGCAAAATTAAAATCTGCTGTCAATGACACGCAACTTTGGAAGCTGAAGACTGAGCTTGATAAAGCACAGGTGAGCTGAGAACAAACTCCTATTGCCAGTTCAAGCCAGAAACTAGGACTCATACTCTGAAAAATGTTTCAAACCTATTTATTCTTAAAACCAACACTAAATATTTTATTTCTCCTGCTTTATTTTTCAGGTCTCTGGCCTCTAAGTTAGTATCATTTAATTAACCACCTAGTTCAAAAGATATCCCAGCCTCAGAGGATCTGTTTATACTCTTTGAAAAAGATTCAAAAGCCAATAAATAAATCTGCTTAAAATAAAAGGTTAAAATTCCAGCTGTCATCCCAGCTCTCCCTGCACTACCAGCAAGAAACTCTGGTGGTTTTCATCATCTTCTTTTTCAGTTTCTATAATACAGTCCAGAACAAGCTCAAGAAATATCTCACCTATGAGGGAGCAGCAATAAACAGATCATAAGTTCTAATGCCTAATAATGCTTTGTTCTAATTATATATGTTAAGAAAAAGATAATTAGAAACCTAAAGAGCTTAATGTATATTCAAAATGTACAAGAGTTTCCATCATGATAGGGCTAATGAACCTCTGCCAGCTCCTTTTATGTGGTTTCAAGTATTTTAATACATAGGGTAGGATCAAGTAATCTACCTCAAGTAAAGAAAAACAAAGTAAAAATTAATTAGCAAATTGGATACATGTTGTACAACAAGCATCCCACACAAAAACTAAAAGGATACAGAAAAATTAAACTCCCTTGGTAGCACTCAGACACCGGACACCAGGATTTAACCTGAAAAAACCTTTCACATCCCCTGGCGCTCCTTCCAAACCTGCTCCTGCCGGATACAGCTTTAAACCCAGACCCAGGAGGAGACCAATCTTTACACAAAACAAAGGCAACCACAATTCGCCCTAGAGAGCCCCATCAAAGTGTTTTCCCCAAAATAAACAGCTCTATAAAGCAACACACCACTGGATATAAATTTAGACTCTGCTCTGTACCACGTCACAGGAGCAGGAAACCAAACGCTTGCCTAAAAGTGAGCATTTTTAGGGGAGAAGAAAAAAAGAAGCTTAAAACCTAAAAATAGTTTTGAAAAAAAAAAAGCCAGAAGTGGTTTCAACCACATTGGAACTCATCAGTATTTTTACCTCTGAAGCTACATTTCAACAGGCATCATTACAAACACAGACCAACACAAGCCGAAAACTTGAAGTGCAATAAAAAGCTTCCAAATCTAAACTCCTCCAATTAAAATGCATTTGCAGGTATCAGGTCTTACTTAACCTCTGCCCAGTCAGAAGGCTGTTGAAGCAAGGTTAGAAAATCCCCAGCACCTACAGGTCCAGCATAGATACCAGACTAGGAAACATGGGAAGGTACTCATGATTGACCTGCAAAGCACCAGATAAAATATCCAGAATTAATTGCAAGTTTGAAAGAAAGAGGCTCCCTCCAAGTGTTTACAAAGCCAGGGCATTTTAAAGCCCTGCTTCATTGTTATTCTAACAGCAAAAGTAAATTCTGCCTATGTACTTATGGCTGGACCGCATACCTTCCCATCGGGGCACAAAGGCTTATCTGTGGCTAAGGAGCACATACCGTGTAGGTTCCTAAGCGGCTGGTTACAATCCAAAGAACAACACAAAGCTCGATGCTTCCTCTCATAAGTAATTGTAAAGCCAATGAAAAAGGAGAATTCCCCCCTAAAATTACCCAGGACACTTGCCCACCCATCAGCATCCGAGATGACTCGAGGGCAAACCGTATTATACCATACTGGGAAGCACAGGCGAGAAACATGAATTTGTTCTGCCAGATCACAGCTTACTGTCAAAATCCAGCAAAGGTCTTTTCTCTCTCCGAAAACCCAAGAGATAATAGTGTAAAAACTTTTGTTCATAAATATTTATGCAAGTGAACTTGTTAAAAATTAACCGCTGTCGTTAAAGGTTTTGTATCCTTTAGGATTCCCGGCATGCAGTGCAGTTGCATGCTTTATATTAAGCCTGGCATTTCTGCATTCCTTTCCTGCATGCTTTTGTCATTTGTCTAAAAATTAAAAGAAAAAAAACCCACACACCACACACACACAAAGACGGGATCTGTACACATAATAATAAAGCAGTTTTTAAGAAGACAAAGATGCCTGTGTTCAACATCCAAGATCTTTCTTTGAGCAGGGGAAAAAAAAAATCAATTTAATGACTCCAGTGAGATCAGGGTTTAAGCCTCGTTTAAGTTTTACTAAGCATGAAGGAATTATTGGTTGATAATGTGGCATATATGTTTTTTTCAGACCTGCCAGCTTTGTAAGCACGAAGGAGGCAAAGCCTGAAGCACTTTGTGCCCATGAGCACAACCCTCACCCCTCCACACCATCCTCCATTGCCAGAAGGTCATTCCTCCTGGATTTTGTCTTTCAATTTTTCAAAAGGATTTTTCCAACCACACAGAGAAGGAATTTCACATCTGTACTGTCCCTATTTTTTCACAGGTCTGAGTCAGAAACACAACTGTATAAACATCTGATCTTTATTAACAGCAAATCTCAACTGTGCAAACCTCAGGTCATGTCGCCGGGAGCCAGTGGTGTCCGTTAAAGGGATCCTCAGAGGGGAACAGTAGTTTTGATTTAGTGCTGGAGAGCATCAAGGAAGCCAGGGTTGGAGTTTTATTTTATTCCAAGACATAATGGTTCCCAAGTTCCTATCTTAATTGCAAACACACACACGCAGCCACAAAGTGTTTGTGTCTCTGGTGGCTGGAGCTCTTCCACCTCACCTTCCAGAGGCATCCACAGGATGGATGTGGAAAGTTGGCAGAGGACATCTCAGCTTTGCCTCCTGTCTATAAACACACAGCCCTTCACAGCCTTTTGTTTGATGTAAATTTTCCTCCTCCAACTCAGGGCTGCAAGGCACTGCTGTGACGTGGCTGCTCCTGGGACAAAAACAGTGGTGTCTGACCCCACGTCACCCATCCACTGCCATGTGAAGAGGAGCCACACTACAGCCAAGACCCAAACCTTCCCCCTCCCAGCTCCAAAGGCAAATTCCCATGGCGAGCATCCCGCACGCCCCTTTTGGGCTGTGAAAACAGGAGATAAATCACCCGCCGACTTCGCGGCGAGCGCTTCCAGAACGTGCTGCTTCATCTAAAAAGCTGACGGCTCGGAGGACAATGAGCGTGAGCTCTGGTTTCAAAGCTGGGGAGACGCTTTAGACCTGTCAGGGGGAACATGAAACACCAGAGCCAGGACCATCCTCTCTGTTCTCTGGCTCACCCAGAGCAGCAGCAGGAAGTGCAGGGAGCTGGGGCAGATGGAATGCTGGATACCAGAACTGGACATCACTTTGGGATGGGACTGCTCTGCTTTGTGTCCTGCATACACGTGACCCCAGTGCTCACCCAGATCCTTCATAGAACTGGATAAAGGCTTATCAAAGGTATGTTTCAGAGACAAATTTAAAAACTCATTTTAAAAGAAAATTCCTTTGTACTGAACCAGTCCCGGGTTTAGGCAACCATCACCTCTGTCTCCCACTCCCACACCAGCTCACTGCATCCACACCTTGGTGGACAGGTCATTAAAACATCACCCTCACCAAGCTATTATCTTCCCTCCCCACTAATTTTAAAGTTCCTGAAGAGCTACTCCTCTCCTTCTAAAAAAATAATTTGGTTTTGAGTTTCACAGTATTTTAAACAGAATAATTAATCATCTTAACGCAGCTCTTACAAAATATTAATTCATGCCAAAAAAAAGGCTATAATCATATCCTCAGAGAAAAACCTTTTGTGCTTCAGGAATTTTCACTGCATGTCCTCAGAGGTGGGAGGAGAAATCTTCTGCTGCCTCCTATTCTCACATCTCAAATGGAAAATGTTTTGATAATGCTCTTCTGAATGTAAACTGTACCAAATGGGATTTTTATTATTTTTAAGCAGCTTTTTTTTTCCCCAAAAGGAAGAACGGCTCTTTAAATAAACAGAGCGAACTACCCATTCCTTACAACAAAAACCACCCTCCCTTCACTCATTCACGCCATACCCTGGCACAAAATGAATTTACATTTCGCATTTGCAAAACAAATTCTCGCCTAATGTCATTTTAATGGGAACGCGCATTTCAATCCCTTCCAATAACAACGAGGAGCGGCTAATTCTATGTAAAACACCCCAATTTGTTTCTCTTTAAATATATGCGGATTTCAGATGGGGACAGGGACTAGAAGGACACGGGGAGAGGAACATTTCCTCTCCGGCAATCCCCCTCCACCACCGCACACAAAAGCCACCTGCCCATGGAGAGAAAACACGATGCCATTATTCCCATCATCATTCCCACGGCCCCTTCGACACCGAACGAGCGTGAGAAGGCCGTGCACATCCGTCCCCGACAAGCGCATCACGCCAGGTCACCGGTGGTACCCACGGGTCCGCCCAACTTGTCACCCCCCACCGCTCCCTTCGTTCCCCCCGAGCCGGCCCCGCTGGACGTGCCCGTGCAGGGGCTGGGAAGAGGAAAGCGGGGGCTGATGCCAGCCCTGAAGATGTTCCAAGCAGGGAAAGCCCCTGATGGAGAGGACAAAGAGGAACGCTCGGAGCTGTCGGAGAGATGCATTATGTTTATAAGCCCATCTCGCGGTGGAAAGGACAGGACCCCCGTGGGAGCGCCGGTGGGGGTGCTCCGGGGTGAGAGGGACCGCGGCTGAGGAGTCGGGGAGGGAGGCAGGGCTGAGTGCCCTCCATACAACCCCCCGACGGGCACTTTGGCGGTGGGGTGGGCGGTGAAAGAGAGGTGGTCTTTATTTTCCCCCTCGGACTGGACGGACAGCGTCCAAGCTGCGGGCAGTTGCCAGCGACCCCCGGGCAGACTCACCCCCCGAAGCGGGGGGAGGTGACCCTCGCCCTCCCACCTCCTCAAACCCCAAGCCAGCATCTTCCCGGAGGAGAGCACGGCAGTCCCTGCCCCCGGGGCAGGATTTTCCTGTCAAACCACAACCGCGCCAGACAAAAGGCTTAAGTGCAGAAGGGGATGGGGGG
>JANPWX010000399.1:278619-291269 GCA_024734555.1 Trochalopteron elliotii
GTGGTGAGGGCATGGCCCTGGGCAGCGCCTGTCCTGCTGGCCGCGTCCCCAGCCGGGAGAGGGACACGCAAGGGACCCTGTGTTCCCCGTGCCCGGAGAGGAAAGACCCGCGGCTGCGGATTCCCACGGCGCTGGTGGGTGAGGGGCTGGCGAGGCCATCCGAGCGCCAGGAGCCAGCGGGACAAAGGGGCACGGCGGCGCCGGAGGTGGCACCGCTCCCCCGGGGGTGTCGGCGGGATCGGCACTGCTCCTGCTGTGTGCCCGGTGGTGCCCGCTTCAGGCACCCAGTGTGACCCACAAATCAACACCCAGCCTCCCCCGTAATTCACCTACGGCTTTACATCGAGTAGCAGATGAGACACCAGTGCCCTGCCCTTCCATGGGCATCAGGGTTTGCTTTTTCTTTTAAAGTCCTGTAGTGAAGATGCTCGTCCCACGCATCATAGCAGGGTCCTTGGGTACAGGAACCACCAGGTCCTTTATTAGTACACACGGCCTTTAGGGGAGATGAAAAACATAGGTACTGCTGGCTTCCAGGAGCTCTCTTGTGCTTTCAGGTGGGATTACATTAAAGGGACATATGAATATATTCAGCACATACTGCCTGAGTTGGCACCTCAAAATCCAGGGAGCTGACTGCTCAGCAGCCTCTGCTTTCAGCCAAGAGTGAAGGCAGCATCCCTGGGACCAGCACAGCTCGGGGCTGATGGGAGGAGGGCTGCAGCAACTGAAGGCCGCTTCTCTGGGCCTCTACACCCTGCCATCGCTTTGCTGCTGTGTCCAGCAGGACACCATTCCAAGATCTTCCCCAGAAATACATTCCTGGTTTTGTGTCCTGTTTAAATTTAAGTGACAAACCTCTGAGGAAGGACCAGAGCTCGTAGGTCTGTGAGTTCAGTTTTCTTGCTATTATTCTCAGTGCTTTGAGAATCCAAGACCGATTTCTTCCTATCTGCAGTTCAGTCACATCTAAACCATTACCGGTTACTCCCTTGTTGCAGAGATCTCCTATTTATTCTTACTGACAGAGCAAGAGTACATTTCCTGGAATAACAGGGCGATGCAATTAGGGAACAGGAAATAATTATGTGCCTTTGCTCTGCCATGAGATACCTCCAAGCCCAAGGTCTCTTCCGCAGGACACGGAGGGAAGGAATCAGGTCTCAGGCAGGTGGTGAGAGCAGGCAGAGCTACTGCAATGAGAGATCTCCATTTTAGAGAGTAAGCCACAAGCCAATCGATGAAGGTCAGGAAGAGGTTTTCCTTGAAAGCTGAGGTGTTCCTTGCTGCCGTTGGTCTTGTTCAAAGTAATGAGTGCTAGCAGTGGCAGGGACTAGCCTGGGGCAGCAGCTGCACACAGATTTGTTTGCGCAGATTTTCCCTAGGAATCACGTCCCCATTTCTTTAACCCTGAAGGCCATTTTGCTCTCTGTAAGAGTTTGTTGCAACAGGAGGCACTTGCCACAGCAGCACGGCATTTTGCCCATCATCTCTGCTTGCTGTTGCAGTGACAGGTCCTGGGGTGACAAAGAAGGGCTTTGTCCACCTCTGCCCCTCCCTGGCTGCACAGAGGGACCTCACAGGGCAGTGAGACACCTCACAGGGCCATCCCAAAGCAGCCTCCTGGCCCAAGGTGGAGCACACCTTCTTGGCAGAGAGCAGTCCAGCAATCTCAAGCTTTTCCAATGATGGAAGCTGTGGGCTCTGGCATCACAGAATTTCTCCTGGCACCCGTGTCTCCCTGCAGCTACCAGGGCTGCTCAGCCAGAGGGTGAGGCTGCATGAGAGCTGCGACACAGCACCCCAGCTTGTCTGGTCCCTCTGTCACCAGTCACTGCAGAGCTCACCTAGTGACAACCTTGAGTGTCCTTACTTACATCGTCCCCAGACAGTGCCAATAAAGAGGATTTTAGACTTCAGACCAAGCAGGGATGTTATTCATTGCCAATAGCTGACTTTTCATTGCATAAAACATATAATCCAGACTCAAATCAAAGCAAGGTTGGTGCAGTGGCTGGCCAGCCTGTCTCTGGGGGGTTAGCATGCTATTTCAAAGACAAATCAATCTATTTTTCCTCTCTCTCTTCATTCTGAACATTTGTTGCTCTCCATTCCTCCTCATCTTTCCCTGTGCCTTTCATCACTGTGTTGAATTTTGCAAGGGGGAGAGCTCTCCTCCTCCCAGGGAATGTGGACAGACCTCTTCCCCCTGGGGAAGGATGCAAAATGTCAGCCTCCTGCCCAGCCCCTGATGCTGCTCATTCAGAGCCTGGAACCAGGTACATCAATAATTCACTGCACGTTTTCCTGAGCCCAGCCATTTGCTGAGCCTCTACCACTGGCAATCCTGGTTCCCCTCCTGTTTTCAAGACTGTTTTGTCAGGGTCTGCCTGTGCTGCAACCCACCAACTCCAGCCCTTCTGGCCTGATCACTGGTGTTACCCACCAAGTGCTGATTTCTCCTGCTGGCTCCAGGAAGTATTTTATTTTGAGTCCCTGGCTAGAAAATTGACTGACCAAAGGGGCTGGAGCCCCAGAGGCTCTAGACCCCAGTCAGGCAGCAATGCAATGCAATATCCTCAGAAATTCTTTGGGTGCCAGCTCAATCAGAAGTCCAGCTTTAAGGTGCAGGTGCTGTGGAGTAAGAAAACCGCTTTCATCTTCCTAGAAACTATATTAAAGGACTATAAAAAGGAAAAAGGACAAGGGTGCTGATGAGATGCCTCTGTGGGCTTCCTGGCATCTGTGCTTTGTTTTATGACAGTCGAGGTAAGTGATGGCTGGTGCCAAATCTCAACCCAAGGAGATGTCACCTCGTTGGCTACTCCTACCTGCACACCTTCATGTAGCTGCTCTCCTCTCTCCCCACCGTGCCCAAACCCCATCCTCAGCAGAAAGACTGCTTTTCTCTGGCCATCTTCCCCTCTCTTGGATGCTCCCATGCTGCTTTGACATTGTTTTGACTCCCAACAGTCAATGCCATGCCCTCAGTAACACGAGTGCCTAAGCCTTCAGCGATGACAGCAGAGCTTTGCAAGGCCCAGGGAGCACCAGGGAAGTCCTGTGGTGACAGATGAAGATATACAAGGGCAGAAGAAGCTTTATGCCCAATTAATGATGGGAAAGGAACAGGATAGTAGAGTGCAGGCAGACATCAAGCTCCTGCTCCAGCCATCCAGAGGATTTGCTGCTGTGAAGCAGCCAAAGACAGGCTTATCAGCAGCAAAGCTCCCTGCTACAGCCTCTGTTGTATGGTACTCATTGGAAGTGTGGCTGTGTCTGCCTTTCCTATGTTGCTGATGCTGTTCAGAACAGAGACAGAAGGGAAAGGTCACAGGGAGTAACTGTAGCTCCCCTGCCTTAATGCATTTGGGAGCAGAAAAATCTACTGGCCAGGATAGTTATTCCTTAGCACCCCCATAGATCCAATGTCCAGGAAGAGACAGAGAGCATTTTCTTATGAAATATTTGGCCTTGCAAGCAAGAGGAGGGACACCTTGATTTGGCTGCCCATGGAGTTTAGCACCATTTTTAGATTTTCCAGTGCACAGTAAGGTCTCCAACAAAGCATAGACTGGAGTTGGAGCTTTTGCTGTCAAACTGCTCAAATCCCCTGTGGATTCTCCAGTGATTCATTAGCACTGAGTTATTGCTGTGCTCCTCTTCCAGCAGGGACTCTAATAAAGTGGCTTTTTGCTAGCCAGCCAGTTATTTTATGAAACTTTCCAGAACTGACAAGCTCAAAGACCTCCTTCAGGTGTGACTGCAATTGTCTGTGAACTCAAAAGAGAAATGCAAGGACTGAAAGTACCATTTCCCCTCTCCAAGCACAGGCTGAATTCCAAGATCAGGTGTGGGGTGGCTGTTCTCACCCTCATGTCCACCCAGGAACAGCTCTACTTGCCTGTGTGTCCCTGTGGTTGCTCAGACTGGGATGATGCAGACCCAGACACCCCTTGTACCCAGACAGAGACTTCTGGCTGTCAGAAGCTGTTGTTCCCTCTTTTCCCCATACATGATGTTACACCTCTGGCTTGCCAGGACTGCCTTCCTCCAGCCCCTGTAAGATTAGCAAAGTGCTGAGCCTCTGTCTTGCCACAGAGATTTCAGCACCCTTCCAGCAAACACATTTGCTGCACAGACAGCAATTAAGCACAGAGGAGCAGCTAGGCAAAGACCCTTGGCTTCCAGGAGGAACAGCCACCTCTCCAGCATGGAGTCTAAAAGCACAGAGTGCTTCAGAAAGTTACTCAGTCCTGCACTGGAGGGATGTCCATCCTGGCCAGGCTGGCTGTCTCAGGGCTGAGCTCAGCAGAAAACAACCCTCTTGGGCCTCTGCCTCCCCCTTTCAGTCACTGAAGTTCCTTGCCCTTAATTAGGGATGCTAAAATAAACGGGGAAACATTTTTTCAGGCTACAAGAGTATGAATAAATGATGGCAGAGCAAAGGGTAAACAATGCTTCTGCTAGCCTTTAGTATGGGGTCTGCCCCAGCTTTGGAACACAAGTGGATCACAGGGTCCAGCTGGATGAGAAGTTGGAGTCAGGCATTTTGGCAGCTCTACCAAGCTGTGGTTCCTCAGGTGCCATGAGGGCCATCACTGTCCCATCTGCCATCATGCCAGGCTGCTCTCAGCAGTGAGATTTGAGAACCCAGCGTCACACCCAACCTGTTTCCAGGACAGGTGTATGGAGAGACTCATGGAAAATCACCCCTCACACAGCAGAAAAGGATTATCTTGCTGTTTGATTTCCTGGCAGGAGGGCAGGAGGGGAGTCTGAATCTTAGAAAGCTACTACAAACACAAGGATCAAGGCAAGATCCAGTCTCAGCCCTGGGCACCTGCCCTGTGCTACAAATCCACACGAGTTGGGCTGGTGAGATGTGCTTCTCCCAGAGTGTGGGTTGAGCTTTTTCTGCTCACACTGGCCTCTTTCAACCCCCTGATCTAAGCTGTAAATAACAGAACCAGACTGTGCTGGGCAGACAAAGACAGGAGGTGAAGCCACAGAAAGCTATGCAGGGGTGAGAGCCTTGGTATCCAATAGGGCTGAGGCTCCAGCTCTGCCTCCCCCAAATGACTCTGGACCCACCAGGAGGGAGGGAGAGAATGAGCTGGGATGCGTCTCTCAAAGGTCATCAAAGGGCCATGGAGTGGCTTGAAGGCCTTTGGAGGAAGGAGAGAGGTTATTGGAGGAAACAGCAGGAGAGGCAAACCTGTTGTATGCGGCTTTGCTCAGAAGTCAGAGAGGCACCTCCACCCTCTGTCCCTGGGGACTGCTTTGGGATGACTCTGCTCTTCCTCTGGCAGCAGATGGGGCATGCCAAGCAACTGGGCTTTGAAAACACAGGGATTGGACTCTGTCCTCCTGCCCAGTCTGGTCCCATAGTTGATGATGAAGAGAGAGATGGGAATGAACATGGCCAAAATCTGACTCACTTCTGCAGCCCCTGCATCACTCCCATCAACCCCCTGCACTGGTGGCCATGCAGGGACCACGAGTCACTGCTGCTGGCTCATCCCTGCTGCTGTTTCTCTGCTCTCTCCTGTCTTGGGCAGCGCTACACCAAGATGAATCTGGGCCTCATCACCAGGGTCATCAGCAAGTTGGCCAAAGCCACGGATCTCTTGAGGCCTCATTCCCCAGCTCCTAACCCACAGTGGAGATAGACAGGCTGCCATCCCCAGGCAGCAGCAGCCACCCTGACCCCATAGAGGGGCCCGGCTGGGCTGGACTTGGGGGACAGAAATGCAGCCGCCTGCATTTATTTTGCCTAACAACAGTGATCCCTCTGTATATTTTCATTCTGTTTTCCTAGGCTCAGCTGCCTCCTCAATGAAATGTTTCCAAAGC
This sequence comes from Trochalopteron elliotii, assembly GCA_024734555.1. Lineage (NCBI taxonomy): Eukaryota > Metazoa > Chordata > Aves > Passeriformes > Leiothrichidae > Trochalopteron > Trochalopteron elliotii. Next base: position 284,476 of record JANPWX010000399.1, read on the forward strand.
AGCCTGGCTTGGCAGCACGCCAACCCCGGCTGCCAGATGAATGGGCGGAGGAGGAGGGACCCATTCCTCTTCTTGACACAGCATCGCTGCACAAGAGGCCTCTGTTGACATTAGGACTGGCTGTTCCTCCTTGCCCGAGAGGATCTGCCTGGCCCTTGGCAGGAGCAGCACACAGGGCCAAGGCTTCATGTGATGTGGAACTGACATCTGTCCTCCTCCTGGGTGGTGGCACAGACACGGGTACCAGGGTACCATGGTGCACCCTCCTCCAGGGTGGTGGTACAGCCACAGATAACAGGGTACCAAGGAACAGCACTGCTGGAACCTGAAGTCAGCCCTTCTTTCTGGCCCGTGACCCAGAGCTGAGCCAGACCCCCAGCAGGTGAGGATTCCTTGGAGCTCTCTGACTCTACTTACATCATAACTCTCCAAGACATCAGTGATGTAGAGAGCCTGTTTCCTCCCCCAAAACACCTCTCCACCCAGAGCAAAGCTCTCCCTCAGCATCACAGGAGTACAGACACTGACACAGGATTTGCAGAGCTCCAGGTTTCTGGCATCTTTCAGGGATGAATCCTGTCATAAGGGCCCCAAGCATGGCACCCCAAACTCTTCAGGTCTTTGGACAATAGCATATGGAATAGGATCAGTTTCATTCTAAAGCCTTGCCCCTACTCAGTCATGTAGGGCTTCACCCAAACAACGACAGAGCTCTTTCCCACACCTCAATGTCTCTACCCAAAGCAAAATGCCCACCCAAGCTTTCAGGCCCAGAAATTTGTCTGTTGGGAGGTAACCGAATTGTAGCTGTTGCACCGGCCTACACACCCAGCACCAGATGGGATCCCTCTCTCTGCCACGGCTAATTGCAGCACTGGTCATCAGTGAGGGAATGTAAATTCATGTATGTCCCACTCATCACCTGTCACCTCCTTGGCAGGGACACCATTAGGAGCTGCACAAGGAAAGGATGTGGAATTTTATACAAGTGCTGATAATGCATCAGAAAGAGAAAGAAAAGAAAGAGATGAAAGTCATCACCATCCTTCCAATCTGCACCTCTTCCCCTGACTGGCTCCTCTGGCATCTTCTGCTGGTGGCCAGCACCCAGCTGAGGCAAGACAAGGACCAGAGGCTGGACAAAAGCAGCACCCAGCAGCACGCCACAGGAACACAGTCTGCTCCTACCAGCTGTGGCAGGGAGACCACTCTGCCTGGATCTGCTGGAAAAGAGGCCAACCATGCATTGATAAGATGAATTAGTTGTCTCAACAGCACCAGCAAAATGAGCGAGAGGAGCCGAGCCCGTGAGGCCCGGCCTGCTTTGTTTCAATTACAGCAGCTGCCAGAAGAAAAAGATAACCTCAATATTGATGGCAGGAGCTGCAGACAGAGGTGCCCTTGCAGGCTACTGGGAGCAGGTAGAGGAGGAAGGGGGAGGAGAGGTGGAGGAGGGGGAGCAGGGTCTCAGCCAGCACCCCGTGGGAGAGCCTGGCTGGTGAGAAAGACACATCTGATCCCATTGCTCTCATCCCTGTGCAGAACAGCTCCTTTTCACCTGGTTCTTGTCCCAGTCACTCTGCAGAGCATCCTCCAGCAGAGACGGTGCAGAAATCCAGCATTAGGACACAGCACCATGAAAACACTGAGCAGAAAAACGTCTCTTTGCTCCCCACTCAGGCTGCAGGGCCTGGAGAGGCGTTGAGTAGGGCTGTGTGGGATGACAGATGGAGCTGGAGCAAAGGGCAGAGACAGGCCTGGGGCACCCCAAGGTGCAGGCAGGCATGACTGCCCGCCAGGGGCACAGCACCCACCTGCCTGAGGGCTGGGGAGCCCCACGGTGTGTCTGCAATGGGGACTGGTCTGGGCACTGGGGACAAGGTGCCCACGGTGACTTTGGACTGCATGTGGGAACCAGCAGCAACTTGAGGCAGGCACCACAACATCACGCCTACAAGCCAGGTATGAAACTGCTAAGCCAAATATCCTCCAAGCAGCACAGTGTTAATGTCCTGGGCTCCCATCCTGGGAGGCAGCCAGAAGATAGGAAGACATGGGGTCTTCTCTTGAAGAAAACTTCAGTCTTCAACCCCTTTACCTCCAACTCCCGCCCAGGGGATGTTAATCATCCCCAGCTGCTGCATCATGGGGTCTACATCCAGCCCTGTGTCCTTCCCTGTGCCCAGAGCACAGACCAGTGCCGAGCAAGACCCCGCCGTCCCGGGCCCACCAGAGGCCAGACTGAGCAGTGGTCACTTCACAGAGGTTTTATTCGCACTCCGGATATCCACGCTGCCCTCCCACCTCGCTTACCCCCAAGAAAGACCTCAGGATCCTCACCCTGTCCTCCTCGGCTGTGCCCATTGGATACAGCCGGGTCTCCAAAAGGGGACAAGGCCACCATCTTGCGGCCACCCACCACCACTGCACATACCCGTGTGCACGGCCTGTGGGTGCCCAGCATGTGACAGCTATGGGGGTACAGGGTTTGGACCATGGGGAGCTGTGACATCCCACCGCTCCTCATGCCCTCAGTCCCCCGGAACCACGTCCTGCGGAGCACACGCTGTCCCTCCCCTCATGCCCTGGCCAGGAAACCCAGGGATTCCAGCACACCCACGAGTGTCTGGATGGGCAGAGGATGCCAGCAGTGCTGCTCCCATCCCAGCTCTGGCTCTTCCACCCCCGCCCTCCTGCTCTGTGCAGTGTCAGCCAGCAGTGACCAGGGACCTCCTGGTTTGCACAGCGGGCTTCATTGAGCACAGAAAGGCAGGCAGTGGCAGATGAAGGCTCAGAACTGAGCCCTGGGGCTGAAAATGCAGCACTGAGCAGGATCCAAGGGGAATTCCCATCCCTATCACAGCGTAGGAGAGCAACCCACATAGGGTATGCTGGACGGAGTTGTAAAACCAGCACTGCTGGTGACCAGCAGCACAAAGCAAGTCCTTCCGTGCCTCTGTGAAGTGAGCTGGGGTCATCTGCACACTACTGGGTTCTGCAAGGCTGCCCAGCCTGGTTTAATGCTCATCCCCTTCCTTCTGCTTCTTCCCCTTGTGATGGAGCTGGGCATGGTCTCCATGGTGGTGGTGAGCATGGGCAGCAGGTTTGTGGTCCTCTCTTGGGTTTGTGTCTCTCTCGTTGCTGACCTCGTGACGGTGGTGAGGATGGAGGGGCTTGTGCTGGTGGATGGGGGTTTCTGAATCCATCCCCTCGTGTTCAGGAAGAGGGCTCGGGGTTGCAGAAGCCTCCATGGTACTGTTAGCCTGAGGAAAGTAACACAGGGACTGGTGTGGTATGTGAATGCCCACAGAGCCCTGCAGAAAGCCTGGGAGCACAGCTGTGGACTGGGAAGAAGGCAGACCTGCATTCATCATACAGAAAACTGTGGGTCAGAGCAAACATTCTCCAGCCCTGACCCAGGGCACAGGGAGGACAGGAGAGGCTGGAGCACACAGGGCACAAGCCCCTACAATTGCATCCCTTGGCTCAAGCTGTCTGTGGTCCAGAAACGGGAATTTGCATTTAGTATTTTTGGATGTATTTTTCTCCTGGGAAGTGACTAATCGCCTGCCAAGCTCAGAGTTACACCCTTTTCTTTGCTCTGAGCTTGCCACCTCTGCATCCACTGCCTGCCCTTTCTTATATCAGAACAATCCTGGTTAGCATTCCCAGACATGGGATATGACCCCTTTAGTCAATTCCTTTTCAACCAGAAAGCTCTGACCTATTTAAGTGCCCTTATTCCACACCTTTCATCACCCTCCCTCTCAAACACATCTGAGGGCAGCTGCCAGCGTAGAGCCCATCCCCAACACGGAGATAAGATTGTTTTTGCTGATGTGCAGTGCCGGAGGACAGAAGGGATCCCGGCTCCAGCGGGGATTCCAGCTCTTACCTCCTGGGTAGTGTTGTGGTAGAAGGAGCAGTTGCCGCAGAAGTCCTTGATGTGGCTGGAGCGGATGGCTGCCTCCACATAGGGGAAGTGGAGGAAGCTGAAGGGCAACTGGATGTGGAAAGCCAGGCGGCCACACCTGAGGGGAGAAGTCACGGCCGGGCTCAAGAGGAAGGTCTGGAATCCCCCCAGCCCAGCCATGAGGGGAGATTTTGGAAGCCCACCAAACTCTCTGTAACTCCCAGAAAAGCCTCAGGGGAGTCGGGGGACACTCACCGGTCATAAACAAGGAAGTCGTCCTTGTCCCCCCCTAGAACCTGCCAGACGTCAGGGTCCTCCTGCTCCGGCTGGAAGACGGGGACGCCGGGCGGGGCATGGCGCCGCAGCTCCGGGAGCATGGCGCGGGACAGCGGCGCCTTCTCGTTGACGATCATGTAGCGGACATGGGCCGTGCCCTGCCGGGCCAGCCGCTCCCGCAGGCCCCCGAGGCTGCAGGAAGGAGGCGCTGGGAAGGGCTGCCGGGGCAGGGGCTGCCATTCGCCCCTGAGGTGGCGGGGATTGTTCTGGGTAGGGGCAGCGGGGCTCACCTGTGGGCCTGCCTCAGGCAGAATTGTCAGCTGGCCTTCAGCAGGGCCACCACCGTCACCTGCCCTGCCGCCCCCTCCATGGGGCTGGAGCCATTGATGGTCCACGCCGGAGCCTCCTGGCAGATCCGGCTGCTGTTGGCCGCCTCCTCGGAGGCCGAGGCCAGCCCCAGCCCCAGCCAGGTGGCCAGGGCCAGCACCAGCAGCCCCATCCTGGACCCCTGCCCTAGCAGGGGGACACGGGGTGTTACCCTCCTCACAGATCCACCGCAATCCAATCCTAAAATACCTCCTTGCACCCTGCTCCAGGACAGACAAGGACTGTGGGCAGAGTTGGCCTGATCCTGGCACTGGGAGCCAGGACCCCCACCTCAGGGGGCAAGGAAAGGGGGACGAGGTGGGGAATTGGAGCACCCAGTGCCACAGCATCCTGTTCTCCCCTGGCAGTGAACACACACTCCATATCTCAAGAGATGAAGGTGCTCTTTCTCCCATGGGCCTTCTCCATTTCTCTGATCCCACAAAACAAAACCAGCCCCAGACAGGTCTGTCTTTGCCCCAGAAGGGAGCAGGGATACAGCCCTCATCATCTCAGCTGCCAGTGAGTAGTCACTGGGACAGAAATGGTTTCACCTTCAGGTCACCTTGAGAGTCCTTGATGCCCCACAAAGTGCTTGGGGGGGTACACAGAGCCTTTAAAGCCCTTGAGTCCCAACATCTGCCTGAAACCCCGTCCTCCAACAGCTCCCCAACCCTGCCCACCCCAGGATATTCCCCATCCCTCCAACATCTAGCACACTTAATGGGAGCATATGGGTTTGGGGGGGTACGATCTGGGGAGGGAGCAGGGAGATGCAGGATCTGGTCAGGGTGGATGTGCCCCCATTCCCCAGCCCTCTCCCCGCGAGAACAACCCCTCAATACCGCACTTCTCCTCGCTGCCGTCCTCCCTCGCTCTGGGCCCCAGCAGCTTTCAGCAACTTCCAGCTGGCCCTGGTCCCCCTTTTATCTCCTGTCCTCTCTCCCCGCCCAGGAGGGAGGAGAAGAGCCTGGCTGGAGCGGGGACTGCGCTCCGGCCACCACCGCCTGCCTCGAGGGGACAGCGACAAGGCAGGCACTGTCCCCGTCGGTGCCATGTGGCCTCGGGGTGCTGCTTCCACAGCCCAGCCCAAGCCGTGCTGGAGCAAAGCGGTGCCTGGTGCTGGGCTGACGCCAGAAGGGGGACAGGCCGTGATGCAGGGAAGAGATGGACACAGCCGCTCCAAACTTCCCAGGCACGGCAGGGCTGGGGGCATTGCCAAGGACACTGCTTGCTCCAAAGGCTTGCAGGACTGTGACTTCAAACAGCATCATCCCTGCACAAGGTCCCACAGGAGCCACCACTGCAGTCTCTGCTACACTGCAACCAAAAAGATAGTGCCTCCCCTCACACACTGGGGTGCTGGAGCTGCCTGCCCTGTGGGGTGTCACCCCAAAAGCCGGGCTGTTCTGTTGTGCCCATGGCCGTTCTCAGGCCAAGCTTGGCCCCACAGCAGCTCCCCAGTGTCCAGTTCCATGACTCCTGTGGTGGTGTTGGTGTTTCCTTGGGAAATCACAGCAACACTGGATTCCACCCCCCAGCCAAACACGGGGAGCTCACCACTCTGGCAGCACAAGGACATCTCTGCAAATATTTGAGCAGTTTATTGTACCTGGGATCTGTACAAAAACATGATAAGGCAGGGAAGGGCAGCAGCCACAGTCACAGAGGGGGCAGAACATGATCCCAGACACTCACAGAGCGGAGATTCGTGTGGAAAACAGCAGGGGGAGAGGGGATCGCTGCTGAGGGGCTGGAGGGGCCCAGAAGTGTCAGCGAGGATGTGGGGCCGTGGGTTGGATTGGTAAGCAGTCCATGACTGACACCAGACTTTCCACAGAGCTGTCATCGCCCACTTGCACGCTGTTCCCCACACGTCCCCACCGGGTACCCTGGACACCGTGAAGTGCCCAGCACTGACCAGGGACATGTTTCCCCAGTTCATGTCCTGGGACTCGGGCTGGCAGGGAATGACCCTGCACAGACACAAGCTGTGCCCTAGGGACTTCCAGCCACCGCCTGGCAGGCGCTTCCCTCTTCCCTTGGCTCAACCCGAGCCGCGATGCCTGCGGTTCTCAGCCTGGGTAGATTTTCGTCCCGCAAACGCAGCCCGGCACCGCCGGGCTCGGTACGAACTGCGGCACCCACAGCGGGCAGCGCATTCTCCGTGTGCCGGCCCCGTCTCTGCCCGGGGCCATGCCCCCGATCCCCCTCCGGGAGCGCTCCCGCAGCCGCCCCG
>JANPWX010000399.1:305568-389622 GCA_024734555.1 Trochalopteron elliotii
GGGGAGGGGGGGGTGCGTCTCTCGGTACCGGCTCTGCGGTGCCCTCTCCCCGGGGTACGGGCAGGCCGGAGCAGTCATGGCCCGTTCTCCCGCCGCCAGGTGCATCGAGGAGCGGTACAAGGCCGTCTGCTGCGCCGCCAGGACGCGCTCTGTCCTCTCCCTCGGCGTCGCCTGTTTCAAGCAGCTCCCGGAGAAGGTGCGTGCACGAACCGTGGCGCGGCCGTTTTCTCTTGGTCCGTCCCGGGGAACCGGGACGCGCTGGGAGATGGAATTCCCCCGTGGAATTGTCCCGGCTGTTTCGGCAGCTCCCTCTGACAGTGTCCCTGGGTTCTTTGCATGCTCTCTTTGTGCAGTCCGAGAACACGTACCTGTGCCAGGTCTACAACCTCACACTGCTCTGCACCGAGGATTACGTGGTCGAGCCCCAGTCAGTGCAGTTCCTAGTGCAGCACGGCTTCGACTTCAACAAGCAGTATTCCCAGGGAATCCCTTACCACAAGGGCAACGACAAGGTACAAACCCACTCCCTTTCAGACACCTCAGCCTGCTCTGCTCCAGGTTTCTGGGAGTGTGCTGGCTTCCCCAGCTCCTGTGTGAAGGTGGGCACACGCTGGGGTCTTGCATGCAGCATTATCTCTTATCTCCCTGGTGCTTTAACCCCACTTGTTGCAGTTGCTTTTCCAAATGTTTGTGTTCGTTCAGAGTAAGTCACAGCTGTGAGCAGCATCCTGCTGCCGCGGGCTCTGAGGGCTCTGCAGGTGACAGGCAGGCAGGGTGCTGAGGCTCACTGACTGATCCTTCCTCACGCAGGGCAACGAGAGCCAGAGCCTGAGCGTTCGGACGCTTTTCCTGGAGCTCATCCGGGCGAAGAAACCGCTCGTTCTCCACAACGGCCTCATCGACCTGGTCTTCCTGTACCAGTGTTTCTACGCTCACCTCCCCGACAGCCTCGGCACCTTCACCGCCGACCTCTCCGAGATGTTCCCAGCAGGAATATACGACACCAAATATGCCTCCGAGTTTGAGACTCGCTTTGTGGCGTCCTACTTGGAGTATGCCTACAAGAAATGGTGAGCAGCACACTGCTACATTGAGCTTACAGGAGGAAAGGCAAAGGGAAAGTCATCGTGTGTTTGTTTGTCCATGCAAGGAGACTGTATCCTTTCACTGTCCCACTTGACTGAAGGTGCTTTTCAGGTGACTCTGCCCTGTGCTTTTTCTGTTTCTGGAATGGGTTTGTTATTTAATAGGCCTTACCTGTTCGGTGGGCAGCAGCTGAAGGAGAACTTAGGACTGGTGCCAGTAGAAGACTGACCACATTGGCCTGATTTGAGAGCTGATTGGGTCACTGCCTGGCTCGGGTCCAGCAGTGCCACAGGATCATGGCAGGAACTCACAGGAAAGAAACCAGGGCTGTCCTGCAGGGTCTGCTAGTTATAATTCTGTTTTGTGAGGGACACTGCAGTTAAAGAGTGGGTGCTCCCTGCACTCCTTGACACTGACCAGCTCTGTCACATGTCCTGCACATGAGATGCCCATGGCCCACTCTGACTCTCATCAGTTCCTTCCAAGCAGGAGTTGTGCTCTTGTTCAGGACACACATCTATGCTTTGCAGTCTGGCCCCACATTCTGCCAGCCTCACACAATCTAAACAAACCCCTGGCAGTGATAAAGCCCCTGGGATCTCCATAAAGTTCAAGTCGTGCTCTGTTTTGAGGAGAAATGGTATTTTTAGTGACTGCTTTGTCTCAGGAAATGCCACTTTGATAGGTCTGAAAACATTCAAGATGGCCGTTCTCAAAACATGAGAGTGCTTTGTTTTGACAAGATAAAAAAAACCTTTTTAAGCTGACCTCTTAAATATTTTAGCCCAAGTTGTCAATAGGTAGAGCTTTCCAAAGGTTCTGGGCCTTTTAACCAACTCTTGGGACAAAACAGAGATCAGATTTTTTTTCTTGAAATGAAAACCCTTGTTGCCTGCATTGCCCAGGTTCAACCTGCCTGGATGGTGACTGCTGGATGCTCTGCACAGTACCTCATTTTGGGGCGTCTTTTCCTTGTCCTTCAGCATTATGAAGACAAACACATATCTTAGTGCCCTTTGTAGTTAAAAAAAAGCCTATGCCTCCCCTTCTCCTGTAACTTTACCAGACATGCTGCTTTCCCTTCCTCTATGTCAGCATGAGAAAAGACAACCTTTGAATCAGCATGGAAAAACTCCTTACTAAAGCTGCTCTCCTGGGATTGAATTTCTTTCCAGCATCTGGGGCTGGAGCTCAAAAGCAGGACACTCAGGGAGTTGAGAGCTGGTGGAGAGCAGTTTGTTCTGTGCCCTGTTCCTGTCCCACAATAACCGTGTGCTCCTCTTGTTCCAGCAAGCGGGAGAACTGCAAGCTGAGGGACTCGAGCGGGCAGCACGTGAGGGTGGAGTTCTGCAGTTACCCTGCGGACATGTCCCGCTACATCGACTACCGCTGCTGCTCTCTGGAGGGAGACAGCCACAGTGCTGCTGGGGGCACTAAGGGGCCTGTCTGTGAGAAGTTTTCGGTGAGTAACGCAAATCCCCGCTCCCTTCCGGGCTCCGTGGAAAGGGGCACGTGGCACCTGAGCCAGAAGTTGTGGAGAGGGAACTTCCTGCTTCAAAGTAGCTTGAACATTTTCAAGCTTCAGGTGGCTTCATGACAGACAGGCCAACAGTGTGCTCTGCCTGGAGGGGGGGAATCCCACAGGCTTCATTAGGAAGATTCCAACAGAGAGTCTATGGCCCTAAACAGTGAGACAGTATGAGTTACAGTATACCATGCTGTCTTGGGGGGCTGCAAGTTCTATATTAGTTTGGCTTGTCCTACAAGAAGGAAGTGCTACCTCTACTCTTGCCTTTATCTTCATTAGATATAAAAAATTATTACCTGTGTGCAGCTTCTGGCACTGTAGCACAGGGTGATCCACAACAGCTTGTCCTGGTGCAGCTACAGCAGCAAAGAGCCCATCTGATCAGATCATAACTGGCTTCAAGTGCTTCTTGGAGAAAAGGAGCTCTTCCAGATGTGAAAAATGTTTTGCTACATCTCCAGTAATAATTTCCCCTGACTGTTACCAGGTCCCCTCTCTCAAGAGTTTAGCTCCATCTTGTCCATAACCTCTGCTGTAGGTACCTGCAGACACCAACTAGATATCCTCCTCCCCTTAGCCTTGTTTTTTCCAGGTAGAGCAAACCCACCTTCCTTGGCCTCTCCTCATATGCTGCGTGCTGCACCTTGACAGCTCCCTGCTGCAGCCAGTACAGTGTGTCAGCACCTTTCCTGTGTGCTGGGGGGCTGTGAGAGGACACTGTTCCTTCCTGCTCCAGCCTCACAAGCTCTCAGTGGAAGGGAATACTTAGCTCCACTCCACCTTATGGTGACTGCTGTTCTAACCAGCAAGATGGAGGTGGCTGCAGACTTCTCTCTCTCTCTCTCTAGGCCTATGGGTGGTGTCCAAAAGGGGTGAAGTGTCCACATTCTCATAACATCGACCTCATCATTGATGAGGACGACAAGCTTTGGGAGAAGCGAAAGAAACGGAAGCACAAATGGAGGCATCGGAAGAACATGAAAGTGTTTGCAACAGCATTCCAACAGGAAAGCTCAGGGGAAAACATGGAGCAAGCTCAGAATGGGGAGGAAGGACCTCCACGGAAGCAGAGCTGCTTTGAGCCTGCAGCTGCTACAGAGCTGGCAGAGATCACACCCAATGGGGAGGGCAGGCCACTGGAGGAGAGCTCCATGGACATGGAAACAGAGGTCAGCTCAGACACCAGCACACAGTGGGAGGAGAAGCTGGGGAGCAGTAAAAGGACTGACCAGAGAGCAGCTGCCCAGAGCCCTTCTGTCAAGGGAAATGCCTCTGACAGTGACCAAGGGGAGAGGAAGTCAAAGGTTCCCGCTGGGTTGGGCTCAGCCAGTCACCCAGCCAGCCCTGAGACTGAAGCAGCAGGTGCTGCAGGAAAGGCAAAGGAGACCCATGGCCCCCCTTCCCAGGGGGGCACACACCGAGCTGGCTTCGATGCGTTCATGACCGGCTACATCATGGCTTATGTCTGGATGCTCAAGCAAGGGAAAAACACAGACGCTGGTGCAGGGCCCTGGTTACCAGACTGCCATAATAAACTGTATCTCAGTGGGAAACCAGTGCCACTTCAAATAGTGAAGAGCTTGTTTTCTAAATCTTCCAAAGCTCACAGTGAGAAGATAAAGTTGGCCTGGGACAGTGCATAGAGCTACAGAACTCCTCACTAAACTGTGCTTTTTTTTCTCCTCTGAGTTTTGGAGTTTTCTTCCATCAAGAACTCACTGAAAAGGGAACAGGTTTCATATTCTTGTTTCTGTTTTAACATCTGACCGATTAAATTTCTTCTCAGTTGGAGTTGCCCGTGTTCCTCAGTGCCCTGCTGGGATGTGACTGCAGGGAAGAGGCTGGAGGGGGAGAAATGCACCTTCGGTCAGAGCATGCACAGATGAGACCTTTGCCCCTACAGGAGAGAAGGGAAGGAGAAAGTTCCTCCAAATGGACCAGCTGATTCTAGTGCCAGCTAACTGCATGCAGAACCAAGCCACAGCAGGTCTTCAGACTTGTTTCAAGGGGAGAGGCAGTGGGGCTGAAAGCCAGATATGTGATCCTGAGAAACTGCACAGCTTCCTGTGCTACTGCAGCTATTTAGGGCAAGAACAGAGTAGCCACCACAGCAAGTGCCCTGCAGGCTGCTACCAAAAGCCTTCTTATGTGGTAGGTCACAAGATATGCCTGTTCTTCAGAGTGCTGTAACACAGAGCAGAAAAAAAAAATCCTTGAGTCGCATGGATTTAATAGTGGAACTCTTCACTGAGATGCAGGAGAGAAATAACACTTACTGAGGATGACAGTTTTCCTTGGGTATAACTGGGTATTACTCAGCACTGAGTAATAGCAAATACAATCTCAAATGAGATATTAATGGCATTTGTATTTTAAGTAAGCATTTGAGCCAGCTTTTTTAACTTAAAGCAGTTGTCCTCTTAATCACAAGACTCAGGCCTTGATTTCATTTTTATTTTGAAAGCAAGTTGGGAAAGTTTACAAAACCTGACCAAGAAAAAAATTATGAAAATATTTAAGTGGATTCATCTTTGGTTACTTCTTATTGCAGTTCCAATAAAACATACACCATTTCTATAGTTCAAAAAAGTCAGAAAGTCAATCAACATAAAAACAAGACGTGCTTTCTTTACATATTCATAAATATCCGCAATATTAGAAAAGTTGTTTTGCAAAGATTTTTTTCTGGCAGTGTTAACTTACTATTATACACAGGCTACAAACTTCTTCCTAAGCCTTTAATTACAAGTTCAGCTATTTACAGACTGCAAAATATTAAGACGTAAAACTCCTTCATAAATACGAAAATAGATCATCTCGCAAAGATCTTTATACTTAATCAAATATCTGGCTGCCCCTTCTCCCAAAAAAAAAGGTTATTTGTTTTGCATAGAAATGTAGTGACATGCAATATAAACAATAGCATTAAGTGCAAACAGGAATTATTCAAGTGTCTTTAGTTGTACTGGCAAAAAATACCAATGTTCTGTTACACATAATACATCAATGCCTCTCCAACAAGTACAAGTCTGCTACAGCCCCTTGGCTGTGCTGCTTTTGAGGGGCAGCAATTCACATGCATCCTCTTGGCTGCATTTTATCAACCTGCAGCCACAACAAAAATAGCTTATAACAGACATTTAAAGGAACTCAACATAGATTTAAAGTAAATTAAAAACATCTTTGATCTCTTCAGGGAGATGTAGCAATGTGTAGAAAGTACTTTAAAAGAGCAAGAACTGCTCCTGTAAAGTCAAAATCATGGTAAAATCCAATCACGATAAAACTCTGTCACATCACTATAAAACAAGGAGTTTGCTGACCACATGTTCAAATTCATGTTTAGCAGCAGCTGACAGAAAATGGCCCTCTGTAGAAAAGCAACCTCACTAAGCACAAAACCTAGGAGTTACTAGGTGCAGCCTAGATTCAGCTTTATGCAGCCAAAGGGATGAGATGTAGTGACTTCCAGCTGCATCCTTGGAAACACTGGGTTTCAGCAACCACTTTGCAAGTTTTAAAATGACCTTTTACTCCAGTTTCATACTCGTGCCTCTGCCCACGCAGACCAATCCAGGAAAGGCCTGAGCTGTAGTCCTTGGCATTTCTGTTTCTGACATCCCCATCTCAGTACAAAGAGCCAGAAAAGGTGATAGTTGTGCCCAATGCATGTCAATTGGTTGTGCTTAGAGCGGACATTTAAGAAAATAAAATTTTTAGCTGTGCTGCTTTGTAAGAGCTGTTCAGGGGAGGGAAACGTAAAGACAGCAGTGTAAGAGAACAGTGAGGTCACTGCAGTGGGTGCCCTGGGGGTACCCCAAGCCTGACTGCTCAAGCTTTGCAGTCAGTGTCAGAGAGGGCAACAGGCTTCATGATGAGGTGTCAGCACTGACAGCCAGGGCTCACTCAGGGGAGCCCCAGGGCAGCCAGAGGTGTGCGTGTGCTCTCTGGTCAGGCTGCTGGACAGCTTCCCTCAGCCTGGTGATCCAAATGTAAATTGCTCATTATTGCTCTTTTGTCTGAAGTCACACACCTAAATGCATCTTGTGACAACAGAAGATGGTGCTGACTGTTTTCCCTCCCAGAAGATATAACTGTAGCAAAGATTTACAAAAAAACAAAACAAAACAAAAACCCAAAACAAAAAAACAACCCAAGCACCAGGCAGGTAACTGAGCTCTGGTTTTTCTCTGTTCTCAAAGGAAGTTACACACACACAGTAGCAGCCATACCAGCTGCTCTGCACTCTGCAGACACAATACAGAAGACAGAGACTACTCTACAGATCAGCACCTTCAAGAGGCAGAGAGGTATGGGCCAAAAAGGGTGATCTTAGTGAGCACAGGCATTTTCTCTTTCAAACTGCCAACAGGTGCCTAATCTGGCATGGACTGTATTAAATAACTCAGCAACACTGGGTTTCTCATTTCATTCATGGCAGCCACTGCAAAGGGAGAACTGCTCAGGTTAACACACACTTCACTAGAGGAAGTCATAGCTGGAACTCATAGAATAGCTACCTACACCTCAGGAAAGATACACATCCCAGCCAAGAAAGAACTAAGGCTTTCTCCATCCTTTGAGATGGGAGAAGAGTAGAAATAGTCTGGCTCTCAGAGACTAGCTTACAGTATCCAGCCTTACAATAGAGCAGGAAGAATGTAGCAGGCTGCCTGGATGAAATTCTGGCCTCTGCTGCATCACCATCTGCTCAGCAGGTGTGCAATGTTTACCTCACTTAGGAATGATAATACAGGTTAAAAAAAAACCCCATAAAATAAAATTTTTGAATTCCATGGGTTTTGGGATGATGATAGTGGAAAAGGGCAGGATGTTGCACAAATGTCACAGAACAAACTTTCCCATACATTGCATCCCAAAGCAGGGATCGCTGATGCTGGTTCCAGCAAGCAGCATTAAAGCTCACGTTGCTGCTTTTTTCACAGGTACCTGCTGGTGGAGGGAAGTAAAATAAAAATAAAAATAAAAATAAAAATAAAAATAAAAAATAAAAAATAAAAATAAAAATAGTTCATCCTATTCAGTGACAGGAGAAACCAGTAAAGACAGCAGCTTCTTTCTGTAGAGGAAACAAAAAGTCAGTTTGGGACAAGCTAATTTCTTCAGTTTGACAATTCAAAGCCCTCCTGTGAGTTGTCCTCTCCAGGGGCATTTGTGTGGCTACAACACTGCTGGCAACTTCCCCTGAGCAGGAGATCCCTCTCCTCTGTCAAGCAGGCTAGTGAGGAGCCATCATTGCTGCAGTGAAATGGGATGTTGTACCAGAGAGGGAGGTGAATGTGACCCTTCTAGCTCAGTGATAATACTCAACTGTGATGTAGCTACTGTATTTAACTATGCTGCAGAAAAACAGATCATTATGTCCACTCAGCTCATCAGAGGTAAGAGCCCACCCCCTACCAAAAGCTCAGTACAGCTGGTACTTTCTGGAGCACTTTCTTCAGAAGCCCAGAAATGGCATGCCTGGAATATGCTTCTCTGTGCTCTGGGCAAATCTTCCTCCCCATTTGGGCTGAGGTACATAAAGAGCTGTACAAGGAAGCGAGCTTCCCTGCACAAATGTATTAAACATCATTACTAAATCCCAAGGGAAAACGAAACACCAGGGAACAGATTCTTCTTGTTAATTGCAAAGTACTTGTCATGTGACTCAGCCTGCAGATTGTGACCAGCATGAGGGGTTTTGTTTTTGCTCCTTTTGAAAGAAGAGCTTGTTTAATGCTACAACAGCATTCAAAGCAGCTCTGGGACTAGAGAGCATTCCTATCTGCTCAGCATAGCTCGGAAAGACTTCTGTGCCTGTTTCTGAAACAGAGGCTCCAACTCACGTGCACTGATGCAGAATGTTAATGAAAATTCTGCAGTGGCTTAGAGCAGCTGTTCATTTAGAGGAAGAGGGAAAAATCTAAGGGCCATTCTTTCTTCTCTACATGGAGCTTAAGACCTTAAAATGCCCCATGCTGGAAATCCAGGTCAAACTGTTTACATGGTGCCTGCTCTGGCTGCTGCCTCTTGGAAGGACTGTGGGACCCACATGGCCATTCTGGCTGGAGTAGTTCCCCCTCCTAATGCAAATCAGGAAAGGGAATAAGCACAATTTAAAATAAAGTTTTATAAAATAATCAGTCTCTTCAGACACTGTCTGCAGCTGTCCAACAGCCAGCGCCCACCATCCGTTGAATCTCTTTCAAATGTGAAGCCCAGCACTGCAGGAAGATAGAGTTTAAACAACTGGGAACAGCTGTCCCTCAAGGACACATTCAGTTTGAGCCCTCTCTTCAGATGTCACAAGTTGACTTTGTGCTGCCACTTGCTGAGATGTTGGAGGAGGTCTGAGAGAACAGGGCAGGACTGTCCCCATCCTGCTCCCTGAAGGGCCATGCTTCTCTCTTCAGTTCAGTGGGAGGACTAACACTGAACAGAGGCTTTGTAGACTCTAACAGAGTAATTTTCAGTAGATCATCTTCGACCTCCATCTCTTCAGAAGGGAGACAACCTGCAAACACTTGTGGGGAGCCATGTCCCTCAGAGTTCACTGAATTCTCAACTGGGAGCTTTTTGTAAGATAGTGGCCCAGACTGGGCCAGCACTAATGGTTGATCACATGCTGGATCTCCACATGTGTTCTCAACAGGGCAAAACCCATTTTCCTCCTGGGCCACTGGCCCATCTGAACAGTCCATATCCTCTTCTTGTCCTGATGCAAGAAGAAACTCTGGTCTGTGAGGCTTGGCGTGAAAGGGGGGAATCTCTGACACACCATATTTAGTGCTACTCAAGAGTTTTTGCCGAACCTCTGCACCTAACTGGGCTGGGTCACACCTGCCAACAGTTGAAGACAGTCCCCCAAATAGGCCATATTCCTTGTGTGGTAATTCAGGAGAGAGTGGAAGTGATCTGCATCTCCTCCCAGGAAGAAGGGAAAGGTCTTGCCAGTCTGTGCTGCATGCCTGCCGGAACTGGGACTGGCTGGCTTTCAGGCCTGCACCTGCCTCTGGAGAATGCAAGTCAAACACGAGGGAGATCACAGACTTGCTTGGCATGTCAAAGAATTTGATCTTTCCCCCCTTGAGGTCCTCCCGGGCACTGAAGGGATTAACTTTCCTGCCTAAGCCTTTGCTTGGTGTGTAGTAGGGGTCCTGCACGTTTATCTTCCTGGAAGGTTTGCGGGAGAAGATATCCGACTGGCTGCGGGACAACCAGATGTTCCGGCGCGGACGGGGTGACTTGGGTGGGATCTTATCATCCAAGGAACTCAGACGTTTTACTCCTGGTCCTTTGTCAATTGATCCTGAGTAGAGAAAGAGAAATACTCAGCTGAAAGAAGCTCTATAGAGCTGCACACCTGCTCACTCACAGAGCCTTTATGACAACTGTAAAGAAAAAACCTGTGTTTCTGATATTCCAAACTATGTTCCATAAGCACATGTCTGCTCCTTCCTTTTAAGTTCCTGCACAAACACAAGTACACCATTCTCTTCTCCTCAGTGTATTTTAGTACTCCTGCAAACCTCCTTGCTGCCAGTATACTGCCACAGCCTAGGTGGCACAGGGTGGTGTTGGAGAAGAACAATTTGCATGTTTCTAGATTTATTGTCCTGGCTTCCAGCAGAGATTGCCCAAGGTCTGTTGGTACTACTGATCACAAAAGTGAACCAGTACCAAACATAGTTGCCAAAGAAATTGGGACTTTTTCACCCTGATGGGAAATGTCTAAGACAAAAAAAAAAAAAGTCTCTCCTTGTACCATGCAGATTTTAAACCATTCCATCCCAGCCTTCTTTCAGTACATTACCCGATACAAAACTGGAGATATATGAGAGTCTGACCCTAATGAATAGGAATTTAAAAGCTGTACATATGCCTGTGTATTTGCACCCATTGCACACACACCTTTATAAATAAAAGCTGTATCACTAGATTAGGATGAGAAACTGGTAGATGTTAACTCCCCAGGTGTTTGAGGACATGCATCTGTCACAGGCTCTCAAGGTGCCTCTGAAGAGCCGTGTTAGAGCAATAACAAATGGGTATAAAGAAGTGATAGCTTCTTTTGATTATCATTTCCTGAGTAAGCACATATGGATTTTCACTTTTCCCTTTAAATACTGCCACAGTTTAGACTACAGCCATTCCATATAGGAAAGACTATGCAAGTAAAAGAACAGCATTTAACACTTCTTTGAGAAGTGTTTGTTTTGTACATGTACTCCAAAGGGAAAATGCCAGAAAAAAACCCCACCAAACACCAAAAGAAAATATCCAACCCAAACAAAAAACCCTAAACAAGCAAACAAACAAACAGATTTCCTTTTTAACTCACACCTCTTTTAGATGCTTTCCAGGTGTGGGAGAACTACCATGTGCATTAACTCTATGGTTAATGTGGTTTAACATAGGGAAAAATTATTTCAATCTACAACTATATTACAGATTGATAGGTATGTCACATATTTGTATATCCACATAATATAAGAAACTATTTTTAATGTACTCTTAAGTTTCTAATGCCAGAAGTGTACTAACATAAAACACCCAAGTCAGAATACAGTCCAGGCTACAAGAGTTTGCTCCCCACACCAGGTGGCACCAGACAGCTTTAGAGAAAACCTTTCAAGGCCAACATTCCCAAGCACACCTGGGACTCAGCTTTTCTCGTCTTTCAGAGTATTTCTAGGTACTTTTTAATACTCTTGCATCTTCTGTGCTCTTCCTCCTGAAGGAATTTAAGAAGCCTCTAAATGTTATGCGTAACATACACCAAAAAAATTATGTATATGTATGAAGTATGGCTGTGATAAAGCAAAAGTTGATGGATTTTCATATACTATTAGCAACTTACAAAGCCATTCCCAAATGAACTCTAAATTTCCTCTCAGGATCTTGGGGACAGAATATTATCAGGCACTTTAAGAAACAGATAGCTGGTTTTTTCACTAAAGGACATTCTGCAATGCAAAATATAGAGCATTGCTCCAGAATAATTTTCAGGGTTTATGTAAATTTATTAATAAACTGCAAATAAAGCCATTTATAAGCAAAATACCAGTTTTCAAAATATGAAGCTTTTTCTCCTCTTGCTGTGAGCACACAGCAATGTTTGTA
Source organism: Trochalopteron elliotii (assembly GCA_024734555.1). Lineage (NCBI taxonomy): Eukaryota > Metazoa > Chordata > Aves > Passeriformes > Leiothrichidae > Trochalopteron > Trochalopteron elliotii. The sequence goes on from JANPWX010000399.1 coordinate 317,309, forward strand.
CAATACAGACACTTACCTTTTGGTTTTCTTTCATTGTTGTCAAGGTTCAAGAACTTTCTGTCTCTCTCTGAGTCCTCGTTTCTCAGGCGGTTTAACATTTCCTCCAGTGTTTTGACAATATCAGCAAATGAAGGACGCAACTTTGGATCCATCTGTGAAAGCACAAAAATCAAATAAGTCCACGTGGGTTTGTCCATGCTATTCTGCTTACACAGTGGACAGAGAGAGGGCCAATCTGAGGAAATTGAGGAAATTCAAAATGGTTTTAAGTGTGTTGTCATTGAAAACAAACCGACAGAAAGAAGGGGAAAAGCAGTATTCTATTACACCTCTCACATTTAATCATCAATTTGTAAATATTCTATGAAAATAAAAAAAATTAAATTGAAAAGGTGGGAAACTCAGATTCATGGCTTGTGAGGAGGATTGGTTGGTTTGCTTGAAACAGCTTGCATAGTTCAGGATTTCTTTCTGGACTCTGGTTATCAAACAGAGATTATGTACCAATGTTATTTCAAAAGGATTACACAAAACAACATGGCTATGTCAGTCTTTAAAAGATTGTAATTCTTCCTTCATTTCCTTGTGGCTTTAATTAAAACACACCTAAATGGCACTGCTGATCTTAAAGCTGAAAATGTTGTATTTTTCCATCTGTTAATTAGCCATACTACTCAATGTACTGGTCTATCTTGTAAGGAAGCAAGGGTGGTTTTATAATTTGACAAAGCTATAAATTAGGAAAAAGAAAAATCCATCTTTACCAGGCAAAATATTCCCCCTGCTCATCGATATGTATTAGTCTGTATTTCTCAGTACATATTTATTTATTCACTCTAGCAGATATAGATCTCTAAACAAAGTCCAACATTACAATTGTACCACAAAGCAAGCAGCTTCCTTTAAGCCTAACTTTGAAGGCATTTCATCATTTTGAGCATTGACTTTGTATACATGTCACAGGCTTCACTGCTCTAGGTAGCAACGTCTAATTCAGCAGCCGAAAGTTAACTTGATTCCAGTAATAAAAACGATTCCACTTGACCTGATTGCTGATTCCAGCCTTCCAAAGGCTTTTTCAGAGTGGACAAGCCCAGACAGATCTCACCTCTACGATGGGAACAGTAGTGCTTTGTACACAACAACCCCCAAAGACCTCCCTGATACTGCCCTGCAGGTTGAGATGGATCTTTCTGAAGAGAATTGGTATGATCGGCAATGCCAGAACACCTTCTAGCAACAAGGGAGAAAGTGCTAAAAATTCCTATGTACAGTAATAAATGCCAAACAAAGAAACCACACTTGAAGAGCTCAAGAGAAGCAAGAAAATTGTTCTGAAGCAGCAGCTGGAATTTCCTGGCATTGGAAAAACATTTTTCTGCATTGCCTGTTTCACTGAAAGAGTAGGGCAGGGGCAACACTGAAGCACACACTGTACTCTGACAAACTTACTAATTTGGGAATCTTAGGGAGCTGTTGCAAGCTACAGGAAGTTAGAGGAAGTTAAAAGAGCTCTCTGGCTATTTTAATTTGTGCTAGGTAAGATCCAAGACAAGACCAGCAACGGAAAAGCTACTCAGAGCAGTATGTGCCTCTTCCATCCCTGAGCAGTCCGGATTCTGCTCAAATGGAAGAGAAGGTTCCTTCTCAAAGCAGCAGTTACCTACAGCTTAGCTCATCCTGGTAAGCTTTTTGCATGATCATTTATGATTATGTTTATTAATTATTCCCACAAGTAGGCTTCTAATTGTTGGGTGCTTGCAGGTGCTTATTTACAAGCTCCCACATTTTATAACAGTAAATTAAATTTTAATCCACTACTCATACATGTCAGTTTTTACTGGTTTTCTTAGGGTGCCTTAAAACACATTTCCTAGCAGTAGAAAATTCCAGGGCTTTGCACATTAGTTCAGCTAGCCTATACAGTTCACACCTTGTTGGCCTTTTAAATAGTAAAAGGCTACATAAATGTCCATGTCTCAGAGAAAATTACCACAACTATCACCTCTTACTGAAGCACAGCAAGCTTAGGAAGATGTAAGAAAGCCTTATCTGTTTAGTCCATTTTCCTTCTCCTAGGTGAGTGGTATGTGAATTCCAGCATGCTCCACACAGAAATCAGCATATTAATGGCTGGATCACAAGACAGTAATTTCCATTTCAATTCAGCAAAGGGACATTTATTATACAGGAAGCTGCATTTGACCATAATAAGTAGGAGAAAACCCTTTTCCTCTGAGCACACCAAATACTTAAGAGAGAATATAAGGTCACTGCCCCTTCCTTCATGAACAGCTTTACTCTGAATTTCTGAGCTGAAAATTTGCTTTCAATCATACACCACGTGTTTGGATGCAGTACCATTTCTGGAGTCTGCAGGTGGGAGCTGAGCTTTCCAAAGTCAAATCCTACCTCTAACCAAACCCTTTAGTGCTCATGTAATCAAAGTACTTCATAAACATGAGTGAGATGTACCACTGTCCAGGCAAAGCAAACTCTGCTGTACTAAGGTGAAATAAGAGGAGTTAAGTATCTTGTCCACAGTAAGTTCCACAAACACTTTTAGAATTAAATTGTGCTATGTGGTGCCAAGAGCAGCAGTCATTGCCCCTATTCTCACCTTCATACCACTCTCTCCTTGAGCATGGGTTTTTGTACTAGTACAAACTAAAGAGAAAGGTCAGGTCAAAAACACAAATACCAAAAGCACAAAGAGATGAGACTTCTTAAAAGCACTCACTTGTACACAGTGCTGACATCAGTTCCAGCATAGCCTGGTTGTGAATCCAGGGCCAAGTTTTGTGCAGAAAAATTTTTTAAAGTTTCCTCTACTGAAGCTGAGCAAACTGGACATTCCCAATTTCAGCTGAATGTGGTGAAAGCTCAGGTTCTCTTATTTTATATAAACTGGTTTACTATACATTGGTACTAGTAACTCTGTTACAGGATTACCAGCAGAAGAGATCTACTGACCTAGAGTTGTCACAATAAGGAGCCAGGAAGGTATCCAGCACTATCACAATTATACTTGAATAACTGCCAGAAAATTTTCTCCATACAGCACATGGCCTATAGCCTTACAGATATTATTAAATCATTTCAGTCCAAGCTGGAATTTTATGACACAGGCTAAGGATTTGGATGTCAAACCCCTTTTCCAAAAGGCATCACACAGACACTTCAGAATAGTTTAATGCCTGCTCTGGATTTGTTTGTCCCTTTTGTAAGAGCAATTCAGTCCTTCCTTCATAGCTCAGTAGGTCTGCACACAACGACAGCTGGATTTTGTCAGCCTGAGGGTTAGCCAGTGTCAATGGCATCCAACTGGTTATGATCAGCCTGAGCAGCCTGCAAGAAGCTGCTCAGTGTGCCAGACCTGTTTGTTTGGCATGACAGAACACAGAATTGCAAAAACACAAGACAGACCTTTTAGCAAGGGGAAGGGAAGGATTATAAACACTGAAAGGGACTTCCTGGGTTGTCAGAAGGTACATTGCTTCTATAGGTAGGCTCTTCAAGTCTCTTCTGTAAATGCTTTAAGCTTTATCTTCAAAAGCCAGAAGTATTTAGAAAACTCCAGTTTAGGCCTCTCCCCTTCAAATAAGATACTCACGTTACAGCAGTTGAAGGCTAGTTGGAGGAAGTCAGGAGGACAGTCTCCCACCATGTGCTGGAAGGAATCATAATCTAATCCAAAATTCTGTACAAACGACAACAAAGAATAGAAATAAACAAGGTCTTCTATCTAGCTCAATGCATCTTTTTTTTAGGGGGTCCCTATGTGAAGTTATCAGGAATAATCACGAACGAGTTTCTCAGCAGCCACATAACAGAGGAGTTTGAGAAAACTTCATGCACACTCCAAAGTGCAGCGCTCCCAGTGGGGATTACTGATACAGGATAGCTGTAAGAGAATGGGCTGACATCAAAGCCCATCCTTCCTGGATTGAAATGCAATCCATTGCACTTGAAATGTTGCCCACGTGGATTTGGAAACAATACCGTATGCTATGATGTTTCACTGTAGTGGCTTTCATAGTGCAAATTAACAGCCTACTCTAAAACCAGAGGCTTTGCTATGATGGAAATGTATCAGTTAAAATGGCTAACTTCTCAGTGCATGGTAGGCTCGTGATATAACTTATCCTGTTCCTTAAGGGCATGTCTATAAAATCTGAAGGGCAGACTAAAATAGAATCTTTTATTTATTGCAGTTCAAGACCTAAGCAATTTTCCATTTTAAGAAATACAGGGGGATAGACAGTTTAGAATAACCCCCACAGAGGGTCAAAAGCTGTCCTGTAGATGGGATGAATAAAGAAAAAAGTATCTTTAATTAGTCAATTATAGCTCAGATCCACAGTGCTTAGCAGAGTCCACACAAAAATAAGGGTGAACCTTATCTTAGCTGCTGTTAACACAGCTCCTGCACCTTTCACAAGGGGGGAGCTGCTTTGTGCATGCAGAGTGCCAAAAGTGCCTCATTGTGAACCTGGCAAGGAGTCTACATGAGGAGCTATCAGCCCACAAAAGGAAGAGTTTGCACTGCAATGCTCTCGATGTCCTGCCAGTTAGGGGCAGAAAGGATTCCTGTGAGGGTTGCAGCTGCACAAAGTCTCTGGGAAAGTGTCTTCAATGGAGCTTCCTACAATAACAGCATAAAGAGCAAAAGCTTTTTACAGGCTCTTTTTAATGTCACACCTACCTATTCATCCTATCTTTGACAGCAGTGGCAGAAGTTCTAAAGGCTGAGCCATTATCATGGCAGACTCACCACCTCCCACCAATGTTATAAACACAACCACTTACCTCTGTGCGAGGGAGATAGTCTGGGTCTGCCTGTATTCTTGCTATAATCTCACACAGAATTATGCCATAGGAGAACACATCTGCCTGAGAGAGAAAAAAATTCATAGACACATGGTTCAGCTATGAATACACAGTGTTCTTATCTGCCACTGAGTTTCTCCTTACCCCAAATGGCTATCATGAAACGACTAAACAACACCACAGCCTTAAAACACTGAGCAAATGCATTAGAGGTAACATATTCCATGTGAACAAACCCATGCTTACAGAAAGCATTCTTGTTGCACAAATAGCAATGGTAAATATAAAATTCTTTCAAGAAAAAAAAAAGAAAAGCCTACCAAACCACTCTTAATTCAGCAATGAACAAATTTAAAAAATAAAGAAATCTCTCCTTGCACAAAAATAGTGAAGTTCCATTTGATGTCTTATACATGGGAATAATTAAAACCATAGCCAAAACATGGCATACTCATATATCACTGTGGTTAGAAAAACAGGTTTAGAGTACACATGATTCACAGCCAAGCCAGAACATTAATGCTATTTAAAAAAAAAATAAATTACATTTATCCTCTTCTTAGTTCAGTACCTCTGGAGAAAACTGTCTTCCCAAAGCTTGAGATATCTAGCAGCACTATAGATCAGGTTTAATTTCCATGACGTTTACTAACCACTTATCTGACTACCTCTGGAGCTGCACAGTTCCTCAGATTTCCACCCACCTGAATTTTCCAGGTAATAAAATTTAGGAAAACATGGAATACAAGTATACAGGGCAGAAGTATGAATCCCTCATCCTTTATGTATCAGGCTTATTTATATATCACCTTTCGTGTTGATGAGGTATGACATCTGCTTCCTCTTTAGTCCTCCCCATGGTAGGGTTAATGAAGAATGTGGCACCATAGATTTGGGTACTTTATTATTAATTTAGGTCACTATCAATTATCATGTATTAATTAAACTCTTTTAAAAGCTTTGAAATGGTAATTACTATATTCATTACTGAGGTAGGTACTGCTTTCCTGCAAGTTTAAAGTACCACCAATTAAACAGATATTAACTACTAGATAAAGAGAGGTAGAGGATGTGGGCTTTATCACAGAAAAGCTGCACTGGCAGAGCTGAAATAATGGAGACAAAATCCTGTGTGAAGAAGAGAATGATTGAAAACACCATTTCTAAAACCCAGTGTGACCTGATCCTCCTCTGAAAGAAACATTTCCCAATGACACAAACAGGAAAACTTAGAAATACCTTTGGAGAGCATTTTGTCTTACCAAGGTATCTTACCTTAAGACATGTTGGGTTATTTTATATATATATATACACACACAGAGAATTGTGCAAGTTTACATACAGACCTTTTACTTCTACCCAGATTTCACTAGTGTACAATCAGGGAAGCAACTTTGTTACATTTCTCACGCTTGTTAAATTAAATTGTGTTAGGTCAACAAAACATTACTATATTTCAGTATGTGGGGTGTTTTAGAATGGAAATAGCATAACAGAACAATTCTAAAGCCAATTCTATTTCCATATAAGATTAAACACCATGATTTAAAAATATTAGCTATTTAATTCTCACTCTCCCTTAATCTGAATGATCTACTGAGAACAGAAACATCACAAGTGAAAATAACAATCGTTTTAATATGATGAAAATTCTAAATCTTGATGAAATTCTAAATCTAGAGAAGAAAAACATTTGACAACTAACTGCATTTATATCATGTACCTACCTTTTCATTGTAGGGCTCATCTCTGAGAACTTCTGGTGCCATCCAGAAGGGTGAACCCACAACTGGTAACTTCTCACTATATAGATGTGGGATGTAGACATGGATGGGAGGTGGTGGGAGAGAAGGAAGAACCATTAATTAAATGCTCAAGCATTGCTGCTAACTTTCCCAATCAATTACTTCAATCAATTACTCTTATTTTATTTGCGGTTTTTAAGTGCCCAGCCACTTTAAAAGAATGTTTTATTTTAAGGTCACAGCTGTTCAATAGTTTTTATTGCCTAACCCTCGGCAGAGCTGGCTCCTTCATCTATACATAAAAAGGTTTGTGGACGTCAGTTTTGGGCTAGATGCCAAGTTCTCCATTAATCCAGCAAGACATGGAGGTATCTATCCCTACATGTATATGCAGCTCTGAATGAAGTCAAACATGTTTATTATTAAAATAACAAAGAATTGAAACCTGTATTAAAAAAAAAATTAAATCAAGATGGAGCAGATTAATCCTTTAGTATGGAAAAATGAAAAGTAATCAGAATAGCCCCAATTTGAAAAACTTGCAGTTTCCATAAAGTTTGAATACTGGGGCCTTAAGAAAGGCTCCAGCCTGTCCCCCAGCTGATCTTGAGGGAATGCCTATTTAAAAAAGAAAAGGCTTCTGAAGGCTCAAAGTAGCATGGCATGTTACCAGCAAACTGGAAAGAACAAAGCTGCATTTGAAAATGGAGGTAAAACTGGATAAAAACAAAATAGTGGGTAATGTAGCAATTCTATTATGTTGCTGGTTTTAGTCTCAAACTACCTTAACTGTAATCTCAGTTTTCAGGGCAGCTCACAGCTGGGTATTAAGGACACCTCAAGGCATCTGTAGTGTCCTCCTGATTTTGTGATGGGTTCATCTACAGCTGAAGCTTTCAGCACCTCACAGGGTGAGGGTGTGCTGCTCCACAGCAGCTACAAGATAGACATTGGCTGTACTTATCAGTAGTTTGTAAATTAAGATGTTCACTTTGTTAAGCTTTTAGATCCAATATTTCACCAATATTAATGCAAGCCTTCAGATCTCCCAAGACAGGGTTTTAGGATATGTGCAGTTTAAAAACTGTGCATAGCTGAGATCAATTTCTGTTGTTTTCTTTGCAGCCAGAAGTGCTGGAAGGCTTTTATACATTTTACGCAGAAGCACACACTGGAGAAAATCTGACAGCACATTTCATAGTCAGAATGCTCTGCAATACACAAGTCAATATACAGAGAGAACAATGAAATCCTTGTCCTTGATCTCTCTAACAGAGGGATGACAAAAGAACTATTTTCAATTGTGACAATAGCTTGTGACAGTCCCCTGTGCATTCCTCAAATGAGTTAAGATTATAATTTCATCCTAGAGAAAAGAAAATGGTGAGCTACTGTTAGACAGTAATTTTGTAATTAATTTGATTTTACTCTGTTATAATCCTGGATCTTAAAAACTAACCTAGAGGTTAAATAAGAATAATGCTGGAATGTTACTGAATATTATTTATGAAAGTGCAAAGCAGCTAAAGTTGCTTGAAATCAACAAATAACATTTATTACACAATCATCCCAACCCAGAATTCTTGACAGTATTTTTGTGTTTGCTTTGTGTTTTGGGTTTTTTAAACCCACACTTCCCAAGTACCAGCTTAAAAGATCTACCAAAAACCTTGAGCAAATCCTGTAGTGATTGGAACATTTTTGAAGAATAAGTGTCACCACTAAATATCAAAATTGACAGTAATTAAGGCTAGAACATTCTGGCTATCCAGCCTGCAGTTCCAGACTGAAGACTGAAGGTATTTTTTGAAAATTCTGCACCAGAGTGCAATAACAGCCTCAGGGATCTGGCTCACTAGAGCTTCTGACCTGCACTTGTACTAGAACTCTCACTCCATTTAGATTAGCTCACATACCTGTGATCAGGAATTTTCTCTGCTAAACCAAAGTCTCCAACTATTGCTGAGTATCCATTCTCATCATGTTTGATTAAGCAGTTCTGGAAAAAAAAAAAACAAAACAAAGCAAAAACCAAACACAAGAGTTATTGTCTGGGCATAAAACCTCCATAAAATTCCAGATTAAAAATAGATAAAACAAGACTACAAATATAGTTTGGAAGATATTAATCTAGGAGAAGCTTTCATCTGAGAGCAACAACCTTTTTCCCCCACCCTCCCTCTGCACAATCACATGTCTGTCAAACTTAAGATGCTGCAAACAGCCTTCCACTTAGCTAATAATCCACTTAAAAACTTGCTGAGAAGGCAGGCAGCCACAGGCAGCACATACCCTGCTAGGTTTTAACAAGAATTAAGATGATTTAGCTCCCTTATGCTCAAATATGCAATACATGCTGTTCACTATGACACCTTACATTTTCTCTTTACAATTTGCCTGTACCTGACCAGAATACAAGATTAGAGCAGACTCTAAATGCCTTCATGTATTTTGTTACATTAACTACTGAAAAGGAACTCACTGCTTTGCAGTAAACTTCCATCAGAAAATATGTGACCAAGTTATATGTGCTTTTTAAGTCTCAAAATTCTTTATTTTACAGTGCATCATAAGACATGATTTAAGAGAAAAGTATAATAGGGAAATGCTGTCAGTCTTTTCCTTTCACATGTGCCCTCCAGTGTCAGGATGGAGGGCAACTTAAGGACACACACAGATAATTGTGCTCTAACAGCATCACATCACACAGAGGGTATTATTGATTTCTTTTTGTTATTTATTTACAACTCTGAGAAATATGCTTTGACCATTCCAGTACCCCATCTCTTCCCATTCCACCCAACAAATCAATAGCTGATTCCCTGCATTTTGTTCTGTCCTGCAATAGGTGGAACAAGACAGAGAATCCACTCCTTTCCCACAGGCTTGTTCTGTGTCCTTCTGCTGCAGTACAATAGCAGTGACAGGCAGCAAACCCACTGCTGACTCCTACCGAGGGGTACCCTGCATTAATTAGCTAAACAGCAGGAAACACTTTCTGGCTTTATTGTGCCTGGATACACAAAAGCCCCTTGCTGACCCCAGAGCATTAGCTTGTCTGTACAATGCAACTACCAAGAAAAGTGAGTCTCTTGTCTAAAAGATCAAGTTCAGGTCATCACTGTTTACATTATTCAGAGACTTCAGTGGCTCAGGACACGCAGTGAGTTTTCTTCCTGCCAATTAAAAGGTTAAGTGAGCCACTCCTGCAATCATGTGAAGAAAATGCATGCCAGCCTCCTGAGATGCAAAGCTTTATTTGTTTAGCATGACTAAAGTATAATAACTACAGTTAGTTTGGGGATCCATAAACATGTACCAAGTTAAATCAACTGTGCTTGCCCAAACAGCAGCAAAGCTTCTCAGTTGCAAGCTTTGTTATCTTTTATCAAAGAGTGCATTCATTCAGCTCGCCTCTCTTTAAACATTTGGTCACTCTAAGTGGACTTAAACCTGAGAAGGATCAAACTACTGAAAAATCTTTCTCAAATGATTCAGACAAGTGGAATTTCATTGCGTACCACACAGAAACAAGTCCATGAGGACACCAAAGATTTTGCAGTGTTCACAAAGGCTGATACTATTTTATGCAGAAAAAAATTCAGGTTACTTTTCTGCCATAGATTTCTCACCCACTAAAAATGATTCTTAATTCAACTTTTTTTTAAAAAAACCACTATAATTCATAAACACTAGTTTTGAAATGTAGATTTCCTTCTTGCATTATACCTTTGATTATTTACATTTTATTCATTTTGAGAAGCAAGACTGCAGTATTAATTTTACCTTCTGGGTTTTAGGGATTATTGTTATTCTCCAATAGCCCCAGATCTCCAAAATTTTGAGGAAACATTTACATCGCAACTAAAAACTGTTTTCAACATAACTAAAAATCTGTCTACTGATCTTAAGATCCACAATAATTTACAAGGCTGCTTTGATACCAAAAGGAAGCTTAAATGAAACATCATCATGACAGCAAATATTCCTTCAGCTTCTTACCAGTATCTAATCACATCCCGTTAGACAGTGATACATCAACTGAAGCTGAACAATCCTACCCCCCACCAAGCCCCAGGCAGTCTCAGCTTTCAGGTGCAGCACTGAACTATTATACAAGTAGATTATTCCTAGATAAACCATACATTAAATCAATGCTGCCTGACAGCTCTGAGCCCCTTCCCCAACGAGCAGGATTTGCCTGCAGCACAGCCAGGCTCCTTTCAGTGCAAGCACTTGGAGAGACCCAACAGCACAGACACCCCAGTGCTGTGGGGTCCACAGCTCCTGCAGAAGAGGCCACTCCACCAGGAGAAGGCACTGGGGGAAAACCATTCCTTGGGCAACATTCCTGCTCTAGACTACTGATGAGCTGTTCTGCTGTGGTGGGCTGTACAAACTGCTCTCTCTCATTAGTGGATGCTTGTCTTTTGTTTGCAGATGAAGAAATGCTGAGTGTGAATTTAAATTCATTAGGATAGGTATTCCAATACAAGAGTGACTTTTTTATTCATACTTAAATCAGCCACAGGCAGGTGACATGTACCATACAATAAAATTCCAGTGTCACTACAAAGGCTCACTGTAGCAAAACTAAACTCATTTCATTCATCTAGGGGAAATTTTTACATAACTAAGCACTAATTTCCTAGAACTCAGAAAGAATGAAAGCCCATTCCTGGCAAAATCAGTAGTAAACCCTTTCTACATACACCAGCATGGTCAGATGTCACTTCTCCAGCCTGTACTGCTCATTCAGGACAACGTTGTGCAGATGGTAAAGCTGCATTTTGTGCTGAAATTCTCCAAGTAGTCAAGGTGAACCCTCAGCACCACCATACTCCTTCTCCACACTTCCCACCCTAGGAATGCCATTACACAATGCTGTGCCAAACCCACAGCACAGATAATGGAGTTACCAGATTTAAGAGAGAATTCATTAATAGGTGACATAACACAGACCACTGTGGTTCATGTGCATTCAATGAAAGAGAAAGAACTCAAATTCGACCAAGATAATCAAGATCAAAAAGGGACAAAGCTCTGGTAGAGACTAAAAGTTGAAAAGAGCCTTTGAATTTCATCTAGAGGTGGTATGTTAGTAGGAACTGTACAATAGTACAACTGCACTGCTTCTCCTAACAAAGTGATACTTCTCAGTTTCTGTAAAAAAATAGTGTATCAGTGTGGTATGAAGAAGTTCCATCAATGGATTTTAGCTCAGAGATGCAAGGGTTCAAACCCCTCACTAGTGCAAAGAGCCTCTCAACAACTGCCTATGAAATGAAATGCCAACACGAGCTTCGAGAAAGCACTTTTGACTAACTATTGCACTATTTGTATAAGCTGCAAGGCAGTAAAACTTGGTGACCTTTTCAGGCTTTCTTTCTGGACCTCTATAGACAGGGATGTTCTTTTCTTCGGCAGCTCACACAGTCAAAGTGGGCAGTATTTGACTTCAGTTGAGTTTTTGAGGGATATTTTTCCTCCCAAAATAGGGACCTCATCAGTCCTTCCTGAGGCAGTCTCTTAATAGAAGCAAGGAGGTCTGTATGTGAGTCCCAAAGAGTTAACAGAGCTGTTTATGCAGACAGATGTGAAAGAATATAAAGCCCCCTTTGTGTGTTACAGGAGCTTAACATCTGCTTTGCACAGCACAATCCTAAGATGAATGCAATATTCTACTCTCCCTTTTACATAAACAAAAATGAAAATAGACTCAAGAGTTTCAGAGTTAAAAATAAGTTGCTTAGATGAAGAAACACCATAGTTTTATTTTATGATATTACATACAAGCTAAACTCCTCAGAGATTTTACTGGACCCCAGAAAACACAGAAATGCCACTGCAGTGTCATTTGCAACCTTCTGATGACTGTTACCAAATTAAAATACTTAAAGGCCAACTGAGATGTATCAGCTGTTTAAAAAGTGCTATCCATCCCCTAGCAGAAACCCCATTGAGAATTAAATGTGTAACAGGAAGTTTACAGTACTGGATACAGTTTTGAAACTATTATGCTTAAGGGAGAGGCTCCATTTGGTTCCTGAAGTATCAGTAGTTTAGTATTGAGACTGTCATCAGAAATAGCCATCTGTAACAGCTAATTTCTTTAGTGCAAGCCCTCCCCTGCAGTGCAAAATATCCAGACAAGCTTATTCCAGCACAAAGGAGACCTTGCAACTGCAGCACCAGCTATGAGACTCATCAGACAAAGGTGCTGTTCACAGCCTGGGGTTTATTTTGTTTTAAAGAAGCAAACAGCATACAACATAGGAAGTCAGGGCATGTCACTTTCAAGCCCAAAGGCAGTGAATTTATGTTACGTCAGATAATCCACAGTAATTTCTTACATGCATGATTCTGTCCCATAGTAACTGAGACTGTTCCTCTCTCAATGAGAGCAGGCTGAGCCATTACACACTGTGAAGTGAAAGCAGATGTTGGCAGGAATACACACATACACATGTGTTTATATATATAAATGTGCCTAGAGATTACAATTTCTCCATAGATTTTATCATCAATGGAGCTCACTATGTTCCCTAAAACTGCTCACAACCCACTACTGATTATAAAACCTTGTTTTCAATTATAAATAATTCTGCAAAACTAAAAGGCATTTGTTTGGAGGTTTGCCTGTTTGTTTTTAATCAAGAGTTTTGGTAGTGGATTTTTAGGGAGGGGGTGTAAACCATCAAAATATCAGTCTATGGTATCATATCGAATTTGGCATGTTCTCAACTTGAAACATGGTGGCACCTCTGTGTAAGATGCTCCCATTACCACCTCTGCAAAGAGCAGACTGGGATAGAACAGTATATGCTGTGTGAGGAATTTGAGAGCACAACTAAGGTGACAAGGCAGAGGACAAGCCCAAGTCAGGGACTGGCAGGGACCAAGAGCAGGGTCCTGAGCCAGAGAAAAAAAAGCAAATACTTTTACAAGGACAGAAGAACTTCAAGTACAGCAAATGAGTGGTGGTGACAGGGACCAGCTAACCTGGAGCAGCAGAACATTTCTAGCAAGAGAGCTAGAAATGGCTACACATACTAATGACCAAAACACAAAGACAGACTGAATAAAGCATCAAGTGCAAGCAATAGGCAGAGATTAGATGAAGTAAACCAGACTAGGATTTTGATCAATAAGGTTGGGGGGGCAAGAACTGGGAACAAAAAGAAGAGGAAAAAAAACCTAGGAACAAGGATGAAATGCCTGCCCAGAGACTGGCATTGTACACTACCAGAAAAGAGTGGATAGTAACAGAGCAGGTATGACTGGCCCTGGAAAAATGGGCAGACTCCTGGATGTTCACTTCTCACTGCCAAAGAGTCTCTTGTTCCCCTCCCCATTCCTCCTCCATAGCAAAAATATGCAATGTGTTCTAATACTAATTAACAGTAGCAACAAATACTTTAACAAAATACTTCATGTATTAGTTACTATAGGAACTAAAGCAACAGACACTCTTACCATGAAGCTCAAGCTTCCAAATCTAAAATGAAGTGCAGAATGTCATTTTTTCCAAAACGGGTAGGAAGTTGCACACAACAAACACTACATTAAAAAAATTTTAAAAATTGCACAAAAGATGGGATGTAAATCTTCTGCAACAGCTTTCTCTTTCCCCCTTATCCATACATATTAAGGTAACATCCTTAATTACATGATCACACAGACAGTTTTCCACCTGGCATCCATGTGTTTTAGCACACACAAAGGATTCATGCTGATGGTGAATTGGGGCTTTACACAGAACACTTGGACACTATTTTCAGGACTCTGACCACTCTTCCCACAGAAACAGTAAGGTGACAGAAAGGCTGGGAAGAGATGAAAGGAAAGCCTGGACTGCAATGAAGCTCTTCTGTCTTGTGGTTAAGACTATTGCAGTGTTACCCTAGGATCTGGATTCTGGCCTTCCCCAGCATCACAGAAGGATTCTGTAACAAGGAAGCTACTTTAGCAAAATCTTTCACAGATTGTTACTTATCTTGTGCTTTCTCTGCCTCCAGGGGTCAAACTTGACTCTTTTGTAAGTGCTGCAATGCTTCCAACTGCCTCCGAGGTCAGCAAGCATATTGCTTTGAACTTAAACATGTAAAATGCAAATACTCCAAACAAAGTCTTAAAGCACATACCCAATATTCACCAATATTCTTGCTTTTAATCTGTTATAATAAGGAATGATCTTATTTACCTGCCTCATCTCAGAAGTACTGTAAGAATAATTTCACTTGTATTAGGGCAGTCATTGGCATAAGCTGACAAGGAGATCAACAGTGCTTCCAGAGCAGAGTTTGAATGCAGTGCAAACACAGTGTAAACAAGGTGTTGAAGAAATTCTGTGTAGCTGTAAGACACTTGTTTTGAGGGGTGAGGTACAAAGGGATTTTGCTATATTCTTTTTGCAGGGTGGATACTTCTTCCCCATGCTTTCCCAAACGTGGCTATTTTAATTAAGTTACAACAGCTAGAATGCTGTAAAACTAAGTCAGATCAAGAAAAAACTGTACCACAATTCAGTTGCTTCTATTGAAACACTTCCACAACATGATTTCTGTTTTAATGATTACATCTTCTATGACTAAGATTTTCAAAGTTAAAATTAATAACCAGAGCTCCTTGACAATCACTGAAAGATAAAGAAATTCCTATAGCTCCAGGATGCAAATCCTCCTGCACACTCAGCAAGGCCCCAGTGAAAAACAATTCATGTGGCTTGTGGTGATATGGATAGGGGACAGGGAATAAGCCAAGGAGGGCTGGCTGTCAGAACCCATCTACGGCTTCATTTCCATGTAAATCTTTTCATGAGAAGTCAAAAGTGCACACACCACATTTCTTGGCCTATAAAGAGTCCAAGCCACTCTGCCCACACCCCTACTCTGTGCAGGCTGCAAAGGGCCAGTCTGACCACTCGTACCTTCTGACAGATTCAAGCCAGGCTGTTGCTATCAGCTAGGGCAGCTCAGCCTGATCAGCCACAGCAGCCCAGGCACTGAGCTGCTCCTGACACGGGGAAGCAGTGGCTGTCAGGGCAGCACATCCCTTCTAACAAGTGCTGCCTCTCTTTCTGACAGAAGGACATCAGGAAGGGCACCAGGGGGATATGAGGGCTGACATCCCCGTGGGCTGTCACATCGACTATAATGACCTACATCTACTCCTCTCTACCGTTCTTCCCTCTGGCCTCCTGCAGTATCAATGCTGTTCTGTTCCTCTCCACATGGTGCAATTAGAAAGAGAGATCACCCTGCTGTATACTAATGGCCCAACCCACTTATTTTCCAATCTTAGATTGGCAGGGGACAGGAATTGTTCTTTCTTTAAATTGTTAGGCATCAAATATACATATAATGGTAAGAGCAAGACAACTCTGCTGCCACAACTGACACAGGAAAATTTATGTATCACCATCCACTCCAGGAAGCTGCAGGAATGAGAGGTTTGCCAGAAACAGAAAGGCAGAAACATGGGTCTAAATTAATGAAAATGAGTAAACTTCATATTAAAGGGACAGTCAGTGGGCTATCAACCTAAGTGTAACATGTAAAGCATGGAGACATTCCTGCATAGAAAGTCTCAGTTTCCTTCTGTTCACACTTCAGTCAAGGCCAGCAAGTTTCACAGAAAAATGCTCCAATTCTCCCACCCTGCAAACTCAGTCTGTTCTGACTTTTGCAGATGTCTAAATCTTTGTCTTAGTCTTTATTTGAATAATAAAGCCATCCCATCAATTAGTGAAGTTTACTGAAGAAAGAAGGACAATACAGAACAGTATTGAATTTGCCTTTGTTCAATCCAAGTTTTCTCCCAAGGAAAGAGTCCATCACATCTTCCTTCAGCTTGCTCACACACTGACTATTTACTAGTAAGAATGAAGACAGTTCATTGTATCACCAGTACAAACCTGGTAAAAGCCAAGGCATCTTCTCAGCAGTAGCCAAAAGCCATAGTCTGAGAACTGAAGATTTTGGTGACAGGATTTTCCCTATGGTTATCTTCATTGTTTTGCTTTCAAACAAAGGTACTTTTTTAAAACTTAGGCAGCCAGCAGGGCAAACATTTGCTCAAAAGGGGAGTAGTTTGCCCAACAGATTTAAAGTTTATTTCATCAATACCTTAATATGCTAATAAAATTCATGACTTGTTTAAGGCCAGGTGTTTCATCTACTTTCTTTCCAAACAGAACAAGGAAAGTGTATACATCACATAAAAAAAATTAAACTTAAAAAATAAATGAATCGACCCAAAACAACCCAGAAATCCGCAAGAAATTGAAAAATTCAGACCATAGCTGGCAGCAAATAAATTCTGTATTATTCTTAAAGCTGACAGCTTCCAAAATGACCCACACAAGATATTATAACTTTAGTGCTAAGAACCATCCAAATATACCATAACTGCTAGTAAATTCTTAGGGTTTGATATGTTGTTCATTTGTCTGTGAATAACCTTAACTACTTCCCGTGGCCTGTGATGAGTTTGCTCTTGCTGGGACATCCCACACCCCTCCCAGCAGGTGCAGCTTTCTGAACAATTGGCATCCAACAATAGATAACACTGAAGCATTGGCAGGGCAGCTCCAGAGAATGACATACAGTTAGTTATGTAAAGCTTGGAACAAAGGCATTCACAGGGATCCCAGGAACTGGATTTTCATATAACTGACCACCACAGAATGTGTTACAATAAACACTGCAGGCACTGAGGTCTCCTTAGTTACTTTGGTTCCTCGCAGTAACTCTGCTCTTAAATGCACTAAAATACATCCTGAACTGAGAAAGAAAGGGGAATACCAAGTTGTCTTTTCAGATATTTTTATGCATTTCTTATCTGCACACTCCAAGGTGACTGAAATGGAGCTTTCTGAATGTATCATGTCAAAGTGACATGACTCCCAGTCTGGGCATTTTTCATAAATTTGGTACTCTTCCTTACAGAATTCAGTGCCTTTCACTTGAAAGAACAGCCAAGAAAGTATTTTATGGCTTCACTGAAATACTTCTTTCCTCTACCAGCTGAACTTCTTTTTTTCACCTTGACTACATGTACATTCTACATCTGTTTAACACTGCACTAAGGAAGTTTAAAAAAAAGCCTGAAAGTGAATGAAGGACTAGTAGCCTCATTGGCAAACATACTCTGTTGTGGTTTTATTTTTAAGAACTGTTTCTAACCCCAAAAAAAAAATTCCTTTTAGACTAAATTAACATTCTTCTGGATTCTTCTGATTGAAGTGACATGATGAAGCCTTCTCAAGAACAGTTTTGAAGGACTTTCATGTTGCAGGCCCCCAGTGAGTTTAAACCAGCTCATTAGCACCAGACAATAGGACAGGACAGCAAAGCCCTCAGCACAGGCTGCAATGGGTGGTAAGAGCAAGTGTGAATACTGGGACAATCTGCTCACACAGCTTAGTGCTCCTATATCAGTATTTCTAGCTGAGCTTGAATTATCCAGCTACTTCAGCCAACTAAATTCAGGCAGGTTGTCACCAAAGCAACTAGAAAAAATAAATCTATGTCCATTGAAAACTCTGCCACTGATATTATTCCGGAAGAAATTTCAAATTTTGAACATTTTAGGCAAATTATTTTGATCTTACTGACTTTAAAAATGAAAGAAACATAAACCAGGATTGTACATAGCACTTAATGCAGAATTAGTAATGAAAGGTCACTCTTCCTACAGAAGAAGATTTGTGAAATACACAGGGAAACAAAAACAACAAGGAGATTTTGAAGTGCATTTGTAATAATCCCCTCAATTTGGGTTCTTTATATGATTAACCTGTTCCAAATGTTAGATTGTTGTGCTTAATTATCCATGGATTTAAATACTTTACTGAACCACAATTCAGAACTAAAAGAACTCTGGAGCTGCTTTGAGAAATCCTAACCTGAACTCATTTAAGGGATGATCTTCCTTCAGGATAATAGTTTCTCTAGTTTCCATACAAACTATGACCATGTTTTAAGGAAAGTTTTAATTCTATAAACTGCATTTCAATTTGTTTCTCAAAATGTTTGATTATATAACAGCAATTCTCTGCATGGAATGGAGAAAGGGAGAAAACCCAACAATCACCTACAGTACCTTCATTAGGAAGTTCCTCTAATTTTATGAACAGTACCTTGGATGTAAGGTCTCGGTGGAAAATGCCTTTATAGTGAAGATAACTGATTCCCATAGCAATGTCATATGCCAGTTTCACCCTCACTGTCCAGGGCAGATGCTGGTTGCCATCTAGTAGCTGTTCCAGGTTACCACAATTGATGTACTGAAAAGACAAAGCGATATTTGTAACTAATTATTTAACTCAATATTTTGTCAGGAATGTAAAATTCATCATTACAACAAGTGACCTCAGCTCAGTTACACATTCAAATCCTTTTTCATATGGGCTTGGCAGGCACAAAGTTTGCAGATCATGAGAAGCTGAAAATGTCTTCCTTCACCACCTGTACCAATGCCCTTATGTTAAAGATGCAACAGCCACCACTGTATTAACTCCATGGTATTTAAATAGACCCTGCAGAAAAACCCACAATATCCTATCACCCTCTCATTTCAGCTTGAGGAAAATTGGGCAAAAACAATGCAGAGCTAACTTTCATATAGAATTAACCAACAAAGGCAGCAGAGCTAAGTATCCAAGTGTAGGTCATGGAGCCTGATCAAGTTCCCAGTTTCCTTAAACTGAAACAGCATCAAAGAAAAATATTACAATGTGCTGCTGTAAGTTCTGTTTTTTCACTGCTGTATCTACGAGTTCTAATCAGCAATATGATTCCCACTGTGTTCAGTACTACATCAACCCCATCAAATGGTAGCCCTCATGAAAAGGAAAGCACATTAAGCAAAAGATAAATGCTACAAGACACAGTGAAATAAAGCAGCACCTAAATGACACTAGGTAATACAGCCCAGGTCAAGACATGGCAAGTCCAGCACTTGAATAATCATTACAGCACACAGCTTATGCCTTATGTATAGACCCTTTATACCACACCAGCAGCTACGTCGTGTTTAAGCAGCTTCTTGTTACACTCCCAGCCCCAGTCCCCCACCAGTGACCAGGCAAAGAGAGCAGCTTGCTCCAGAAGGAAAACCTGGCAGTAATGCAATGACTTCTGTCAAGGAAATCCAAGTGAAGCAGACAGGACAATTTGCTCCCCAGCCTGGCCCACACATGTATCCCTGCACTAGACTGCACCAACTTCACTTCTCTGTGCCACACGGATCTCAAACTCTCTCTCAAATGACTTTCCTGTGTCATTCACTCAGACAAAACATGTGGCACCATTCTCACGTTAAAAAAAAAATTAACTGCAGCTCGTTTCAGAAACTTGGAACCTGCTTGTATTTTGTTGTTCTTCTTTGTGTTTTGGAGCCTGGGACACGAGACAAAGATGTGCTATACACCCTGCAGTGTGAATGGATGTAGCTGATCTCCCCAGGCTGTGCTACAGCAAGGAAAGAACATTCACAAGCTGGATTCTACCAGTAAGTCTGGAGGTCACAGGTCATCTTCTGAACAGTCTGCAAGAAACAGCTTCTTCCTTACAGCTCAGGTCCACCTATTGCTGATCCCACCAGTGAATTGTGTAAACCCTTTCAGCAGATACAAAGGTTCCACAGGTAACTATGTGAGGAGGCATAAAGCGATTTCACCTGGCGCAGAGCCCATCGGGAGGGGGCGCCACAAAGCAGCCGGGGCTCCTGCGCGCGTCCCTCGGGAACGGGGCTCATCCCAGCCCTGCACAGCAGCGCATTTCACCGGCAGGCCAGGGCATCACCCCCCTTCTCTCCAAAACAACCTGTTCCTTGTGCTAGGAGTTCGTGTGCCAGGAGAGCAGAGCAGTTCTGCAACAGGTCACTCTGAGGGTATGCAATCTCCATCCTTAAAGATTTTCAAGACCAGCTAGAGCTTCAGCCAACCTGGTTCAGTGCTGGAAACAATGCTGCTTTGAGCTTTTCCAGCTTTGATCTTTCTCATTTCTTTTATCTTAATCCCTAAGGGAGCTAGATGACCTTATAGAGCACACAAGATAAAAAAAAAAAAACCCACACAACAACAAAAAACCAACCATGCCTAATAAAATTACATTTTCTTTAGCGTAAGTTGCCATCATGCTTCAAGGAAAAAATGGCAACTAAGATTTCTACAGTAACATCTTCTATATTCCCAGCCTCCTTGAAATGATGCAAACAGCTCTTCTCATCCAGTTATGTTCAAATCAGAACAACACTGATCAACCTGGAACAGAAAGCACCAAAGCACCTGGCTGAATAACTCAATTACAAAATGACACTTAGCAATTATCCCAAACCATTTCACCTTTCTGACAGGCCAGTAACAGACCATCCATAAAGCACCACCGTCCTTGAATTCATCAGAAAGACAGTGCAACGGGGAGGGAATCACTGACCTAGCTTCCATTTTCTGTTCTCTGAACTGTGCCAGTCCATGACACAAATTGCTCCAGAAATGCTAATAAACAAGCAGCCCCTGAGAGTATTGACACACACAATGAAATGGGACAATAGCTGGCTACTATATCGAGCATGCTCTTGCTTTTCTTTTCAATACAGCAGCCTACTGATTTGATCCATTATTGCCATATTAGTTAAGTGCATCCAATATATCCATTCCTGCAGCATTCTTCCACTCAAACTGGCTTGCAGGGTCATTCACCCATCTTAACTGCAAGGCCTAGATTCTAGCATGGGCTGGGCAATAGGTGACACACACTTTGGACACAGCATCCACAAGCCAAAAAAGTGCCAGTCGAACCTGTTTCCAGCACATCTACAAGACCTAGCAGGCCTTGTTCCAAAACTGCCACCCAGCAAGTGCACAGCTCCCATTTATCAGAGAGGTGAGCTCTGGCTTTGGCTCTAATTTCTATGCCTATGAAGCATATTAGGCTAATCATCAACTGAACAACTGAATTAAGATTTTCCTAGACATCTTTAAGGCTTCAGTTGATCTCAGGTTTTAGCTGGCCAGCAGGTAATATTTGCATGCAGAGACATGAACTGTTCCTAAGGCAAGCACTGCACAGTGCTCCCTCAGTGTCATGTAAGTAATCCAATTCTTCCAGTCATTCAGGCTGATAATGCAAACAGCCAGCCTGATGGCCTATTTTTTTTCAGAGGACTTCAACAATGCCTTTTCAGGACAGACACAAAACTATGTACATTATTTCCTAATTGCCAGTGCAACTGAAAGAGAAAAATACTTGTTCTCAATCTCTTACTGGCACAAATCAGCTCTGTGTGGTAAGAATATCCTGAAGGATAGAAAATGCACCACTCCCAAAGAGAACACTGGATTTTATTTTGTCTCTGACACAGTACTGGCACAGTAAGGCTACAGCACACATTATCTCAAAGCATTATTCTACTACAACAACAACAACAGCCATCACATAAGTCTACAAGCAATTGGGACAGAGATCTGACTAGGCTATGACAATGAAAGCAAAGGGCACTACATTTCTTACAGACATCACAGCTAAGTGGGGCAGTGTTCAGACCTTTTCAAACCCTGTATCATCAGGTTGCAGTGAAACAGCTACCCATTATTCCTCATGCTACTTTTCTGTCATGCAACTGGACACCAACAGCCAGCTCATCTGGTTGGCAGTCTGAAAGCAACAGCTATAGGTTGTTTATTTTTGCGTTTACTACAACTTAACAGCACAGCAAGTTGAACACTGGTTTAAAAGACCTTGGCATCTTAGTCCACAAAAATACTCTTTCTTAAAAAAATCTGAGGTTAGAGCTCATACCTTTGTTGTGAAAACAAATATTCAGCTAAACTGCATTTCTGGTACCTCTCCCAAATGTAATGAAGAAAGAGGGCAGTAGCTTCTTTGAAGGACAAGCTACTCAGCAGCTCAGCCAAGCACAGATGATTTTTGGATCAAAGAACCTCGAAGACGTTTCTGATGTTATCGTTTACTGCTGTGAAATGGAGTATAACAGAGCATACTCCAGCAGCAGAGTATAACTTATCCCTGCACAACAGTCGTGCTACTTTAACCTAAAATCAGCATTATAGGACTGCTGCCTTGTAACACAGTTGCAGTCACATTATCAGACTTAAGCACACAAAATGAAGGATGGATAGAAATCCAGCATGTAACGGTACTTAAGCATAGCATTACATGCTTCATTTCAAGAGACTAATAATGAACTTCAGCTATCAGATAATACCCAAGTTCAGCTGTCAGGTTTTAGCTTCAAAATTCAAAATAGAAATTTAAACACTAATACAAGAACTAGAAGCTTTAAAGAAAAGGCACATCAGATTCACACAATTCTAGCAGTTATTTCTCAAAAACAAAGAGAATATTGCTAAGTCTGGGCAGAATGACTCATGGGAATTGCAAAGAGTTTTCAATGCTATTTTGAAAACCAATGCTGTTTCAGTGTGTAGGTCTGATAAAATAAGCCAACAGATACTGCACAGGAAAGATAGAAAAAAAAAAAGTTGGCCTGCTATTTAGATGACTTTAAATGTCACTGTCATTTAAAAATCAACAAATAACCACAAGACACCCCTGTACTATTGGCCAAATGTTGCCAAAGACAAGGCATTAAGTGGTTAAGAAAAGTAGGTGTGGAGAGTGCATTTAAGGTGACAAGCCAAATGAGGAAAGTAAAGAGTAAGAGCTCCAGGGATCCAGAACACTACAAGACAAATATTGAGATAGCAACAAATGAATATACTCCAAAAAGGCATTGAAGAAACAGGTAGGGATGCAGGAGAAAAGAGAAACTAGAATTGTGGCAGTAGCATCTTCTGCATGGTGAAGAAACATCAGAGCAAAACCCAGAATAAGTAGTTGTACTCTGAAGGGAGACCTGGAAAGCAAAATGAAGTATTGCAGACGCTATTGAGAAATGCATTGAAGAGTGTCAAAACAGACAGAGCTTGCACATTTGTGTCATTTCTAATGCTGGAAGTAAGAAGGTAACTCTCATACCTAATAAAGGAAGTTGAGAGCTTTTCATGAAGCTTTCTGCAGAAATTTAAAACCACTTTTAAACCACATGTCTCAAGGAAGACACAACTTCATCTTCAGTTCTCATATGTTTAAAGTCATCTGTGACACTCTGCAGTCTCTAAGTGACTACTCTGAAGGCTTCTGTACAAGCCAATGTACCCTTCTGTCACAACTGGCATCATTAGCTACAGTGGAAGGACTGGAAGTTTTCTCCTTCCCCCAAAATTTTTCATTAGCTTCAGCTGTGCAGAACTGGAAAAGAAAGAGAGTATCACTATGTTCAAAACTACAATATGAGATACCACAAGTTGATACACTGAGATTGACTACGAGATTAAATTGACATTTTTTAAATTTTGAAGTTGTTTCATAGGCCTCCAGTTGTTAAAAACCCCACAATTTAGAAATCTACAAAACCACCTGACCCAAGTACCTCTGAGCAGTAACCTTCCATTTCCATTGATTGCATCAAACAAAATAAATTAATAACTGAAACAGAACAGGTGGGATATCGAATTTGGACTGTGTGAGTACACTTTTGGTCAGTAGGTCAACTAATGGTGCCAGGGAGAAGCACACAAGTACTGCAAGAGAACACAGGTGAAGCAAACACATTACAGAACAAAGCTAAAACTTTTTCATGAAGGATCAGAAGTGCACAAGTGGCTTGGAAAAACAGCTTGATTGAAAGAACAGAAGCAAAGCCAAAAGTCTTCATCTGAAGGCCCCTCTACTTTCCTGCTCCTCAGTTCCTGAAAACCAAAGGAAAAGAATCTGTAACCTAAAATCAATTTCTCTTCTGCTTTTCCACCAATACAAACAATCCTGCTCTTAAATAAAAAATTATGTCTTTTCTTTAAAGGTGCTAACCATTACAGTATTAAAATAAATTTTAAAAGTGCCCTTTAAAAGCTATTCAAAGATGAAAGGGTCAGTTCTGTCAACTGCCATAGCCTGTCACTTATCAGAACTCAGAACCAAAAGGTAAGAAATGCAACAGATCTACCTCTGTTTCTTCTTCTGTCAGTTGTGACATTGATTAATTCATTGGCTCCTCCTTCTGAAAAGGCATGTACAGGCATGGCTTCTTTTATAAGGGCAAACAAGAATTAACATGCACTAACTCAGGAAGGAGCTGTAATGAAAACCATTTGTTGCACTCCAAACATTCAAGCGTTGGCATGGAAAGGAATCCAGCAAAGATTTGTCTTCCTTTAATTCTCTAATTCCAACAGCTCTTATGGTCAGTATGCTGAATTTAGTCCTTTTCTGTCACTTCATTCAATCAAAATGTAATGTTCACTTGGCTGCCTGCTGCTACAAACAGATTTTTGTTGGTAATGCTTCAGCTGAGGCACATGGCAATAACACACTGCTGCAACCCATATGGATGAAGGAAGTTTTATGGACGCTCACTCATACTCAGGTCTGAAATACTGCAGGAAATCAGCTTATTTTGTTGGAACCGGAAAACACTCCCAGTATATCTATAGACTGACCTTGATAACCATTTTTCCTGTAATTATATTAGTAGAAAAAAACAGAAAGCAAAAAAGGCCTAACAAAAACCCTGCACTTATAATCTGAAGTCACAACCATTTGGATTCTAAGTGGAGCCCAGTCTCAGTGCAGATAAGAATCTGGGATATGGCATAAATTAGCACACAGGCATAAAAAAAGAAAGTACCTTGTTGCTGACACAGGCAAGAGAAATGGCATCTCTACAATAACACTTCTGTTAAGAGCAGAAGGCTCTATCCACACTGACAGCATTTCAAACATACTAGACTCAGTTCTGCTGAGAAGCTGCATTCCCTGACAAGGCGCCTCTCATTTAAATAAGGTCTTTCTCACCTTCCCCACATAAATACCAGCAGCAGCAGCCCACAGATTCTATGCCTGCAAGATGGCAGAAAAATAACCATAACCCCTTCGCTTCACTCTTTGAGGTCTGTGAAACAGCTACAAGGATCTACTGAGAGCAAAACTGACAGCAAATGAACACTTCTCCTGGTACAAACTTGGTTTAAATTCTGCACAAGGAATACTCTCTTTGAGCTGTTTCAGAGTACTTTTCCAAGCCTCAACACTCCCACATCCACTCAACACGTCTGCTTACATTTGAGGGTGCTCAAACACTTGATTGGCAATTACAGAAGGCTCCAAGATCCTCTATTAATAGTGGTGTGCAAAAGCAAACATTAAAGGAATTTTCTTTTACAACTCAGTTTTTGAATGTTTTGGATAGCTGGTAACTAA
The DNA here is from genome assembly GCA_024734555.1 of Trochalopteron elliotii. Classification (NCBI taxonomy): domain Eukaryota; kingdom Metazoa; phylum Chordata; class Aves; order Passeriformes; family Leiothrichidae; genus Trochalopteron; species Trochalopteron elliotii. The sequence continues at coordinate 343,170 of JANPWX010000399.1, forward strand.
AGCAAAACAAGGAAGTGAAACTACGGAACACTTCTTAATTCAAGAGTATGTTTCCTAGGATCCAGGCTGAAAAGTGGGGGAAGAAGAAAAAGCACTACATACAAACTGAATTTACTGAAAATATGTAAGAAAAAAAAATCCAAGGCAAGAAGTTAAGCAGCCAGCATCACAGTACCTATCTGGACACTCTTTCTTCCTATACAGAAGTAACAGGAAAATCTAGTGCTCAAGACAGTATTCAGTTCTCCTCCTTTCTCTCCCCTCCATACCATGATAGCTGAGAAGTTAACATCTTTTCACTCTTGTTAACCTAGCCACCAGTAAAAGAATTCAGAGGTTGAAATTCAAAAATGTTTTTCTTTTTCGCTTGAGGCAATGGCAAATGGTCCAGTTGGCTTACAGTGAGTGTCAAAACAGAGATAATAAACCTCCATCCCCCCAGAAAAAAGATCCACACAACCCACACACAGAGCACCCACCCGTATGCGTGTGCCTCCCACATGGGGGGAAGGGAGACAAGGAATGAGACAATGGAACTTGCTGTTTGCAGTTGAACATTTATCTGCCTCTTATCTTTCTTCTATCCTTGAAACATTCTAAAAAGGAGGAAGAGGTTAGCACCAGCAAGATATTTAGCCAAGGGTTCCTCAGAACACAACATATTTAGATGCACCTATCTCAAACAAAATAATGAATAAAAGTTGCATGTGCACCATTACAGGCTCTAAAGTGATAAAACAAGTCAATCATCCTCCTGTGAGAGAGGAAGGGAAAATAATTAAAGCCAAGGTATAGCCTGAAGAGCCAAGATTTAATTTTTAAAAATAGAGGGGAGGAAGGGAGAAAAGGAGATTTAACTATGAGCTCAGAAGTTCTCACTGAAATAACTGGTTGCTCATCACTCCTCATCTAGCACCCGCATGCATAATACAGACTGTGCACCACAAGTCAGACTTTAGAAGTCTTGGCTTCTGCCTTTACAGGAGGTCTTCTTTAGTGTCTCTGATTATAGTTCTTTTTACATCTGAACTCTGTTTTTGTGAGAACCCACCCTTCTCACCTAACCACACAGTGCAGATGTATCTAAGCAGCTTCCCACTGCCTCCAGCACAATGCAGGGCTCACAGAGCTTTCACTGCTTATCTGCTTTTGGTAAAAGCACAGACTTTGTCTGGAGAGTTGTCCCTGTGTGTTTAACTTACCTGGCCACCACCAGCCAATAGCAGGTTTTTCCTTTAACTGACCCACCAGCTTCCCTCCTCAGACAGTGCCTATAATGCCAGCTTGTGTCCTCCAGAAGCCAACGTTTCTGTCAGCTTTTTGCTTCCTGTAACTGAGCTTTCTACTGCAACTTTCTGGGAGTCACTTCCACCTTTCTGTCTTCAGAATAAGTGTCATGACCAGGTAGAGCAGCATGAATTTCCTTCCAAAATGAAGGGCCCTGCATTCTGCATGGCCAGGTACAACCTACCCAAACAGATTTTAAAAATGCTCTGTTAAGTGTTTTTCTGGAAACCCTGATCTCTGATCACTGCAATCAGACAAGATGGCTGAGCTTTCATTCATTTAAAAAAAAGTAAGCAAGCATCAGATGTAGGGAAAAAAAATTGGAATTATCACCTAACTTAAATAAGGCCCTTTACATGGTTTCAAAAAAACCTGACTTTTGATATTTAAGCACTCAAAACTGCAAAGCTACAAATCAGAGAGACTTAGCTGAAACTCCTGTGGAGCCCTGTATCATTTTTGCTGGAAAAAGAACCAAAGGGTCAAGCACACCACATATGCCACAACATGAAGCTGCAACAGTATGAACTGGAGATGGAATTTCAGTCAGAACACTAAATTTCCTGCCTCCTGTCATTGAAAGCCAGACCCCCTTGTGTGATTTTAAATGGACTTTTTTGGTATGTGCAGTACATCAAGCTGTGTTTGAGACTGAAGCCTTTTTTCTTTTGAAAAAAAATCACAAAAATATTGGGTTCCCAAGGAAAATCATAAAAAAGTAAAGAATAAGTATTTTGTCTAAACCTCTGTGAAATAACTTCACTGTCTTAGATGTATTGGGGTTTTTTTTTGTTACAAAATAATTTATGAAGCCTTAAAGTTACAGCATAAGGTTTAAATGGTGTGATATTTTCTAAAAACCACCACCACCCCCCTCCTTTTCCTGCAAGCTTTTAAAACTCTACTTACTTTAAAGAGTCTAATTTACTTATTATATGTACCATGTTTAGATTAAATTCTGCATCCAGTGGTGCATACAGATGTCACATTAACACCCATCATTAATCAGCCTGACTCAGATCTCACACACCAGGTACACACAGGTACCAGAGTCTGCAACTCTTCAGCTGTTGGAACAAGCTCAGTGTAAGTGTCTACAGAATCATTTCAACAAAAATGGGATATCTTTAGTTGATAAAACAGACAAGGGTGCTCACATTCTTTTGACCCCCACTCAGCTTTCTTAGAGTTGATAACCTATATTGAACCATCACTGAAAACAGAATTTTCATTTTTATTGTTTTCTCATGCACCCTTTCAAAAAATATAGTTAGAGCAGACAGCCCTCCCATGAAGCCAGTACAGCTGGTTTGGTCTAGCACTCTCCAGTTAATCAGGGCATGGCTGCTTCTAGAGGCACCTGAGCTTCTTGACAGGATCAAGGGCACAGGAATGGGTGTCTTCAGTTTTGCAAAGTGGTATGTGTATTTCATATGGGGATCTCTCAGGCTGGAGAGACATGCTGTACTCCTCTGAAGAGAATAAAACAGAGGAAAAAGGACACTGTTTGAAGATGAAACAATACAATGCCTTGCATAGCACAGAGAAAGGATGAGGTAGAGCTGGCTGTCAAGCCACAAACTACGTTTGCTGAGAGCGCATTCAGCCACTTTTTATAAACTAAACTGAGAACCTAAGTGAACTGTTCCAGGAAAATTGAAGCTAACAGTCCATATGCTGTGAAGAGTGCAAAAATAAGACCAAATATGGCTCAAGTGCTGACAAGTATTTTTAAAATTTTATTGTGAACAATCAAGAGATGAAGGGAAGTGTCAGCACTTCCAAAACCACACCAAACCAGGTTTATAAAAAGAATTATAACTGCATTTCAAAATGATCAAAGATGTAGTAGAAATCATTTTGTGAGTGACACAGAAACAAGTAAGCCCAAGATCTACATGCAGTACCAAATAAATAACCTGTCAGATACATACACACATCCATGTTCTTAATACTTACATTTATAGATATCTCTTTTCTTGACATAATAATTTAAGCAAAAGCTAAATATTATACTTTGATATAAGAAATCCAAAGCACATCCCAAAGCTTTTCACTTTAAAGAGTCAGGATTTTTATAATTTCAAAAAGATATTGCTAGAGACTTTGCTAGCATCTATTGCTGGATCATTTGTCATCTCAAACACATTCATCTTGGGATATAAACCGAAGCTTCCTAATTTTTCAGCTGTAAGGAAAGTCCCCTATTGCCTATGCCTTTCTCCTTTCATCAGGCAGCTGCTGCATGCAACAAAAGTGATAAAACTTGGAGCTCTTCCTAACTGAGTCCTGGTGTTCATGTAAAATGAAGTAGAAAAAAAGCACAGGCAATACAATTGTCTTTCTATACAAGTGTAGTTGGTTGTGTTTTTCAACCCCAAAAGATTAAGTCAATATTCAGATGTGCCAGTAAGCAAACACACAGTAACAGCTTTTTGCATCTTGTAAGGTTTACCTTATCTCTATTCACCATAGTTTTTAATATTTTAATAAAGGATGATAAAATTAACAAGATATTTCAAAGCACCTACTAACTTGCAACCATTTTTCTGTGGTGAGGTAAGTGATTTTTCTCAAGAGCAGAAACAAAAAGGACCAGCAAGATGATTAGAAGGATGAACCACCTCTCCTAGGAGGAAAGGCTGAGAGAATTGGGATTGTTCAGGCTGGAGAAGACAAGGCTTCAGAGTGACCTAATTTGCAGCCTTCCAGAACCTGAAGGGAGCCTCCAAGAAAGATGGAGAGACACCTTTTAAAGGTCCAAGAAGGAATGCTTTTGACTGAGAATAGGTTTAGATTTAGATCTTAGGAAGAAATTCTTTGCTGTGAGGGTGGTGAGATGCTGGCACAGGTTGCTCAGAAAAGCTGTGGATGCCCCATCCCTGGAAGCATTCTAGGATGGATGGGGCTTTGAGCAATCTGATTTATTGGAAGCTGTCTGTGTCCATGGCAGGGGAGTTTGAACAAGATGATCTTTAAAGGTGCCTTTCTACCCAAACCATTCTGTGATTCTATGACCAGGTCCTTGGCAACCAGCCCCAGCCAGCCCTAGGTGGCCTTGCTTGAGCAGAGAGGTTGGATCAGGTGACCTCCAGAGGACCCTTCCAGCCTCAACCATTCTGTGATTCTGTGAAAACAGCACTCTACAGACAGCAAACAGCCCTAAGAGACATCTTGTGATCCATTCATTCTAATTTAGTGCTGGGAAAAGTAGTGCCAATGAAATGATTTCTCACCTTTTACAGACTAGCCTAGTCTTCCTAACACCTTGAGCTATTCCCTCACCATTGCTGCTGCCATGACCTTGCTTTTCTCAGGTGCTACAGTGAATCCTCACACAGTCATTAACGGGGAGTGCAACTAGTGCTGCATCAGACAGGGTTACCATTACCCTTCTCTAGAGTTCAAATCCCTGGGCTCTGAGTGAATGGTTTTCTCTTGACCCTGAGGCAAGTACATGCAAGGTCTAACTCTTAATGACTCCTGTAAAGGAAAAGCTAAACAACCCAAACAACAAAATTAACAGAGGAAATATCTTGGATATGTGCTGGCTGGACTTCAGTCTTACAACAAAAAACAGCAAAAAAGGCAAGCAAATAATAGCAATAGATACTTCTAGTTTTGTACCACATAACCATTCTTGTCATTAGAGCATATATTCCTGGAACCAAATATATCCAGGTCTAAAACTCAATTCCATTCCTGGAAAGATACAAAGTAACCATAGCTTGGCAGAGGACTCAATACCTCTGACATACTGTCAACAGGGCTGAACTCACTCTTCTGGTGCTTGGGATTTATACCTGGGGAGGCCCAGATGGCCTCTGTGTGTTACTTTCCAGCACTAGTACAGCACCACCAAAAGAACTCTTCATTGATAAAGTGAAGCTGCAGCTCCAATTAATGCTACAAAAAGTATCTGAACCTTGGACAAAAAGGATAGAGCTTGCATGCAGAGGTTTATTACAGCATTAATCCACAGGTCATGTTACTCATTGGCTGAGCAACCACAAGGACAAATTTAATCTGCAGAATTTTACACATACTTAGAGTTCTTACAAAGTTCAAACCACAGTCCTTCTGTTGCATCCTACAGCCAGGAAGCATTTAGAAATTCTGACTGTCAGTTGTTGGAAGTCATCAGAAAGATCATTTGTCATCATCACACGATAATCTTCTTTTAAGTTACTCCAAAGTAAATGCCCTCTTTACACGATTCTGTACCAAGACTCATTCCCCTAAAGCAAAGACATTTACAAATAACAGGTGTCTTCTGCATCTCCTGAGCTGTCAACAGAAACATCCAAGAGAAAGCCTGCACCATTGCTCATGTTGTTCCTCCAGAAAGTCAAAGCATTGATCAATGCCACAAAACCAGTAACTTTACATACTGCCCAAGACTATTGCATTCAAGGAAGATTCTTTATGTATCAAATGGGACCAAACTGGAGCAGAATTAGGTCCCAAATCTGAGGAGAGATAGAGGACAAAATTACCTTTAGAGTTTTCCCACCCCTCTGCTCTTTTCCTCTTCCTTTTGAGTTTTCTTTTTTCAATACTTCAGTCAGAAGGTCTATATAAAGTGTCTAAGAAAGATTTCAATGAGCATGGGGAGGTAATGCACAAGCATTAGGTATGTACAAGATATTAAGGAATACAAACTGATCTGGGAAACTCTACTCAGTATGACTTCACTGAAAATATTAGGTAGTACTTATCTTACAGGAATTCAAGGACTTCCCTAATAAACCTCTGAATTGTTGGGGCTTTTTTTCTAGAAATTGGACAGCAGTATCCAGAAAATAAGTAATATTTTCCAATAGGATGAAAATGAGAGTTCTTTAATTTCTTTTAATTTTCTACTTGATGCCACCTTAAGCACAACTGTAATTTTCTCTTCAGTTGTCTCCAAGCTCAGGCTTATCAGCTTCACACCACAGCTATTCTCTTTTCTTGAGAAACAACCACCAGAGCCAACACATCCAGGAACTAAATGTCAGCTGGTTAACAGGTAATACCTAAAGCAGGAACAATTCCTTTGCTGCATGAAATATTTGCAGAATGACTGCCAATAGGAACTACAGCTCCAAAGACACCAGGTTCTCCAGAGCTGACAGTCTACTGTCAGCACCAAAGCTGAGTTAAATATTTGCAGTGCTACATGAGTAAAACTAAAGTTATTCAAACAATATGAATCACACTGGTGAAACAAAAGTAGGGATTAGAGAGTCTTTCTTACAGGAGATGAGGAAAGGAGGGAGCAGGGAAGGAATGGTATTTCAGGCCTTTTTAAAACTCTCACAAGTGTGCAACTGCTATCTGGAAGACAAGCTATGACTACAATTTTAACTGTAGCATAAAGCTTCAGAAGAGGAGACCTAAGTGATGTCTGTCTGGTTTTCTCCATTCTAGGGTCAAAGGCTCTCCACAGAAAGATAACCAAGAACTGAGGGGAGGAAAAAAAGAATGAAATACTTTTAATGATTTATTTTGCTTGTGAAAGCTGTATATCAGAAGACCCTTCTCACTTGAAGAATTTACTTTCTATTCCTTGTAAAAAGGCAATTCAGCACAATTGAAGCAATTCTGATATTTTTAAGCTATTAATATTTTTTCTTTCTAATCAGTGCTATCTCCAAAAGTAAAAAAGAAAAAAATGCTAAAAAGGGAAGGTCTCCAAAAACCTGAAATTCCACTAATTACATTTATTGTTTACTTAAATTATTGCTGTTGGGAGGGAAAGCAGAGAAGGGAAGTCTTCAGTTATCACCAAAGCACTTCCTGAAAAAAAGCCCTCTCTCTTCAAAAGACATTGGCATTTTCATTACAATGAGCTTTAGCACTTGTCCCACTGCCATATGTAACAGCACCTGAAAACCATGGCTGCCCAACCACTCTGCTTCTGATTCCACTCCCAGTATCTGGTGTGGGATCAGGGGTTCCAGGAGTCTGACCCTGCAGCTGAAGGACCAAACGTGAAAGACTTCAGGAGAGCGTGTCAGGCAGCTCTCAGCTCCCACAGCTGTGGCTGAAATAAAACTGTCCTACCCCTCCATCACCTACCATGAGCTCCTATCACACTGCAACAGCCCTGCTCTCTGCCTGACAAAGTTCCAATGCACGTCAGATCCCACACTGAGCAATCAGACTGTGGCAGCAGTGCATTTGCACACATTTTCACTATCATCTAGTATGAATTAATAGCCATAAAACTTCTGTTGCAACAATTAATTATTCTCCCCGAAGCACTGCAATTTCAAGGTATCCCAATCAACACATAATAACTTTCCATTCCTCATCTTCTATACACACAACTGCCAAGGCTTTCATTTCCCTCAAGAAGGAATCATCAAGCTGTATGACTCATTCTGGGTATATATAAATATACATCTAATTATAACAAGATTTTAGCCTGACCTGTCCCTTAGAAATTCAGATGAACCTGTTTAACTGAGTTCAACAAACAATTCAAGATCTGCAAGAAGGTATTTAGTGCTTTTTACATGCTAGACTTTATGCTGCTACGTTATCTGCTTCAGTATAATAGCACAGGCCTATAAAGCCCACAACACACAAATAAATTTGTTTGCTTCCCATCTAAAATGGATGTTTGCTCATGCAGCCATTCCATGGTAGATGTGTATGGGATAAAATCATACACAACTGCTGTTGAGCCATGGCTGCTCCCCACTGGCTCAGGCTCCTCATCCCCTGAGCACACACTGTCTGCTCGCCAGGCCTCTGAATGCTCAGCAGCATCCCATGCTGACACCAGAGACTCTATTACTATGCAAGTTTCTCCAAGACTTACAATACTGCCCTGGCCAGAAAATGGAAGTGAACAGACTTGTCAGATTAGGAAAGTGTCTGGAAAATAGAGAGAGGCCTGAGGGAAAGGCCAAAATAAGTTTGGAGAGGCATGTGAGTACAGCAGGAAGCACTGCAGATTCCTGTAGCTAAAGAAACAAACCAGCAGCTTCAGATTAGAGCTGGATGCTGAGAAGGGAATACCCAGTTTCTGGTTTTAGAGAAGACAAGCATGGCAAATCCATGCTCATAAAGTGAGGCAGTCTAATGCCTACCAGCTCCTCTGGGTGATACATCCATTAAAGCATTTACTTTGCTTTCCTTCAGTGTTTCTTAACTTAATGCTTGCAAAGAATAGAGGTCCTTGGCAGCCTAAACTGTTCTGTCAATCTAAGGATATTGAATTACTTCAGAAGAGGCATATGCCATAGCTTCTGGCTTGAAAACTTAAAAAACTGGATTATCATAACTGATAAGACTGTGGATTCAGAACAAGGCCAAAGTCCTAGTGCAGTCTATAATTAAACCATTCCATTCTTATTTTGAAAAAAACAAACCAAAACAAACAGAAACTACCTCTTGCTCAAGAGTTTTAAAAACAAAAGCCACTTGAGAGAGGAAAATTAAATCAACACAAAATGCTGCCAAAAGGGAAAATCCCAAGGCATACATAGGATCAACACCTTCCTCAAGCAAAAAACCGGCTCTGCATGATCCTCTCCTGTGTTTAAGCCTCCTGTGTCTGTAAACATGGAAGAAAAATCTGCAATGCTTCAAACTCTGCCTTTCAATAACAAAGTGCTGCATATTCCTAATGTAGCCCCTTAACAGGCTTACAGAATCCTCAAGGCTCTCCTAACACCATTTGAGGTTGCTCTGCCTGTTAATAGCACAAGTTGTCTCAATCCAGTCACCAAACATTTGGCACAAGTTCTCAACTTCTTCTGTTATGGAAACATATACATATATAAAATAAACATGATTTCCCATCATGCTGCCCTCAGACATAAGCTCTAAGTGATGCTGTGTCCTTCTTACATAGACATATCAACTGTACTCTCAAAACACGGGAGGGGATAATTAAAGTCATTACAGAACAGGTCCAGCACAGGCAAGTCCGAGAGAATTCTCCCCACAGTGACTCAGACCCCTATTGACCAATGGGCCTCTGAATCAACAGCTTCATCTCCAAAGAAGTGAAACCCTGGCAGAAGTTCTGAGCACTCATAGTGCCAGGCTGGTGTCAATTATCCTGAGCACTGGAAGCAAGGAGACCACCTTTGTGGACCACAAGCTGAAAAAAGCCATGAGACAGTGGCTAATTTGTTTACCCTCCTGGGTTATATTTGAACTGGTGATTCAGCCTGTCTTACTAATAACTCCTTCAGCTCGTCATTTCAGCCACCTTCTCCAACCTCCAGAAGTCTTCAGAATTCAACTATTACTCTACACACACTGCAAGATGAAAAATGCTACTACTGTTGCTAGAAAAGACAATTCCACCATTTGGAACATACACCGTTTTTAACTTTTAAAAGCTCTCTAAAATCAAAGCATAGCTATGTTACTGGGGAAAATTGTGTGTGGATTCCCTACAACACCAATTTCTGTCATGGATTTTTCTGTTGAAGGCATTAAATGGTTGCCTTTGTCCACAGAAGAAAAGCAGCGATGACTAATTATACTTTTATAATATGTCACTAAAGCTACTCTGTTTCTCAAAATGCTGCAGCAAACTTCTTTCCTTTTTGGTCTCAAGATGCTTCAGGAATCTCTTCTGTTATGTTGAATTATAACTATAAAAAGTTATTCTTTGAAGTCTTTCTTAGATTTATTTGCTTGCCAAGAACTCAAAAATAGCTGAACAAAGCAGCAGCTACAAAGTTAGCTCACTATGAGGAAGCATCTGTGCTGTTTTCATTTTCTTAGCTTTTTGGGTGGGGAGGGTTATTTAAATGGCAAGCAACTGCTGTGAAGGAAGGGGAAAAAAACAACCAAACAAAAAACCCACATTGAGCAAATCTTCCAAATTTTAGTACAATAAAGCATTATAAAGCTCCACCTCTTTTATGATAATGTTTAGTGAGTGGAATGGCCCAAAACTTTTCTGGTTTTAACTGACCAGATATCCAAAAGAAATCAGCAATAATGTTAGCAAACCCTGCCTGAATAACTTGATCAGCCATCTTAGAAATGTTTCCTCTACTGAGCACAGGGACAGGAAAAAAAAAAAAAACAACAAAAACCAGCAAGAATAAATCAAACTGTCTCTCTCATGGCAAAGTGCTCACACACATGCTGTATCTTGAAATTTCTGGAAGTGTCTTTACCTTTGCTCCACTAGAAATATAGACACTGAACCAGAGTGCATCACTCCAATAGCAGCTCAAATGAGAACTGCAAAATTGTCACCCCAGAAGGTGAAGAAATTCACTGCCCACAAATGTGCATCTTTGCCTCAGAGTTGCATCTGTAAGTTACAGAAAGTGATGGTGACACATATCCTGCTAATTGGCATAGTCTCCTCATTTTACAGCAGTTCTTAGCAAGCACACCATACCAAGAACCTGCTTAAATTGCTAATTAATAACAGACTTGTCTTTGGGAGGGTGGGAAAGGGTTACTCTTTTAATTGATCAGTTCCTACAAAACAGAAGTAAATAAGAAACATTAACTTTACAAACCATGAGTTTCCTTTCAGTCTGTACCCAAACTAATACAACAGGCAAAAGCATTTTAGTGATTTTTGACTCAAAACAGGCAATACTATTCCTAACAAGAGAATACTCTCCTCTTGTTTTTCCTGAGCAGTTTACAAGGGGATTAAACAAACTACCCAATAAAGCTGGGTGGGAACTCATATGAATGGAAACTTCAGCTTCATATGTGATACACAGATCTTGGCCAGGGTACCTGGGCAATGGAATAATTTCTTTTTATGGGACCCAGATTAAGCTGTAATATGAAAGTGGTAGGGACTGAATACAATAACATGTCCCAGCTCAAACATTATTGATTCACTTGTGAAATGCTCAGCTGGAGTATAAGACTTAAATACAATGCAATGTCACTGAAACAAACAATATTTAGTGGCAGCTCAAAGGTAACACACATCTCTCATTTAGAACATTATCAGTGAAGTTTTATGTTCTGTGATTTTTTTTTTCACCCCAATAGGTGCTTCTGAGGAAAAAAGACATACAAGGGCTGTGAGCAGAGTTCTGAGGACTGATTCTGCAGTCTTCCCTTAACATAGCAAATAGTGAGTGATTAACTCACCAGTCACCATAAAAGAAACTTCACTCAAGGTGAATGGCAACTGCAGAATCTGCCCAGAGAACTGAATATTTCATATTCAGTATGTAGATTATGAAATAGTCTTACCTCAGTAAGAGCGTGCAGCTGTCCTTTATGCACACAGACACCCATAAACCTACAAGAAACAAGAAAAGAAAAGTGGTTTGGGCATTTTTCCCCCCCTCTTTTTTGTTCTTTAAAGAAACTAATATAGGATACACCAAAAAAGGAGGAAAGAAAAAAATTCAGCCTCACAGACACTGCATACCTCACCACTGATTATTTAAACATCTCAGCACAAAACAAAATCATGTATCTACATTACAATATAATTTGAATTAGCAGTTCCAAGAGAGTGCAGGAGACAGCTCAACCTCAAAATGGAAAGTTACTAATTTGACTATAAGCAAAGGCCAGCATATAATGATTTATGTAGAACAGAACAGTCTCAGAGTCCTATTTTAAGGAAGCTTAAGCCAAGTAATCCACTGTTGGTCTGCATAAACAGAAAATTACTTCCTTTTGCATTTTGCTGTTTAAGCATAAAGATGTTTCTTCCTACCCCATTCTTAACCAATCAGGAATATGAGGGCACATATGCAATGTATACTTCCCCTCCCCAAACTCCTCTTTGCAACACTTGGATAGAAGCAAGTTCCAATAGTATCCAGTATACACACATTCCACAAGTGTTACCTACACTGCACAATTTTCAGACTTCTGCTGTTAATAGTAATGATTGCCACCCTTGGTTTGTCTGGAAAGCAACAGAATTTGCATAAACAACTGAAAACTCATTTTTACCACCTTACAGGCCGAACTTAAAAGTGACACAATGCAAATTAATACTACTAATAAACATCTCCCATGAGAAAGTTCAGTAAAGCTGAAATTTTAAACACTTTGGAGCCTTCTTTGCATAGTTCAAGTGTTCTTTGTAGATTAACTAATTCTCAGGTTTAGCATTTAGATTTTGCTCTCAGCGAGCAGAGACAGACTGTCTGACATTTCCATAATGTTCAGAAATTTTCATTTTGCAAGTAAGAGGTAGACATGTATGATCTCATTAAATGTGACAGGAATCTTGTGGACAACAATTCAAAGTAAAAGGACCTTTTATATCCTGAAACACTTCTGAATTTAGAAACAAAATTATGCAAGATATGTAGTGCTAGTTCAGCTAAGCTGCTTTTGAAGAAATGAATGATCCTCACTGTTCTCTTCTCTAACAGCTGACTGGTAAATTACAGGCAGCCAAAGAAAAATAATATAGGTAAGGTTCTTTGCATAAGCTGAGCTGTGGAAATCTCTTTTTATAACCAAAGAAGCAGCAAGACTTGTACTAGAACTTCTACTCCTGCTCTCACCTCAAACACTCAAACAATATTCCCTGAAAATGGGAATTTTAATTTGAGGGACACTAAAAATCCAATTTCTCTTCTTTGACGTAGAATCTTAGGGCATGATCAGGTCCTCAGGGGAAAGGAAAGAAGCTCCTTTTAGATATGCCATCTACTCAAAACATTGCTCCTTCTGAGTTTCACTTCATACAGCAATGAACATATGAGCAATTTTGTATAGAAAATGACAAATTAAGCTTCCTGAGATGAAGAAACCAAGACTTCTACAGAGCAGGAATCTATTTCTTATGTATTCTGAAAGTCTCCAGAGCTATCAGGCATGGTGTTAGTGGCTTTAATCACAAGCAAAAATGGAAAGCACACCAATCCAATATATTAATTCCTCTATAAGACAACTTTCAAAGTATTTTCTCTATTAATTACACAAAGTTAACCTTCTATGGAAATATTTTCATTTAAAAAACCCCGAGATTAAATAATTAAAAATAATGTTTTCATCTATAGATCAACTCTCCCTTCGTAAAGGTGTATCACACTACTTACAAATTAAGAGTTCTTTGTATTTGACTTAATTCCAAAATACAAATACATTTGAGATTTTCTTGAAATGTTGGGAAAATTTAATTTCTTGTCTCATCTTTACCAAACAGGAAAAACATCACTGTCACTTAAAGACTGGTAGAACCTAAGGTTTTCTGTCAACCTGTTTTGGTCAAGGAAAGTCTCAATGGAAACATGTTCATTATCTTTGTGAACCTATGCTTAAGGCAGCAAAGACACATTGAATCAAGTTACCAAGAATAAGAGTTTAAAAATTCTCAAATGCTTAGGATTTCCACTAAGAATCAAAAACCAAAAAGCAAAGCTCTGTATCATGATCTCATGGAAAAAAAAAGCTGGACATAAAGATACATTTATAAACCCCACATATTTAGAAACTATTACCCTGGAAAAGAGAAACCAAATACACTGATAAAGACAGAATTAATGAGTTTACAAGCAACATATTGAAGCCATTTAAACTTTGTGTGAATGAATCTCAGTTTTCAGGCTCTGGAAAATAGATTGATAGAACAGACCTCTAGCAATCCAAATTCCTGGAAAACTTCTGCTTAGCTGTTTTATCAAGCAATAATGAGCCACTCGGTGAAGCCAAGAACTGCTACAAAACATAGTTGGAAAGGATTTTTCACTAAAAGATAATACACCCAGCTGCTACTGGGAAATACAATTACCAAGCAAGATTTAACATGGTTTCAATTTCTGAGATTGCCCAGATGCAATTCCAAGTTGTGTGGATAGGAAGCTGACATGCTGGTCCAGCACAGCTGAGATTATTCCTGTTGGCTAGACACACTGTCTCCTGAGCCAAAATGTGCTTGTAGGTGAACTCCAGCAGAATGTCTTGTCAGCCAAAGGTTACACTTCCTATAAGCATTTCTAGCTGGAAGGAGCTCCAATAAGCCAATCATCCACAAAACAGGAGACCATTTGCAGATTTAAGGAAGTTTATTTTCAAGACAGTGTATCTGGCCTTATCAGCAAGCTGAAACACTTCCAAAATCTGGTTGGAAAAGTTTTCCTAGAAGCTGCAAATAGGATGATACTTGAGTCCACACAACTAAATACAGTGCAGCACACTTCCACTACCAAATGCTTTCTAACAAATGTCAGCAAGGTATACACGTTAAAAATCTAATTTCATAAACAATCTGGAAAGCCTGTCCTTCTAAACAAAACAAAGAGAAGTCTAGATATTTCTTAGTCCCTCACAGCAGTTACAAAACCTACTTTCAGTTCAGTCAGATGGCAAGGAAGAAAATCCTGGACAGAAAAGGGGAGACTAAATACTGTAGCCTCAGTCTGCAGTCTTTGCCTTAATTTATCAAGCAAAACTAATATCCAGATCACACAGCCTCTGTGAAGATCCAGACACTGAACACATGCTTCCAGTTAAAAGAACTTCACTGGGACACATTCCTGTTCTGTGGATAAACCTGGAGCAGCTACAGTTCAACAAAAGAAACTGATGTTCTCCAAAATTTACTGCTTGTAATGACAAAACTCAGCACTTTGATAGCATTAAACAAAAGAAACAAACCAAACACCAATGCAAAAGCCTCTAGCACAAGCTCAGTAACAGAGACAAAAGGCCAGAAGACACATGCTTATTTCATTGCACTGACTGTTGGAGAAGGAAGAGGGCAAATAAAAATTTTAAGTCTGCATTAAGGCCCTCCTTAATGGTTTAGGCATCATGCTAGATTAAAAATGTATTTTAAGTTTTCTACACTTGCATCTTGATTCTAGACAGAGGTAAGGCATTTAATCTAGCATTTCTGTAACATATTAGACACAACACATACAGCCTCTCTTCTGCTGCCTTGTACACTGTATTTCTAAAATACTCCTGTTTGATAACCACGTTACCCAAAGAGAAGCAAAAGCAATTTTCCTTCCTGTTAAAGCACTGCTCAGCACAGGACAAAGGATGTTAAAAGATGAAATCTATCCTTCTGGCTATTGTAACAAAGTCCATCACAAGCAATTTTACAAAAAGGAAGGTTTGAAAGGATAAAACTACACACATACAAAAAAAAAATCCCTGGTATTGTGTTCCCAGGGTGATAGATCTGTCTCAAAGGGGATGAAATAAAATTCTCCTTGAAAGGAGCTCATGGAATATGCACACAGTGTGCTTATTTGTGTGCCTGCTCACACAAGAAGGTGGATTTAATCAATGAGTCAATCTGCCTGCATGCTCACAGCCAAACACGCAGCAATACCTCCAAGTGCTCCCATGAGAACACTTAAGACATGAGCTAAGACTTTCTGTGTACAGAATGTTTTAAATTAAGTCCCCAAGGTACAGATCAAATAAAGAAATACTTTTTCATGCAAACAATAGTGATATTAAAGACTGAAATTCTACCCCAAAAATTGAAGATACACTAATTTAAGAGACAGCACAAGAGATGGCCAATCATTGGTAGCACACAACTTAATTTGTATGAGAAAAACACATCTGTAAGATATTACCAAAAAAAGCCCAAAAAAACTATCAGGTCTCTCAGGCTGTAGCCTGAAGGCTCCCAAGCCCAAGACACAAGGATAGAGATTTCTTGAATCCTTTCCAGACCTGTTTTCTTACTTTGATTTGGGTAAAACCTCATGACTACAGCAGCACATCAGCATTCAGAAAAGTAACAAAATAGTAAAAGACATCTATGAGCATACACCAGGCCTTTCATAACCATGGCACTTTATCTACCCCAACCCTTGAACAGCACTGCACTTTAAATAGGACACAAGCTAATAGGGAAGTGGAGAAATGCTCCAAACCCCTGTTTTCCCTAACCTCAGCAATTACAGTCTTGCCATGTATCAGCTAACCTGTATTAAAGTGGCTATAGTAAACATCACATGGTACAAACTCCAACCTCAGCTCACTTCTCCACACTCCCTCTCACCATCTGTCTGGGGGAAGATGTGATAAAACCAGCACATCCCACATCCAAGGCAGGAAGAAATGTAGATCAGAGGTAGAAAAGCATTTTAATTCTCCATGTTTCACTTGTATGCAGGAGTGAGATGGAGACAGGAGATGAGGTTGATGGTAGAAACAGAAGAAAACACTCCTTGAACACCATTCATCTGCTTCTGCCCTGTCCACTCCCTAAAATGTCCCCATCCTGGACCCTGGGGAAAAACCAGCAAATCAGAAAGATAAACAACTCTCATACATAGTTTGTTATAAACACCAGACAGTGACTGAACAGAAAGTTACTACATTGTAGTTAACACCTACTCTTGCCTCTACAATCACATCTGCTAGCTGAAATAGGAAACAGGAGGAAGGGAGACAACAAAAACCTCCCAAATCCCCTATTTTTTACCATCGTGCCTATGTAGCTGCAAGAGCTGGAGTCTTCTATTCAAAAATATCCTTAACAGACTGAAAAAGGAGCTCAATTTTTTGCCAAAATACATCCTCTAACAGAGGGCAGACTCTCATTTTCTTCATGGAAAATACATTAGAAACTTACATATACACATATATTTGACCACTGGAATCTTTATGATCCTGCCATGGGGACAGCAGACTTACTGGGGACTTGGTAAGTGAAAACTAAGCTCTTCACTTACATCTCTCTTCTAATCAAGATGGATCTATCTGGCTGGCCAAGAGCAGAATTTGAGTGCAGACATACTGAAATGAATGTGGAGATTTAAAGTCAGCCTTTCACTCCATTGCAAATAAAGCCTGTTGCTTTTAAAGCCTGAATACCCAGACCAGCATCTCACCAAGTAAAACTGAAACTCACCAAGAGAAACTGAAACCCCCTGACCCAATTCCATCTCCTCAAGACGTACAAAAGTGTCAGTAAGGTAAAAACACAGACACACCTCTAGGGAATCTCTGCTGAGCTAACAGTGGAAGGAAGTCAGCAACTACTGACAAACTCACACCCCAGAAGTGTGACCAGAGTCTGGATAAAAACCTCAAAAGGCATCTGTAACTTGAAAAGGAGGTGATATGGACAGCAAAGAAGCAAAAGCAGCTTCAAATAGTCAGCAGTATTTATCAGTCACATCAGTGCAATCAATAGCAAAAATACCAAAATCTTTGCAATAACATCTTGAAGTTAACTGTGGGCACATTGGAATTGACAGCTTGTAAAAAGTTGCTATATATTTTAGAGCATTGGCAAAGGGATGGGGTTTTTAATTATCCAAAGGATAATGATGATTCTGGGCTACCAAATGCACTATGAGGAAGAACCTCTTCTCCCTTCCATAACACTTAACCATATAAACTACAGAAGAGCCCTCAGACAAAAACACTGATTCAACAACAAATTTAAGGTATTACACATCAGGATGTTCAAAAGCACAACCACACTCCCAGCTTAAGCAAGGTTTTAGTGTACTAAAATAAATGCCTCGTTGCTGAATCTGACATTTGCTTTCTAAAACATTAATTTTCTATCCTACACATGTTGAAATGGTGTGAGAGCAGATTTTGGGGGCTGTAAAGTCAGTATTTACCCAGTTTCATAATTTTACAAGCCATTTGATAGCAGAGCAACTCACAGCCCCCACCTGCTTCAATTAACCACTGCACAATATGATCTCAACATTTCAGCCTAAGAAACCATTACTATCCAGACTGGCTAGCAACAGGAAGGAAAGAAACTTGTTTACAGTGGAAGTTAACAGTAGGTAGTCCCAGAACTCAGAGGAGATGAAGAAGCTCAGTGATATATTATGTAAAAATCAGAGGACACCTTCAAGGCATGTGGAGGAGATCCAGTGGCTAATCAATAGAGAAGTGAACTTGATGCTAGTGACAAAACACCTCACTCAGTAAGGCAGAAGAACTTCAAAGGGAAAAAATAAAGTGAAGAAAATATTTAACAGCAAACTGAGATAGCTCATAGCCCCTGGAAAAGTTATACATTAGAACTTCTTTGAAGAGGATGTTCCCTTTAAATACTAATACAAGCTTAAAAATTCCAAAAAAAATCCCAGAAAATGTTTCAGTGGGAACACATTGCTGTAGAACATTTTCCTAAAAACCTGTCAGCAGTACAACTCTAGCTGCTCTTATCTGACAGCACAATGTTGTCAAACAAGCAACACAACCTCCCATCACTTTAAGCATAAACTACTATTAATTATTATGTGTTCCTAAAGTGGGAAACAGGTTGTTTCACAAGACTAGTAGAAGCACCAATGGTTTACACATTTATGAAACCTAAATAGAGAAGAGGCTTGCATGTGTGTGTTTATAAACAGACACATAGGCAGGTAACATTTAAGAGGGACAAAATCTTCCCAGACATAAAGAAATTGGAAACACTGCAGTAAAATTTAAACAAAAACTTGAATGACACATCATTAACACACAAAACCATCAAGTTCTCCTACACAGAAAAGTAGTAGTTTTTTCAGTGTATTATAATTCAATTAAAAAACCAACTAAAACTAAATACTGTTTTCTTGTTTGCATTTCCTATAGGAATAACTCTGCTCCCTGCAGTAAAGGGACTTACCTAGCAGATAAGAAAAAGACTTTTTTACCAGAGAGCCTACATTTTTTGAAGGAGCCTCAAATCAAGCAGCTCATACACCAAATGCAGTTTAGTCTTCTAAACAAACTGTGCAAAGAGAGAGCATTTCTATTTAAGTAATTTATTTCTGATCTATTCACTCATAACTGTTTACTTGAGCACAAAAAGTAAAAGATTTCTCTGTCAATCCTGGGTAATAACTGGAAGAACAAATGAAATTCCTTTTCTGTTTCATACATAAATCAATACATTGTTGTTCTTCCTTCAGGACCATCTGTGTAACACTGCTGACTTCAAATTATTCATAGGCTCTAAGGCCAGAGGGGACCAGTACATCACAAATATGATCTCTTTTACTTCAAAAGACACCTAAATTTCAGCAATTACTCAGGACTGAGCACAGTAATTTTTGTTCTCAGCAACACCTCTAATTCCATTCAAGAGGGGGCAGGGTTGTATTTAGGTACAACTGAATGCTTTTGGCCTGTCAATACATCCCTTTCCTACTTTCCCTCATCCCAATTCAAATTAAATTCTTGATTTTGAACAGAGCTGTAGAGCTAGATTTCTTAAATAAGATTTAGAAGCACACAAAGCTGATAAAGAAACTGATGAAGTGTACTGATTCTGACAATGCCAATCTTACTTTTGAAAGTTACTCTTTCCACAAACCTTACTAAAAAAGCAGCTTTATCAGCCCCCAGGGTCATACGCTGCTTATCATAGGATTTAGAAAAAAAGAAAATGAAGGAAAAGATGTGGGGAATATATAAGACACAATTAATGATCCTGAAATCTAAATAACCAGATAGATGATATAATTTAAATTTAAATTTAAAAAACAACAACAACAACAACAACCACCAAACAGAAGGAGGAATGGAAGGAATTGCTTGGAGATGCACCTCACCTTGGAGCAGAGAAAACAGACTAGGAATTGTATTTAGGGATAGATTACAATAATATTTGAATAAATATATTACGATAAAACCAATGCTGTTTATTATGAGTAAGAATTCTTTAAGTTCACAGGTTTTTGAGGTTTTAAGAAAAAGAATAATAGAAAACACATATGAATTAATGGAATAGTCCTTACAGATACCTCAAATGCTTCTGACACATGTCCTCATAAATACTGAAGAAAACACACAGAGTAATATTGTTACAAATCAAGAGATGAAGACTGAGATAGGATTTCAAGGATCAGAAAAATTCATTCTAAAGGATTTTGGGAATCAGCATTATGTCCACACTGTGAAAGAATGGCAAAGAAAAGGAAATTAAGTAACAGTTCACAGTGTCTCCAAAACTTTTCAAAAAGAGCTGAGATCAGAAATGGATCCCAGGTGTGCAACAGCAGCTTAGGAGAACTGATCATTTAATGCACTGTCATCACATGTTTAAATTTCATAATGCTATAGCTTCAGCCAATTATGTTAATTGCTTGTCACATCACCATAGAAGAGAACCCAAGACTAAAATGGGTCAAGAAATAACAAGATACACATTGGAACATTTTGGATTTGCACGTAGTAATTTAATGCAAAGCAAGAACTACCCTTTTCCTTCCAGAAGCATATAAATTAGATTAGTTCAACTCTAGCTCCTTCAGTCCTTCTTATCCCATTTTGCAATACTGCAGTAAGAAAATCCTAAACACTAGGAAGCAGACCTAAGAATAAGAAACAGCTATGGCATTTTGCATTGTTTAATTTTAAGATTAGCAACCATAAGTTACTTGAATAGTGTTAAATTTGTAATGACTTAAATTCACAAAAAGAAGCTAAATTTCACCCTTCATATCACTTAATTGATTCATCAGAAATTTAAAATGTGAGCATTTGTTTTTCTCTGACATAAGTTACTCATTACTGGCAAACTCCAGATACCAAAATCATGTCCGTGTTTGAGTTTTTTTCCTCTTAATTCTTTTCTTCTTCTACCCATTC
The DNA here is from genome assembly GCA_024734555.1 of Trochalopteron elliotii. Classification (NCBI taxonomy): domain Eukaryota; kingdom Metazoa; phylum Chordata; class Aves; order Passeriformes; family Leiothrichidae; genus Trochalopteron; species Trochalopteron elliotii. The sequence goes on from JANPWX010000399.1 coordinate 363,945, forward strand.
ATCTATTAAATTAGCAACTGATCCTAACACATTCACAACACATAAACCTACAACAAAAAAAACTAAATAAAAATTGGAAAGAGGAGAGAGCCCTACTAAAGACAACCTATCTCTATATGATTCAGAAGAACACTAGTGTACCTTAAGATGTTCGGATGTGAGAGTCTATTCATAAGTTGAACCTCTTTCAGCATGTTTGCTCTGTTGCTGTTCAGTGTGTTCATCTTCAAAGCCATTACCTGGTCTGAAGTTCTGTGCCTTACCTATTGGATAGAAGCAAAAAATGGTAAGGATATGAAATTAAGGACTGAAGAACCAGTATTGTTGTAGTGCAGTGTAGAGATCCTTCATGACAAAAGTGATCCATACACCAATTTCTGCAGTCTTTATCACAGGGATGACTCTCTATAAGCATATTATACAAATGTGAAATGGCATTTTGCTCTTTTCTTGCAACTCACGATGACAGAAAGCTTGAGAAGTTGAAAAAACCCAACTATTAGCTTTTAAGTACAAGTGAAGGAAGCCACCGTTTGTCCACAGAGAGAAAGTTTCCCACTCCAAGACCTACAAAACTTATCTTTATTCCACCCATATCCTTTCTTTCCCCCAGCAGTGGTTGCTGTCATTGTTCACAGAATGTGTTATACAAGGACCTGTTGCTTACATCTACAGGGCAGATTTTGGAGGTACTCAGTGTTTACTTCTGAAAAATAGACTATGATGCAGCTTCCATATCCCAGGGACTGAAAGCATTCCTGCCAATCCCTGCTGCAAAGCAGAGAGGTTCCTGCACAGGGCATCACCTCACCCAGGGTGTCAGTAGTGGCCCTAGAGCATCCGAAGGAAAAAAAGAGAAAGATTTCTCCAGCAACTCCACAGCACCAGCACCTCATTCAGCATGACTTTCCCTGGTCAGAAATGCAGGACTGTGGACATTTTTAACTTGGTACTCAAACTAGTCCATCTGTCAAGTGTTATGTAGATGTGTGACACCATTAGAAAGGAGCCATCACAATACTGTAAGGCTTGCCAATCCTTTGAATTTCCTTGCAGTTGGGCATTCCCACACACATACTGGTAATATTCACAGAAATTATGTTCCCATTTTCTTCCTACATCAGTACCTGCAGCTCATAAATAGAAAACATGTATTCCCCAAAACACTGCATTACCCCCACGGCAAATTTTTCATGTTTATGGAGATTAGCTTAGGAAGGTCTGTGTTCCAGGAATTTAAGACTCATCAGCTTTCTAATTTAAAACTGAAATCAACATTACGACGTAGGTACATACAAACTACCTATATTTTAAACAACAGCAGCCTGTCAGCTTTTATTCCAGAGGACTGCTCATCTTTTCCAGTAAGAGGCTCCTTTAGCTGTGATATGAATTACAGAAAGAACAACTGAACCCGTGATAAGCAGATGCAAGAAGAAAATGGAGTATGGGTTTTGAAGGTAAGGCTCCCTGGTAGCAAGTGATACCTATTGTCAAGTTTTATTTGCACACCACTACCTGCAAGAACAAAGGGCATATTTCAGCTGAACATTCTCATCTAGACACAAAGCTCATGAATTCAGCACAGGGATGTGCAGGGAGGAAAGGGTGTCATGTTTCAGGTGTGTGTCTGGTTTAACACTTCTAAGTTGCCTCTTCCCGTCCTAGTTTCAAGTATAGGGTAGCACTGGAAACATCACACGTGAGCGTGTAAACAACATCGAGGTACTGAGTAGAAAAATAGTCCTGGATGCTTTTCCTCCTGCTTCCCCCCCAGCTTATGTATGAGTTCCTCAAATGCCTCACCTACAGTCCCCCAGTAATCCCAGGGCAGGAAGGATTGGGGAAAGGGGGTGGAGAGGGACACAGAAACCAGCACTGAGTAGAAACCAACAGCAAGTTCACCAGCATGGGACTCCTCCTTTCTGTGGTAATACTGGTTTTAAAATAAAACTGGTCATACTACAGCTTTAGTGCATTACAACAAGATAATCTACAATCATTCTCAATAGAACCTGTCCTGCCTGTTTGGCATGCTTATTGGTTTTAAGCAGGGTGATTGCAAGTTAAGTTGATGAGGTTTATTGTTACTTGCCAGGTTTCTTGTGTCAGTTGTGTACTTTCATTAATTTTTAATTTTACCCAGCCGATTTGAATGAACAAACTAAGTTGGACAGGTCAATGTCTACACAGAGACTTTTAAAACATATTTAATTATACCTTAGTTTTATTAGGAGTAATGCCTTGGGTGAGGGGAAAAAATTAAAATGTATTCATAGACTTAGAAAACTTCAACAATGTAAATTTAAATAAAGTAAAAAGGATTATACTTTGAACCTATACATAGCAGCAGCTAAATCAACACACTTCCTCTGAGATGAAGGTTAGGAATCTTGGGTGTTGTGCTGGAGTAATTTAGGATTTTCAGGGAACAGGAAATTATCTGAAGTAATTTAATTCCTACAGTCAGAGACACTTCTCAACAGAGCTTCCTCAGAAATGAGCCTTCCATCAACACAGAAGCTTCAACGTCTGCCAAAAGGGAATGAATACAGGTAGAAAGTGATCAGGAACTCAGATGGAATGTGGCCTTAAACAGTATTTGCCTTCTCATTAACTCTGCCATTTACCTCTTAATTTCTTGCCCATTTCTATAATTCACGCAGTTTCACACCAAAATTTCCTGCTCTTTTGCCTCAGCTCTGAGGTAAAAGTAAAATTTATCATAGGATCTTTCTCCTTGTTCAGACTGCTTTTCTTAAGCTAAGGAAACCTCAGAAAAGAAGGTGGGTAACTTCTTGGGTCACTGTGTCCTGCATGTTTCCTGGATATTCAGGTCTGATACACAACAAGAAGTGGTCAACAATTGCTTCTCAAAGGTCTGACTGTCCACAGCACTAATTGCTCATCCAGAGAAAACTGAGCTACTTATGCAAAGAAAAGTTTTTATCACTCTGTTTTAGGCTATCCTGAAGTCTTCCCAGTCTTGACAGACTGAACAACGTTCAGTGGTAAGGTCGGTAGGCTTTTCTTTTGTTTGTTTTATAAAATCACTTTTCCCATGCTTGGAAATTTCTCGAGTTTCTTACACATAGAGCAGCACATTCTGTCCAACTACCTGGTCTCTAAATAGTAGCCAACACTGCACTATGCTTTGTTTCACTTAAAGGGACACAGTAAGGTGACACCAGCAATTTTATTTGAAGTTCTGTACATTGTTCTGATGTTGCATGTATTCCTGCAAGATCTGACAGAACAACAAAATTCCAAACCAAAGGAGAGATGAGGGAAAAAGAGACTCTCTCTCTCTCTCCCTACTTATCCTTTAAGCAAGGAGGAGGAAGCAGAACTGGAGGCGAGAGGGCATCTTTCTCAAGTGGACAATACTCAATTTTATGAATAATATCAAGTATCAGTTTATAAATTATGGAGCACAATGCTAATCACTTGGAATATACTTAAGACTAATTATGTTCTCTCCTCTGAAGCACAACTGGCAAACAGCATTTCCATGGCAAGAACAAATTGACAACAAGGAACTGACAGGTTCTGTCTTTAAGGTCTCAGTCAAATTCTGAACCATCAACATGGAAGTCACTGCCAGCTCTGCCCTCCGTGTCTGCTTATCCATCAATCATACCCTAGACAAAATCTGTGTCTAACCTGGCATGCCTTGCCAAAGCCCTGCAAAACCATTTTAAATCCTTCTCCTTTCAGGCCACCTCTGCGCCACAAAAACATGGAAGTGATGTTTCAACCACCTGACTCCAGAAGGAAAACAAGTAAATATTTTGGCAATACTGCTGAGCCAATTTAACATTTGTTTACCAGGCAGTTTGCCTCAGGCACATGCCTGTATACTCAACATAAACAGGGATTCGCTCATTCAGTTCAAACCTCTCACTGATGCAACTTGCAGATTGCTGTGAAGCTTTTAAAGTTGCTGACATTATTATTAATTAGGGCCCCTTGCATATCAGACCAAATAACCTTTCAGCAATGTCTGGATCACGGTGCCTCTGCTCAGAAACATTCTGACAATCCTACAGCTGCTTGCACACGCTTCCAGCCTCTCAGTCTGCTTACCTGTGTGTGACTCCATCTCCAAGGTCACAGTAACCAGATATTGCCTCCCTGTTTTATTGCTGACAGGCAGTTAAACTGTCCCTTTGCTCTCTGATTCTCCCAGGACCAAAGTACTCTGGACTTTGACCTGGCTATGGTTACCAGCGTGGTTCTGCTCACATCAGATCATGTTCTGATCCTTACCCCTTTCTCCAGAAGAAAGTGGGATGTAGAGGAAATCATGGATACAGGTAAAGAAATAGTGATGCATTTAAAGGTAATCTCATAATAGTGACTGCACAGTCACATTCCAGAGAAGTAGTTACTACATAAAGTTCATAAGGAATATCATGCAAAAATTGGTGAGTTTAATGTTCCGCTCGCTGCTTAGCTGTAAAGTTCTTTATTGTTAAAAAATTAAATATAGTTATATTATTATGCATTACATCATTAATGTCTGTCATGGTTCTCTGAAAATCCAAACATTTATATTACTTCCACTTTCTGCTGGACTGAAGGGGAGGTATTTTTAAGGAATAGCTGAAATCTAGCCTGATTTCATCTTTCACAAGGCTTTTTTGATCTGTATTGACTGTACCTTTCCAGGTGGCCCTGGAATAAACATCTGAAGAACATTTCCTAATACTGATATTGTAAATCTGCCAATAGAGCTTTCAGCTGTGCTCCTAGTTTTTCATTGCATTTTCATTATTTTCCAAATCATCATTATATAGCTGGAAGTATTTTGTCACAGTTCTCTTCCAAAACTTCATTTAACTGGTTTCCAGTTTTTCCTTACCTTCCCCTCTTCTGGCATCCAGCCTCACTGCTTAAATACATTTACAGATCTTTACTTACACAGCCTACTCCATAAAATCATGTTGCTGCTCTAGAACACACCCCAATTTTTTGGTCGTTCTTTTACACACCTTGGTTTTCATCTGGCCATTTCACCTTCACCTTTGCTGCCATGTATCCAAAGCACCATTTTAAAAGCAGTCCCCTCTGCTCCAAATATTTTACCTTCCCTGAGTTTGCTTCTGTGCCTTAATTTGATTTACAAGTATTTTCTCTTTGATGAAAAGAGATGAAGACGTTCCCTTAGCTACCATTCTAGGCCATTTGCACTAAATGTGTTACACAGTTTAATTTTGATTGACTGAGTTAACAATAAAACTTGTGAGCCACGTGAAATGATAGAAGTACTCACTGTTAAGGAGAAAAGGTTTCATCATACAAGTGCCTACTAAATGATAGGAAAAAAAGTCTTTCACAGGGAAGCTGATCAGCAATTTGGCTCTGATACAAAACTTCTCTCAAAACCAGACTACCTCCTTGCTGTCACAGCAGAAGAAATCTTAAAAAAAATAGGCTCAGCTGTATTTTATCCAAGTCTCACAGTCAAGCTACCAAGTCATCACACTTACAGGGACATATACTCATGCCTCGAGGACAAATGTGTTAGAAGAATGCCTTAACTCTATGGTTGATTGAAAAATGCTCCCTTCAGCAAAGAAGATAAACCTGTTCTTCAGCTCAGTTCACAGTGCTTATAAGTCTGTAATCTAAAATGCTTTTCTTAACATTAAAAGGTACCCACTATCAGACACACATATTCATAGCCTATATCAAATCAAAATTTTCATATCACTAGGAAGTTTTGCAATGACAAACAGGAGCTGAAAGAAATACACCAGTCCAGATAATGCTAAGCTGCTGTGTTGATGCCAGAGAGTCAGATGGGTTGTGGCTGTTTTCAGAGCAGTAATACAAAATGTCACTATACTACAACTTCTTGCAGCAAGAGAGAGACCTGCCAAATGTAACAAAACTTTGCCAAACAAAACTAGTCAGCATGTGTTACAAGAGCTTTAGCCCAGGTTCAGAAGATCTACAGAAACTAGCAAAAAATAAACCCTGAAACCTTTCAAAAGCCTGGCAGTAATTGTGATTCTACTAATTTCTAATACTAAAAAGACTTGAGAGAAATACACAGAAAAGGCTGGAGACTTTACCATTTTCCCTTTAGTACAAAAGCTCAGTACTAGTCAAACAAAGGTCCTAATTTGATAACTTCAGTAACTTATAGCACCACCAATTCAGCAAAGAAATAAGTTCAATTACTAGAGAATATTCCACACTTACAGTCAAACAAATTCTCTAATTTTTTTTCCAAACAAAAGTGAACTTCTAATTAGTAAGACAGCAGTACCATTGATACTTTGTAAATCCACTTGTGTGCCAAAAAACCCTCAATTTTTCTTTTGTATTTTGTTTTTCTTCATTGCCTACTGTAATGTAGAACCAGGGCCCAAAATAGAGCACCCTTTTATTTTAAACAAACCATTTATTGATAGGAATCTGTGCACATATCTCTGCCATTAACTTGATCTCAATCAAGCCATAAAGGCTAAAAAGAGACTACAGTCTTATTTTGAGAGAAAGCACAAATTCATCAGAGGACTATTGTTCCACAGTTTGAGATGAGAAATAAACAGGCACAGCCCAGGGTGGGGAAGTTGACTGGTTTTGTAGCCAGTTCAGCAGAATGTAACCATATAAACTTTCCTCTGCAATCCAGGACATGGAACACAGACACAGGGTGAGCACTGTTTTACCACAACCTCAGCAAATAGCTCAGCAATGTACTTTATACCTGAGTAATATCATAGTCAGGAAAGAAAAAAATAATGAGTTTGAAGTTCATAACTGAGAGCTTATTCCCAATTTTCAGTGTTAGCTATCCTCAGCTCACCAAGCAGCCCTGAGCATGCTGCTTCCTTTCTTTTGTTACCCCTCTAACTGTCCTATAATATTGATCTGATACTATCTACCTGCCAGAAAACTGAAAGATTGACATCTGCAAACGACTGCTGTAACATCCAAAGATAATACATATTCAGATACTGTATCTGTGTTCCTATTTTCCCATTTAATTTTTACTACTTATGGTTAAATATTTCCCATGTTACTGTGGGTTTACCTTGAATCAATGATAATGATGCTTACATAATCTGCAGATGCTTTTGAAGAAAGACAATACTTTGAACTGAGTTTGACACAGAAATTTTATCTTCTCACTTCTACAGTACATGAACAGTTTGGCACTGAGCACACAGTCCCCCCACTACATGAATAATCTCATCATTGGTATTCAAACACATTTGTGGGGTTTCTTTTCAAAACTGCATGGGAGCCTTGACAGAAAGGTCTGTTTGGAGCAGAAATAATTTCCTTAGATTTCCTTCATAAATCTTTCAAACAAACGTTGCCATGCATGAGTAAGGAAGTCTGTCTCACCTTTCAGAAGAGAGCCCACTGACATATAACTATTGCTATTATAATCACAGCACTTAGAACTTGACCACAACCACAAATAAAAAGAAAGCAGGGAGCAGGAAGAAGCCACATTTTACTTATTTGAAAATACTTCAGCTTTTATAAATTGATACAGTTAATAACTTTCAGGTTACAGCCCAAACCAAAAATTCTAAGTAATTTCTTGTTATTTAAGCCTTCATGAAACTGCTCTTCTTGAGAACTAGGTTCTTACACAAGTAACTAATCAAATATACCATGCAATTTCTTGTGTCTCATCATGGCCTGTAAACGCTAGGAAGCACAAGAATTGGATTTGCAGGACTTAACTGCAGGCAGCTCATGTGAACGTTACAAAGCAACAGCAGCGAGTCAGTGTTAGACACATTGTCAGCTCCGGATTAGTTAACAAAACAACGCTGTCTCGGTATCGATCACTCCAGTGGATGTTTCAGAGCTCTGTCCTCTCCTCCACCCCCAATGCCACCAGACCATGAGACAGAGGCCCCCGCCCTGCAGAGCTGCAGCCCGTGCGAAGGGCCCTGCAGGCAGCCCAGAGCACTCCCCGGCCGTGCCAAGCACAGGGAGGGCAGCAGCTGTGCTCACCCCCAGACACAGGAAGCACGTGGACGGGAAGAGGTTCCTACAGTTTGGCCTCAGCATCCATTGGGAAGAGGTTTGGATCCCTTGCATACAGAATACCAACAACTGCAGCAGGAAAGATTAAAAGAAGCCCTGTCATACAGGCTTTGGAGCTCTTTTCTCTAATCACTTCCAAGGGCTGTTAAGGAGCTATGGAGAAGCATTCCCTATGGATCTGAGACTGCAAGCATCTCTTTTTTGTTACTGCCATCAATAGTAATTTGCAGTTCTCATTTTTACATTTCCTATTAGGCAGTAACACATATGCATTTGTGTGTATTAACATCACAGACACTCCCCAGGCACAGGCAGTGAAATCCATCACTGAAATACATTTAACTTTCCCCTGCTGCCAGTACCAGTAAATAAGAGTCCAAAGAGGTGCCTCAGAGGCATCTCACAAAGATTTTAAGTGATGCACTCTTGTTCTCTGGGTGCAGTCATGTTAATGCTGGACATATGCCAGTATGCCAGCACAGTTATTTGAAGAACAGTAAATCAGCACCTGTCTCTCAGTATCAGCTATGAATGAGCTTACACAAATGTGCATGTTTGCCAGCTGGCAAAACACAGAAAATCCCAGAGCTGCCAACCCAGCACATCTCCATCCAGAACAGAAAACTAAACAGATCTCATTTAACCGTGCTTGAGAAATTATTATGGAAAACAAGACAAAAAGCACACAAACATTTCAGAGCCAAGGGAATCTTGCCACCTGTTTTGCCCTGGGAAAACTGCACAATGATACTCAGATTGGCACTCTTCCTACAGAAGAAAATCAAAGGCCCAAAGGACTCTGAACTACAGCAGTCACTGTACTAAACACAAAATCCAAATAGGAGTTATCTTCTGTTGCAAGGTACTTGTTACAGTATCAGTGTCTTTCTTACTGTTGACAGAATTTGTGAGCGTTCTCTCTATTTGTGAGGACAACAAAGACTTACCTCAGATATTTCATGTATCAGCTCTTCAGCAAGGCTGAGAAGAGGCCAAGTTTTCAAACAGGTGAAAAATATATGTCAAAATGGACAATTTTACATTACGCTATGTTGTTGGTGGGGTTTTGTTTTGTTGGTTTTTTTGTTGGGTTTTTTTTTTTTTTTTTTGACTGACTATTCTTTAACATCAAGTTTGTTTCAGTGATTTTTCTTTTTCCAGCTTTTTAGTCATCAAACAAACCATTCAATTTCAGGGTAGTTCTATCATTTTCTAAATATTTCTGTCTTCAACCGAGAACCTGTCTGACCCAACCAGAGAAAGTGAAACAGTGTAAAAACTGTTTCACCCTGTTTTGTGTTACTCAGTAGAGTTCTAGACTTTACTGCAGTGATGCCAAGCAAGACTGTAGGAAGAAGCATTATGGAAGTATAGTTTTGAAAATTCTTAAAATATTTCAACACCACTACAAAAGACAAGGCTTTCATTAAATCTGCTGCCTGGTTCCCCCTTAATCCCAGTGTTTCCTCAGTTGATGTTTGAAGATGATTATAACATGCATATCTTAAGACTTCTACCCAGAAAATAAATTAATAAAACCCAGAACTTGTTTCAGATAGCAAACATGAATTGGCCCTCCATTCTACCTTGTATTTCAAAGCATTTTCAATTCTGCTAAAAGTAAGAGTACACTTCAGATATATGCAAATGTAATTAAAATTCAGAATTGCTAGGTGGGGAGTAAGTGAGTATTTTGCCCCATGGTGCAATCCATAAAGACTAACAACACAGATGAGGTTTTTAATTCCTATATTAATGATCTGTTGGAGTACAGTCTATTTATTGCTACTTCTCCCTGTAGCCTATGTCCTGTAAAAGCATTTGCTAATTAAGTGACAAGGACTAGGATGACAGCAGCTTGGCACCTCCATAGCAAAAAAAAAAAAACATTACCAAGAGGAAGACAACTGTCTGGTTAAGTGGTTACCATACAAATCATCTTAGCAGTTGGAAAAAGGGCTCCAAAGTACTGATACTTCACATATCAGTGTCAGAAAATCAAATTCCCAAGAGTTCTGCTTTGACCAAGAAAGCACCAGCATCCTCAGCATTTATGCCTCAGCTCCACAATGGTGCTTCTTCCTACTCCTGACAAGAACCAGAACAGAAACAGAGTAGAATCACCTCTCTGAAACTACACTTCAAACTCTGGACTTGTATCAGAGTTATTCCAGCCTCCTTGGCTAGATTACATAACACACTGACTGTACTCCCAAACAATTAGTAGCTTGATTTAACATTGTAACTTCACAGGAGAGACCTTTAGCCTCCAACACCTTACTTCTGTCACCTTGAGGAAGGTGAATTTCCTTCACTAGTCAAAAGGAAAAGATTTTCAACTTAAAATTCAATCCTATAAAAAAATGAGGCCAAAAGGCATACATGGACAAGAAGAGTGGCTGTCTGTTTTTTTAATTGGCATCATATCACACAGGGAGGGACAAGAGCAAAGGCTCTACACCTGAGTGATGGAAGATAAGCCCTGGTAAAATGGGTGTCACTTTTCAGTCACAAAGTACATTCCCCATGCCTAAAAGATCAAATATTATATCTGCAAAACCAAAATATAGGATAATCCACCTACTCTGCCCCTACTCCGTTTCCACTCTAAAAAGATGGCTTCTGCCACTATTTGTCATAAGCAGACCTTGAAATATCTCATTTCACCTCATGCAGCTACAGCAGTTTCAAGGGGAAAAAACCCCACACATCAGTTAAAACAAAAATTAAAAATCCTATTGTCTCGACCATTACTTTCCAAAACTGGTGGTATTATACTGCTGGAAGCTGTAACTTCTCCAACCCTTTATCAAATATAATCATGAACATTCTAAAAAAAATATAAAGATGGCCACAAATATCACTAATAAAGCAACAGCAGACAGAAAATTTTTGGTTGGTAAGGCACATCCCACAGCTGCTCAATTTTTAAAATAAGCACAATTCTTATTACAGCTTTTAGCCATTGGGCTTTATCAGGCCTTTTTCATTACACTGAAAAGGACCTTCAAATAACTATTTCCTTATTGTAAGTCTGTCTATGCACTGTAGTGACAATTTTTATACAGCAAACACATCAAGACTGAAGTCATCCACTGAATCACTCCCCTAGTTTTTAAACCAATTTTTGTTTCTTTGTCCTCATGTGTTAACACAGTTAACAACCTGTGTTCTTCAACTTCAGAAAAGTCAAATATCCAATGCTGAAAAAGTATTTAAAGGCTACAACTTGGAAGTTTCCTACAAATACTTAACAGAATAACTAAAATAAAGTATCTTTTAAGCCTATCAAGAAGTACCACAAACATCATGGTGAGTGGATAGAGGTGTAATCTCACCTCTAATGTTTTACAAAGTTTTTGAAAAACACATGTTCAGACATTTACTTTTAGGCCTCTGATCAGGCTGCTAATTCCAGAGGCAAATAAGATCCTCTTCCAGTACAAACCTTTCACTAAATATTCAAAACAACACATGACAAAGTGAGAGAACTTTGAAACTCAAGCCATAGGGACAAAGAAAAAGCATGAGAAAGATTTGAGGTTTCCAGTGAAATTTTACTTTATCAATGCTGCTCTCAGAATATTTTTAATCTGAACACCAGAAAATCTGTGTTATGCAGAATGACACTTTTGTTGTGTTTCAAACTTCTAAATTGACAGTGTTACTATTTTGTTCCTTAAGACAAAGTGACAATCATTCTAGATAGAGAAGGTATGAGGAAAGTATTTATTGATGATGGAAAGCAATTCTTCTAGAGGCTTTCCCAATTCCTCAATAAATCCCTTTTTCAGGAGCTTCTGCCCTTCCAGCTCAACCTGGTGAAGAGACTAACCATGCCCATCATCTTCACATGAAGTCACATCTACTGATCTACTGTTGGAGGCTCTTCAGTTCAGTGTGGTTATGATGCAACCACTCCTCTCTTGCTCAACAAAACTGATTCTTCAGAGATACCAACTCCTGGGCACCTCCCACTGCAGTCATCTCTACCATCAGCTTTAAAGAATAGGTTAAGGAGTTGTCCACACACAATGACAAAGCTGCTCTTGCCTCACAACAAAAGGATTAAGAACAAGAGGACAAGAAACCTTTTCCCACTCTGTGCTTTTTGACTCCATAAATCTGCAACGCAAAGAGAAATAAAGATTTAAAGTGAGGTAGGAAGGCCTAGACAGCAACAAAAATGCCAAACCTTGATGTTCAGCAAAACTTGCAGAAAGTAATTATGCCTACTGGGGAAGAATTAGTTTCCAGGAAAAAAAATTAGTGTGATTATCTACAGTACAGTACTAATGTCAAGAGGAGAACTCTTGTTACTGCCTTGTAAGTCTGAGGACATGATACACACAGCATTAACCAAACTATGGTTCCAGCAACTCTACATCTCATGTAGAGCAGTCATCATGAAGAAAAACACCTACACACCATTAGCCTTCCTACCTTTCTCTATACAAGCATTCTGCCCAATTAAGTGACTTCATGGTGATTTTAATGTCACCTTGAAGAATGCAATGTTGGCCTAAAGTCTGGTGACAAAGCAGCTTGGTATTAAAAAAAAATCTTCTTCATGTTGTCAGTGTTTATGTTTGGAGTTTTGAAATAATAATCAAAACAGTATGATAGAATTAAGAAAAGCTTGCCTCCAGTTGAAATACCCAAATTCTCCTTGATTTATGCTGACAATTAACCACTTCCTCCTCAAAAGAATTCAGCAGGGAAGGTACTGGCTAAACAGTCTTGAAGACTGACATCCCATTTATGCAGCAAACAGGCACACACAGAGGAGAGTAAGAACTGGCTTGTAGAGCCCTGGGAGAATGCTGAGGCCCTGTCCTGCAGGTGAGAGCCCCAAACCAATCCTGTTCTTGGCCATCCTGCAAAGAGCAGCAATAGTGCAGACACATTTAGATTTAAAATACTTTGACAGTTCAAATATTGCAGTGCTGTTTCTCTGATAAAACCCAAGTTAATAAAGATTCCAGACCAGGAAAGTGTTGTCTGAAAACTGAGGCACTGTTTCCAACACCTCCTGCAGTGGGATTTTGCTGAGCGTGGGCTGAAAACCAAGCAGCAGGTCCCTTGACTTTTTTCCTGTACCTTTTCCATGTCCTTTCTGTAGTCATATTCTCCTTTTAATATGAACTGGCATTCCTTTCCTTGCATGCTCATTTTTATAACTACCCAAATATCTGCTTCCCTCCTTCCACACACTCACAGACATGTTACTCTTCTGACTAAATGCCACAGGAAAATGGAACCCTCTGTCAGTAATGAGTTGCCAGTAGAGTCAATAAGCAAATAGGAAGGACCAGCTGTAGAAACAACTCAATCTGGGAGGTTCTATCTATAAAAGGATCATTTAAAAATAATAAATTATAGCCTGGATACACCAAAGGAGGCTGTAGGATCTTTTATAATGGAAGTTTAAAGGACAAGCCAAAAGTAGCTGCCAAGAACAGAGCAGAAATACTTATGTCTAGCTCAGCTAAGGATACTGTAGTAATTCTCATAACATCCCTGCCTAAATTTACATTAAGTTTCAATTTAGATAATAAGATTAAGCAATATATATACATGTTTTGCAATAGCAATGTACATAGACTTCTGTAAGGCATCTGACTCCGTGCCACAATTAACTACAACCAGGTTACAGACTGGCCAGGGACAGCTGAAGACACACTTGGACATGACAAAGTAGGGTAAGACAGGGGAGTCTCCTCAGGGAGCTTCCTGAGACCTTGTACAAGCAAGGTCTCCTCTAACTTAATGTTCTGCATTGCTTTCCTCCTGACAGAAGCTGCCACTCAGAACAATCTGAAACTCTTTAAGTTTGGACCATTATCCTGTTCATGTTATTTCACTAAGTCAAACCTAGGTCAGAGGCAACAGAAGAAAGTGACACTAAACATTCCTGCAACTAGACGCCTCAAGGCCTGCAAAATTACAGAAAAACACAGAGAGAAATGTTAATCTGAATGGTGATGAAGTCATGAAGCACAAAAAAACCCCAAACTTCCCATTGAGTCACTTTGGGAAAGTCAGATCAGTAACATCTCTTAAACCTCCCACAGTCTAGAAGAACAAGATGTTCCAGAGATCAAGCCCACCACCATGACAATGTGCCCATGAGACAAAATATCACAAATGACACACTATCTAGTATTATTTATGATTTGTATGTTTAGAGGAACAGAACTACCAGTTTTTTCCTAAGCACATTACAAGTACTTGATAAAAAGAATTATATATGTGTCCTTCACAGTACCTCTGAGCACAACTCCAGCCTCGTTTCTCCTTTCACATTAGACAGTCAGATGCTGCTTATCTTTAAACATCCTGAAGGCATTAAACAAATACTAGAAACAGGATCCCAGCCTCAGGTACAAGGTACGTATTTGGACAGGCACACCTTTCCTGATCAGTCAGCGCTTTCCAAAGTCAGAGAACATTAATTTGATCACACAAATAAAGACTAACAACTAATTAATGAATTGAGGACCATCACTCCAGGGTAGTCAAATAGGAGGCCTCACAGTATAAGCACAAACAGCACAAATACCCTGAGGATACTGATCCTTTTGCACCCACCACCCATCCTGTTAAGACATCCAAAAGTACGATGCCCCCTCTCTTTGTATTTATGCTTGGCATGATACAATTCTACATTGGACCAATGGCTCCTGTTTTCATATATACACAAATAATAAATTGCAAAAAGTCCATTTATAACACTGGAATGTCAATAGCATTTCCAGTCTCTCTCAAAAGTTCAGCTACAGAATGCAGAGACAAAAAGAACACCTGAAGGAAATTCACAGTAACTTGAATACTTGGTACTGGCCTTGAACCTGAAGGTAAATGTGAATAGAAGGTCATCCTGAATTTTAGTCTGACTGCTGTTCAAAATCACACATTTTATAATTAATAGTAACTATTTCCTAATACAATACTTCATTTCAGTATAATGCTTGGATTTCCCCACAATTCCTTATAGCTTCATCAGCTGGTTTTCCCAACTAGCAGTTCAAAGGTTTGGGATCATGGCTGTTCATTAATACAAACAGTCTCTGCCCAGCTCCATCTTAAAAGCAAACCTCAGGGTGCTGCACTTGCCATGGAAATTTAGAACAGGCATTAGTCAGTCAGCTGCTTCAAACCAGACTGCTGATACTTTGACACAGTTCAGTTTTTCTAAACAAGTTTCTATAACATCTAGTATTCAGGTGAACAGGAATTTGAAGTAGTATAGTGATGGCTAACAAAATCAAAAAACTAATTTAATATTCTGTTCTGAATAAACCACAGATTTTAATATCTTTACGAATAAAGGTGCACTAGAACTGTTAAATGATTCATAGCATATATGGCCATTAACACATCTGAGCTGTAACGTACTCTTATTCACAAGTTAAGAGAAGGCAACTTCTATCCACCACAACAGACTATATTTTAAAAGAAGTTTCCACAGAAAAGGATGGAGGGGAAGAAATCACTGGAAGAAAATTGTCAGCTACATAGCAAAACAAAAATCCCAAACCCTTAAAACAGTCCAAGCATTCTTTGCTAAATCACTCGAGTGAACCCAATGTATGATACAAAACAACAGACAAACACATTATTGAAAAAGCTCTGGAGACATGGTGGGTTTTGAGACACCTTTGATGATTTAAAGGCAAGGCTTCATTGCTCTTGCAGAAAAATTACTTACACAGTAAGTTTAGAACTACCCTGGATTTTTCTCAACTTCAATCACTTAGCTGTGAGCCTGCAGAGCAGAGTGAATTTTAACTGTGTCAAGCCACGAGGCTCTCCTTACTGGAAGCACATCAAGGTTCTCACATGAAATCTGATCATCAGCACAGTTGGATTAATGACAGAGGTGGTCAGGCTGATAAAGCAGCAGAACAGAAACCTGCTTAAATGAGTTTGGAACTGCACCTATGATAAAGTTGTAATGCATTCCCACCCCTGCACACCAGAACTGCAGAGCTCTGGTTGAAACTGATGCAAAATAAAAGAGTTTATCACTCAGTGTCTGCCTGCAGGGGACTGTGGCTGCTTCTGCAAAAACAGACACCAAATACTCAGACTACCACCATCACTCCCACAGTAATGCCACCAACCCTATCCAACACCTTGGGATGTCTAGTTTAGCTCACTGCAAAGGAAAACAGCAGGGGAAGGATTTTAAAGAATTAGAGGATTCGTTAATGCACATGAAAATAAACTGGGTATCAGGGATTTCTCTCAATCAACAAACTCTCAAATTAATCAATTGCTATGAATGCTGGAAATCCATCTTTACTTTCAGCTACCTTTTTTCCCTCCATCTGAATTCTGACATTCTCACAAGTAAACCAAGGTCTGTTATTTCCTAGTTATTTAGACATAACCCAAGTCTATTGGTACCTTTATACATGGCACAGTAGCTTCACCATAGAAGCTGTAAAGATGAATTCCAGTAACATACAGAACTTTAAAACATTCAACATTAGAAAATGTCTCCACACAAAACCAGGTGATACAAAACGCATTACAGAAAGTTTTCCAAGCAGGGAAATAAGACAAAACCCAACCAAACAAAAAACACCAAACAAACCCTTGTTTTCAACTGCTATAAAAGCTGGCTTTATAAAGAAATGTCCTGCACTGAGTCTCCTACACACTCCAAATAAATTTCTTCATGTCTACCCATTTGAAAGAATTAAAAACTTGTGTTAGTGAAAACTAAAATTTCATATATCTAGCTAAACAGAAAAACTTCTGTGGAGTGACTTGCCTTTACACAAGAGGAGATTGATACATGAGATCTCAATGCCTTTGGGTATTAAAGCAATATAAAAATAATTTCCATTTTCTAATGCAGGTATCTATTTACAGCAATAAAACTGGATAAAAGTTTTTTTGGTTTAACTTCAAGAAAAAAACCACATGAATTATTATGGAATGAATATAATATACTGTAAGATAGTTTTCTGGCATTTCACTGAAACAGAAACAACGTGGGGAGGGTAACTTCATGTAAAGTCAAGAACCAGAACAAGGAAACAAATTATTTTTTTCAATGCCCGAAAGACAACTCAATGTCCTGTTCTTCTACAATAAACCTTACCAGAACAGTCAGAGCAGCAGAAACACTACCAGCACCATAAAACTGCGTTTGACAAGTTACTTTAAAAAGGTCTTTTCCATGTCCCACATTCATAGCAGCAAGCCACTGACAACATCAGATTTTCTCATTCATATTATTTACTTCAAAACAATCTCTGATTATTGGAGCTAGAAGAGTGGCATAAGCAGCAAAGGAAACAGAAAAGAGCAGTAAACTGTGCTGTAATTTCAGTGCAATAAAATCTGTGGTTCCAAATTCAGCAACCATGTATGGAACTCCTTAACACATGCATCCAAGTGTTGTGAGGCAAAGACTACCAAAGGAATGCGTACCATCCCACAAAACCAACAAACCAGCTAAATTAAAGACATTTACATATGGGAAAACCAACAGCCATCAGTGTTTAACACTAGATGAATGTAAAAATACATGGCAGAGGTAAAAAAATAAACCAATTATTTTTAGCTTTTTCTCTTTTTGCCGAAAAGCTCTGCAACTCCTCAAATAAATTATAAGTGATTCCAGCGTCATTTGGAAGAGTGATAGAAGAAATATTTGAAGCCTGAAAGTTCTTCATCACTCACTCATTTTGGGTGAAGCAAATACAAGGACTATCACTTGACTTCAGTGGAAAGCACTTTGGCTCACAGTCCTGTACATTCTCATCACCAAACATGAAACAATCAACACTGAGAGGAAAAAACTAAACACACACCTTGAACACCTCAGAGAAGAAACCAGAGCCAATTTTCTCACATGTGAAGTCATCAAGACGAGTAAGTCTGGAAAAGGCACTTATCAGGGCTCTGTATGAAGAGGAACAAACATTTCCTATCTGGGATGCAGTCCCTTCTCCAGTGCCACCATCAAAGTCTTCGGCGCGCTCCAAGCGTGGTGGAAATCCCGCGATTGAATTCCGCTTACTTCGGTCCATTTTGAAAACAAGATTTTATTTCACGACGGGAGGACTTCTCACATCTTAGGTGATCTGCTGTCTTCTCTACTCTTGTTGGATCCTAAAATACAAGAAATTGAGATTATCACTACTGTGAAGATATCTAATAAGTTTGATAGGACTCCAACAAAGCTTACACCCGTTTAAGAGAGAAAGAAAAGAACAAAGACATCCAAGCAGGGGCACAAAAACCAAAGAAATAAAACAAACCATCACACAACATCAACAGTAAAGACAGCAATCTAATGAACTTTTCCTTCAGATGCATGGGAACAGCAATCTAATGAACTTTTCCTTCAGATGCATGGGAACAGCAATCTAATGAACTTTTCCTTCAGATGCATGGGAACACCCTATGCTCTGGCCATTCTGAGACAAATAGGCTTGGAACTCACATTTAACTGATAACTTTCATTCCCTTCCCCCCAATCCTTTCTTTTTTTACTTAAATTCTGGTTGCTACAGCAAGCAACCCAGCAGGAGGAAACCCACAAAATGTAACATTTTATTCTACTTCAGTTGCAATTGGTGACCAATCTATTGCTACAGCAAGAACTATCTTACTTTTGGGAGTGAACAAGGGAGCTCCAACTATTAAAAAAAAAAATCTATCTATGATTTTAAATTGACATCAGGAAAGTTATTCACTTGAAGTGTCAAAACCCTGTTTTTAAAGCTTCCATTTATGAGTGCTCCAAGATCAATTCCTTACCTGGTAGGAACACAAGGTTATATCCACTGAACACCTAGCCCCCAAACTTATAAAAACACTGACAATCCTGCTACAAAAACAAAGTATTCTTATAGCAATCTGCCAGACAAATTTCCTCCAAAAAGATATTTTTAAAGCTATATTAATTTCAGTTCAACTGAAAACACAGGAAACAAGCTACATTTGCCAAGTAGGAGAAAAGGGGGGAAAAAAGGGAGGGGGACCAAGAATTTCTCTTTTTAAGAGGATGATGAAGTAATCAGGATGACTCTGGAACCCATCAAATTCAGCTTGGACTAGCAAACTTGACAGGTGGCCTAATTTTTTTTTTTCCTTAAACCTTAGACTTTAGGAGGTTATTTACCTATGCCAAACTTCACTGTTGGTTTAGAGCAATTTGGTAAGCACCTACAAAGCCTGAACAAAGTGAACAGTCACAAAGAGGATACTTTTTTTTCCTCCAAAGGGTGAATGAAAAAATAAGAGGGAGGGGAAGGAAACAATAAAATAATTTTTTAAAAAGGTGGGCAAAATAACCACAGAGCAGGCAATTACACTTCTGTTTACAAAGATGTACAGAACCTGAACAATACACTACGTTTGAAAAGTATCTCAAAAACAGAGGCACAGCAGCTGTCCTCTGAAAACAGCAGTGCTGCCATACCCACGTTTTGCATGCAGTGTATCTCTTAGAGATGCTCTGTGCCAACACATCAGGCAAACACACAGCCCTTCCCTGCTTTCAGTAATGAGCTCTGTTGAACTGTCTGGAATTAATTTGAGGTCGTCCGCTCCAAAAAAGAACCATGTTTATTTCAAACATCTTAACACCTCTCTAAATGGATGTCAGTGGGTATAAGGGACTCTCACCAAGGCATGATTATGAAAATTTAATCTCTATCAAATCCCACATCATGTTTTTCCTACAGAATTTCATATGCAGACTCCCACATGCCTGATCTTACTGCACTTTTCAGATGAGAGTGGCCAACTGGCACACAGGAGATCAGGATCCAGTTTCTGATCTCATATACTTGAGTCAGGAGCCTTGAGGGCCTGGAAAAGGCACAGAAGCACCACAGGAAGATGAAGCCTGTTACACGTTCTCGATGGAGAAAAATAGCCCAGAGAACCTCCTCAGCTACAGACAAGATGCCTGGGAGTTTCCCAGGCCCACTTAAATAATTCCTTTTGATCTGAAAAGGGCAAGCTATATTTTGGTTACTTTTTAAGGAGATAAAGAAAGAACTGTCTATGGAAGGAGAACCGACAGAGGAGACCACAGTATTAACAATTAATTTTTTGGATCAGAAGATGCAATCTTTGAAGAGTGACCAGAAAACCCACTGTAACTGAAGGAACAATTTTTTAATTTTTTAGAACTTATTTCCATCAGAGTAGCACCCACATTCACCAGACACTTTCCACAGAAGGAGGCAAGCAGAAATGCACAACCTGACAATCCAGTATCACAAGGTACCCTAGGATCACCACTCCACAGAAAGTGCAGAACTCCCAAATAAATCCAGTGAAAAAGCACATCTATACTGCAGCCCTGCAAACTAAAGACTAGAAGTTCTCAGGCAAAGCAAGATAAACGAATGAAAAAACAAAATAGGAAAGACTGCTGTTGTTCTAACTAGAGGAAGACAGACCAAGTTAGACAAGTAGTATTAAACAGGAGGAAAAGTCCAAATCTCTTAAGTATCCAGATACCATTAACAAAAGATGGCCTCCACACAGTTTTTACATCCATTTAACAAAGCAAAAAATCTCCCTCACACATATACACATCCTTGTATTGAAATCACATGGTGAACTTTGCAAAACTCTGTACGAATTCCACAATGAGAGAAGAGATTCAATGTACTTCACACAAAATAAACCCCTAAAGGTTTTGCCACCTGGATTCCCAAGTAACCCATTCCTTCATTTTTGCCTGCTAGAGTTTAACTTTCCAGACAGCTACACAAAATCCTTGGAAATTATTAGGATACAGCTCCATTATCTTGCCCAGGATTCCATACACAGAATTAGAGGAAAATTTCAAGTGGGCACAATTCCAAGTGGGCCTCCTGTCATTTTGGCCAATTACACTAATGATCACATTCTCAATGAAATCAACCAAGGTTTAATTGACTGTCAAGTCAGTCTGAGGTACTTTAATTTACTACCTTGTATGATTAATTAAAGTGCACTGAACAGAAGCCAGGACTATCCTGTAAATCCTGTAACCAACTAAAAGGTTGTTGGGTGTTTTTTTTATATTAAGGTTCAACTTAAAAACTCTTGAGCTGTGCTCAACAGACAGCTAAAAGACACTACACACTAGAAAATTTCCTAATAAATTCTCAGCTTTCAGAACAATTTTTCTGGCACCTCATACAAGAAAAACGCATCCCACACTGCCGAGACCAAAGTAATTCTGAAATTCACCTCTCAAAATGCATATCTGCCCTATTCAGCCATTTCTTACATTTCTAAAAAGCACAATTTCAGAACGTTTCATGCTCTACCCCATTTTAATTTCTTGGCTTACCAAAACACACCTTAAAGGAAAAAAAAATCCATATTAATATTATATTAAGATCAGTTTCTTCACTAAATGAATGCACTGATTTTTTTAAGCACAGAAATTACTATAAATACAACTACTATCAGCATTAATTTGGTTAATTAGAGATTTACCTTTCAAAACCAGTGCCTGAGCCTGCAATTATTTAAAGATGGAAACCTCACAACAGCACGTCAAGTTATACCCTAAACATCAGTGTCAAACAGGTGGCATATATTAGCCAGTAATTAACATTTTATACTTCATAGATATAAAAATGGGTAAGGCTCCTCAACTTCAGCATCCCCTTTACGCCTCAGAGTATAAAACAAGATCCTTCCAAAAAACATTTCGGCTCATTACTAAGAGGTTTTCTGTCCCCAGTATCTTTATAAATATGTGCATATTTGCACTCAAATGTCAAACTCTCAATTTCCTAAAAGATGGCCCTAATAACAACAACCATTTTTAGACACAGAGATCGTCACTAGGCACTCAGCCTGGAAAGAAATAAATCTGGAAGATGCATGTTATTAATTTGAAAAGGATTTCTGAAGAACAAGATGCCAAAGCTTTGACAAAAGTCATTTGCCAAGAGTTAACTATTTAAACTTGTAGTCTGATGGAACTTCAACAGCCAGCACTACAAAAACAAAAGAATTAAAGGAATTATGCTGGCAAGTGTCACTCAACAAAATAACTCGAGGGGGAAGAAGACTTCACTGTAGTACTGTGCAAATTTCAGAAGGGCTTCAAAGAAATGTAAAGAACCAAGTTTTCCAAAGACTGAATTGACTGAAGTCCTTTGCCTGGAGGACAAAAAAATAAAAACATGGAAAAAATGTTTAAAAATTAAATCCCAGAATTTAAACTGAACAGTAAAGAGAAGCAGACACTCAACAATTTTGTTCTCAGCTGCTGTCACCTGCTTCCCTAACAGGAAAGTTCCTTGGTTTGTCCATAACTTAGCTTCTTGTCCTTGAGAGGAAGACAATATCAAATATTTACAGATGAGGTAGCTACAAATACCAGAGCTTGGGCTATGTTTGGCCCAGCTCATCCTGAACCTGAAGTCTTTTTTGACTACTTTATAGGACATGTCTTTAGGTTCAGTTTATAGTCTTACTTACAGCACTGCATTTAAACATGAAAATCCCAATATTTTCCATTTTCACTTACATGACCTTTTGCTTTAATTTCATCTCCCCTGTATAGGATAATTCCCAGCTCTAGCCAGTACTGTCATAGCATAAACTTTCCTGCAAACTAGGACTGACATTCCTCAGAAGAGACCTGCATTAGCCCTACTGCACCACTCCAGAAACTGGAAGTCTGCTGAACTGCATCATGGTTTTATAATGCAAACAAACCTCCACGAGAGGCTAAGCTGAAACAAACAGCTCATTTATTTAGTGACTGTAGCCAAGTTTGAAATGAGTAAGAGAGACCAGCTATTACTGCAGAGCTCAGGATTCAGGGCCAAGGTTGTAGGTTTAAAAATATTTTCATCAGGCATAGGCATAAATTCTAACACATATTTAGAAGGCAAATATAACTGAGGGAGAATATTAAAAACTCACAAACAAACAAAAAACCTACTTGATCCTTATACCCACAGTGTAATTACCAGCATTTTCTAGGGTCCAATTAACAATACAAAACTAAAACTCTACCAAGGCCCTTGCAACAATCCATTCCTCTCCTAGCCTGGTTTCAGTCACTCCAGCCCACAGTGCAGACAGGCTCTAGCCCTGTTACAGAGCATCGTTAGAGTTAAATAACCACTCAAGTAGATCATGTACAAGACACAGCTGCTGCTTCAAATGGATAATTTTAATACATTATGTTTGCTTAACAAAACATAGCCCAATAGAGACAGTGAGAAGCTGCTCATGCCTTCCAGGTGTCAGCAGGCTGACATTTGCTGAGCTCCTAACAAAAAGAAAGGGAATCAAAGCCTTCTAATACCAACAGGTATTGTAACATCTCAATCCAGCAATTTCCCCCCCAGCCTCTCTGCTGGGTTTGCAATGAGGGCTGACAGCTCTATTAGCACTGAGGGTTTCACATGAGACTGGAAGCAACTCTTGTTGTTTCAATGCAGCCAGTGAGACAATCCAGAACAGCAAAGCAAAGGAAAGAGAACACAGATGCCTGAAAGGGGGATAAAGACAAAGTAAACAGGCTGAATTTCATATCTGACTGACAACTCTTGGACACAATCTTACATTTATGCATCACCACACAAGGCAGTCAGTATTTGTATTTTCCAGCTAAAAGTATCATCTCCACAAATATTTAAGACACATTCTGTAGCGTCCCCTTACTAAGCAAAAGCCTGAGTTACTGGTTTCACCTTACAGTGAAACACCAAGTACCTTGTTTACTGCAGTAGCAACTACACAAACAGAACAGTAACAGAGTCTTCACTAATTTATGACTTTTTGAAGTGAGAACAGGGCTTCCCAAACCCATTGCTCTTAAGGTACTGTGGACACTGATGTCTGCTGGTATTTACAAACCAAACTGAAGCTCCCTGTACAATGGAAAACACGTAACTCACAGTCTGAGAGCCACAGACCTGGAGTGTACAAGGTCAGCCTTCAAAAGCAAAGTTACCTCAACCAACTCCACTCTTGGCTGTAAAAGCTGTTACATTTCTCCAGTGCAACCAACAGGACAATCACACCAGAAAATGGCTTAGCTACTACCAGCAATGTGTTCAACTTAACAAAAAGTGACAGGATCATATGAAAAGAAGCTTACAATCTAAGTCAGAAAGAAGACTTGGCAACAGACAACAGATGGAGCTGGTGTGATACAGTTGCTGATTATTAGAAGGACTTACTGATGAACACACAGCTCCAAATGAATATGTCAGGGAACTAATAAGCAGGAAAAGGGCTTTAAGAAAAAAATATGAACATTGACATTTTTTTCATCTTGCCTGGCAGAGCTCTTATTTTTGTGCCAGTTTGCAAGATGCCACACTGCAAGGAAACAATAAAGAGCTTTGCCATTGTGCAAATGCATGGCTGTCTGCTATAGGAAAAACACAAAAAGAGAAGCTATGATGCAAGTGAACCACAAGCTTCATTCTTTTCTGCAGCAGACACAGAAGCAACAGTCTCCTCCTTTAACCCTGCATTTCTTTCATGAGTCTGTGAAATCATTTGCATAAAGGATTACAGTGGCAAAAGCAAATATCTGGAATTAGAGGGTATAACTAGGTTACAGGAGGCCTGTGCCACTAGAGCAGCTCTTTTGAACTAACTCCGTCCTTCCACAGTCAAAAAAATAAGAAGAACTGAAGCAAGGATTGCTCTGTAGGCCCTAATTTGTGCTTGGTCCAACTGCCAGCTGTTCATCCTAATGAAAAGCCACAAAACTAATCAAAGCAAAAAACACAGGAGAGCACACACTTGCCCCCAGGTACAGGGAATACAGTTTTCCTATACTGAACTTTGCCTTCAGTTTAAACTGCTCGTTTTGCATGAAAGTTTTACACAAACCAAAACAGACAATGGAATTACTCAGCCATGTCTACAGCTGAACACTGCAAGAATCAGAAAATGACATTTTTATTGGCATGCAACAATAATTTCCAAGGATGATGACTAAACGGAAAGGTTTATGACCAATCCGGAGGCCATGTCAGAGTTTCTCATAAAAAAATCTTATCTTAGGTTGCAAATTCCAGTGCCTAATTACGTCTATGGAACTGCAAGTCTGTTGATTTTGCAGACAATAAAATATACTAGAACTATGATCTCTTAAAAAAAAAACCTAATCAAAAACCAGTCGAAGCACAAAGGCTTCTCATAAACTAACCTAAATGTTAGCTGTTGCTTCTTTTAGAGGGGCAAGCAGAAAGGTTTAAATAAAATTCAACTCAGTACTCTTCAAATTCAATTCATTACCCTTGAAATTGTAGCTTTCAACTACTATAGCAGCACTTACAAGAACTTCCAAGTGGAAAGTCCCCCGTACTTCAAGCAAAAACCCTTCCGACCCTCCAAGGAATACAACGTTAAGAGTGATCATCTACATTTATATAGCAGGTCTCACCTGAAAGCCATAAAGCAAACATATACGCACATACATTTCAACACTCGAGCCTGTCATTAACGCGCGATTCAGGTATTCTTACAGGGTAGCACTTAAATAGCAAAGCCCGAGCCAACCCCTCACACCTCTTGGCAAAGCGAACATTTCCAAGGCAATCCTGGCCGGGCAAAGATCCGCGCCGGGCGCTGCCAGACCCTTGCCCCCGGACCCGAGCGCGGCTTTCCCGCAGCGCCCGCCGCCCCTCACCTGCCG